>NMRA01000040.1:995714-1135924 GCA_002633005.1 Phoronis australis | reverse complement strand
CAGGTTTTATTTTAGGAAATATCACTGGAGTGAGCCGATGTTGCTAACAGTTTGTCTTTCACACAAACTTTCGTGACCGGAGTTTTAAAAAATCAGGGACCCCAGCTGGGAATCGAATCACAGGCCTCTAGATTGCGCCTCAAGTGCTCTTACTTCTGAGCTACTGAGGACCCGATATCTGTGCAATCTGGAGACTTGTGTTTCGTTTCCTAGTTTGGGTTCCTGGTTTTTCTGTGTGTATTTGATTCACTATTGGCCAACATCAGTGTTTTATATTCACTTAAAAAACAGTTTGACTAGATAGTAAGTAGCCTACAACTATACAAAAAGCAATAGGTGAATATTGGAACAAGAAGCAACACAGCTCTAACAGCCAGAGTACTGTTATTTATTTGCACACAGAATGCAATTTGTACATAGAATGTAATGAACTTTTTAAAACTAAAATTGCTTGAACCTTCTCTGCTAGTATGTGTGAACACTTTATTAATTAATAAAGTATATAATTGCTGTGTAAATATAGTTTAAAAATTACTATTCACCAAGTTGTATATCAACATATTTGTTTGTAAATAAAAAACGCTGTACTGTATAATAAATTTGACCTTTTCTTTCTCCAAGTATACTGATGTGTCAACCGTTAGACAACTGTGATTCTCAGCATTAAACACATTTTTTATGGGCTTTGCAATAATTCTCCCAAGGACGCTTATAATGCACCGAATAGGGTCAATTAGTGCAAAGGTCATGTAACGTTCAAAATGTTATATCTCTTACGTTTTTCAAGGAACATACCAATTGAATACCCTACTGTACTTCGCAATAGGCTTAACCAATCAGAAATAATAGGTCAAAGGTCATTGAGTGCAAACAAAGATTTTGAGCTAGAGACTTCAAAATTACATATCTGTTTACTAAGTGCGATTGAGTTTGAATTCTGAATTTTGAGGTCATTTGGTGCACCCATGGGGTCATTAGGTGCATTTTTCTTCTGAAAGTTTGACCAATTCATTCATCTTGTATTCTGAAGTTCTTAAAGTAAAACATCTGTGATTTTTAGCATTAACCACAGTTTTAATCGCGTTCATATTATTCCCTCATCGCGCCTCATAATGCACCGAAAGAGGTCAATTAGTGGAAAGGTCATCAAAAATTAATATGTAATTTCTCCTACAATTTCAAAGAATTCCTTTTGATATTGGTAAACGGGTTGCTGTCAGTAACTTCCCATAATAATTCCAGTAATGCCCACGTGCAGAGTCCGTTATTGTCACACCGTGACAATAATCTTTCTAGTTTCACATGGTCTTAAACCTATATTAGGAGGCCAACACACTGTTGTGGAACAAAAGTCTGATCACTCACTATGAACACAATATATTTATTGTATTTGCTTGTCACAGTACATTACATATACACTCTTTCCCAGAGCTATAAGGACTAGTGCTGTGAAAGGATGATGTAACATGTCTTCTCATTAATAAACAGAACAAAGTAACAGTCTGACCATCTGATTGGTTGGATATTGAGGAATACAAAATTACACTGCTCCATCTATAGAGAAATGCCTTTGTGGTTTAAAATTTGCTCAACATAACAAGATGTCATCAAAGCAAACAATGCAATTTTCTGTACTTTTCCAGTTTGTTCCAGGACCATATTCTTACAACAACCACCTACACTGAGACATGCATGCATACATCATCCGTTTACAGGACCACAATCCTCCACCCCAATGGTGGCGCTGTGACACAGTATACATTGCATATTGTTAGAAAGGTCTAACTATCTAGCCTTGTTTATGGTTGCCAACCTAGAAAATCATTTCACACCAGCTGCAGATGCATTGGATTGACTCGTTGAACTGTCTCTAAACCTTGACCATGTCCAAGCATAAATTTTAATTAAAAGTTACCAAGTTCGTCACATCTTACACACAAGTGCTTGGAGAATTTATTTCTTCAGGTTAGTAAATATGCAATTTCCTTACCACTAAAATTATAGCTTTGGTTCTATTACCTAGGTATTAGTACCCCCACAGCATGCATGTGCAACAAACCTGATAGCAGAATCAAATATGACAAACACATAGAGTTAACGGCTATTACTGTTGTCTGCAAATTAACTTTTGAAAGTTACACATAGGTTAACTGGATTGTAGTGCTTCAAGCTTTTGAACATCCAAGCAATATTGATATTACACCATTTCACAATAAAACGTGAAATGGATGACTAAGAGAAAAAAGTACTGTTAATGTTATAAAATAGCTTCACACTTTAGTACAGAAAGCATACTAGTTTTCATTAAAAACACTATTGCTATTTACCATTTTTAACAACTTGTGACAATGGAATTATCTCGAGCTACAAACACTAGGATCAATTAGGAATGAACTTTTTTAACTAGTTACCTTTCAAGTTATTACTAAATTCCAAGATTAAAAATAGAAACACACAGGAGTTGTATAAATATACATATAACTGTCAAAATGCAAGAGAGTGCGGAACAGTGTCTGATAGTTTACAGCAAAACTTGTTTGAGGAAGATAAATCATTCAAGATCAATAGGAATGCAAAAACTGTCACCATCACAGAAAATTTGAACAACCTAAAACATCAATTTCATTAAATAAAAATAACAGTTCAGCAATCTGAACTTGGACTGTTGCAAATATTTAGAAATAAATATGTAGAAGCCATTCCGTTAACGTAGAGCATAAACAAAATAAAGAGGTAAACTGCACATAGCAGCACCCTCTGTTGGTAATCAGACAAATTCTTTGGAATGCCAGTTAGAGTTGTACCTAATTACAGATACAAAGAAAGGCACACACTATACCTAATGCAGTTTTGCTTTGTCAAAGCTATAAGATCAAAGCATCCGCAATATGTAACGTTCCATATAATATGGTCCCATAACCTCAGTTGATTCATTACACGTAATTGTACAAAAAGTTACACATGGGAAATATGGAATGTTAGTCGTTAAAATGAAAATCAAACTATTTATTAAAAACTTAACACACGTTTGATTCCAATTTATACATGCTGTGCAAAATTTATGAAAAACACATGGTCATTTTTAACAAGACCCGATTGATCGTTCACATCAATACTCCTTTGCACGCAATTCACTAAACTTAAATTAACATGTATGAACAAAGGAACATATATTTACATGCAACCAAACACCCAACATTAAAGTCAAAGCATTCACAATCAATCTCCTACTACTCAGTGAAAAATGCATAGTGAAGTTAGTAATAGTCGGGTATATTGTGCCTGCATTTTGAGAATCAGTTTTCTACACTGAATAACGCGCATCAAACTGGCTTTCAAAATGTGGACACATTATATCCAAATATTGCCGACAAATCAACACATTGATAGTCACTTACATCATTCATCTCCCTAATCTGTCCCTTCATTTTTTGAGAACAATATTAACAACACCCCTGCCCAAACGCTCTCTCACAAAAGAGGTCAGAATGCAAAGTGAGGCGCCCTAGTGATGAACAAGGACATTATCTCTTCACTGAACTCTTCTGCTTATTCATGGTTGTCAACATCAGACTGATGTAAGACGTGAGCAGGTCATCCATTTTGTAACCCTGTAAAAAGATAACACCAGCATGCAATATGAACAAATGCCTACTTTTGATTGACAATGCTTTCAGTATCAGTATGGGTGATTCATTTTTAAAACTCCTGGTTTACACCTTTAGTACTTTTCCTTAGGAATCGGTGCAACTTTACCCCCAAAGCTCCAGCAAAGCAGCATCTCACATCATAAGCCTAGAGCTCAGGCTGCTCATGTGCCAAGACAGATCTATTGTTGAATTTGTCAACAGTCGATTAAGCGTGATCTTATCTTGTCAGAAACAATGATAAACAACTTTGGCATATTTTGCAAAAGCTTTCATCCTAAAAGTTCAACAAAATAACCTTCACGAAATTTTCAGCAAGAAAAAACGAACACAGTTGAGAATTTAATTTTTAAACAAGAAAAGAGTGTGGAAAAGCGCCCACGATGGCAGTGTTTTTTTGTGTCATAAAAATGGTTATTAGATGGCACAGAATGTATAAAACCCAAGCAAATTGGGAAGGCGGCACCGTCTGTGTAATACACAAGCATTCAAATTTCATGAAAATAAGCCAATGAACTCCTAAGATATAGAGGAAAATGGAAAAAAAAACAATTAGCACTAGGTTGCACCAGAATATCCGAACATCTGAAAATTAACGTTAGCCGTAATCTTTGCATCAAAAACACAACTGACAATTTCCATAACGATCCTTTGAGTGGTTTGGCAGATATAGAGAGGCAGACGTCAAAAACAAAAATTCAAATGACCACCAGGTGACGCAGAAAACATCAAATCTGCTTGAAAAAGGAGATGTGTTTTGTCTCCTTAATAGAAACCTATTGGCCAAACTTCATGAAAATACATTAATGAAATCAGAAGAAACAGACACAAACATGAAAAACATTTTGCAACTAGGGGGCACAGTGGTATTTAGATCAGTTAAACAATCGTTACTGTTTGCCATTGGCTCCACAGGAATACATCTTTCAAATTTCCCAAAGCTACTTCAAAAAGTTAAGGAGATTCAGCTGTGGACATAAAACAAATCGCCACTAGGGGGCGACACAGTAGTCGGACCAGTCCAAAAGTCAACATTAGCTGTGGCCTTCTCATCATCAACACATCTGTAAATTTTCATAACGATACTGTGAGTGGTATGGCAGATACAGAGGCGGACGCCAGAAAACGGACGCAAATGTCCACAAGACGCCATGAAATCCATCAAATTTTCCTGAAAATGGAATGACATCATTGCCTCCATATTAAAAACCTATTTGACGAATTTCATGAAAATCCGTCAAAGAACTCCAAAGAGACAGAGGCAAACGTAAAAAATTGAAATTGCCACTAGGGGGCACACCGGTACTCAGGTCAGTCCAAAACTTGTCGTCATCTGTCATCAGCCAAGTAGAAAAACACCAGCCAAATTTCAATAAGATCTTGTAAGGGGTTTAGGAGATACAACCACCGATGCCCAGACAGAGAAAACGGCAATATGCAAAATAGGTGGACAAAAATGGCCACCAGGTGATGCAAAATCATCAAAGCCATCCAAAAATGAAAAGGTGTCCTCGCCTCCTAAATAGAAACCTATTTGCCAAATTTCATGAAAGCCATCCAAGAATTCCAAAGATACAGGGGACACTGACAAGCAAAAAGACAGGGTTTCCTTATTATTTTTTGCTACGGGTTCACCATTCATGCTTATTATGGTAACACTTCTCTTATGCATACAATGCATCAAACAGACTAAAAACAGTAAAAAAAGAAATGATTAGACCTTGCAAGATCTTAAAGAGACTTCAGTATCATCTGGGACACAACATAGTGTGTACAAGACCCTCGACATTGTCCATAAAAATTATACAATTATTTAATTGTTCATAAATGTGTTGTGAACAAGCAGACTTAACAGAAAAACTTACTTTGAAACTGAATTTTCAAAGGTTAGATAAGTGACCTATCGCCAGGCTTATGACTGATGGCTTAATTAACCAATCAGTACGCAGCATTCTTGACATACCTTTGTCTGCGTTTCCAAGCTGCCATTTTACCCGAAAAACAATGTCGTTGTTGGTAAAGCTTATTTTAGTTAAAAAAATTGTGCGATAAGAATGGTGAAATGGTATTGATATGGCGTGTGTAGGTGTGACAGCCGTTACACAGCTCAAGAAGAATATCCAGTCATTTTTAAGAATGCCGTAAGCCGAAAACTGTTGTTGACTGTGTAAACGATGGATCAAACAGTGGATGGCCACACGACACACGAGCAGCTAAATTTAACAATGTTGCTGGATTACTCGAAAGTTAACACAAATATATTTGTTCCAAGATACGTAGTTTTCAGTTTGGTGGCTATACTGTAGGCCTATCTGATTTTCACTCGTGTGGGGGCCTCTGTATCGGCATCTGCTGGATCCCAGCACTAGTCTAGTTGTAGTCCCGGAAAGTTGTTTTTAAGGACATTTTTATTATTTTTCATTTATTTTGACCTACAATGGATATTGTTCTGCTTCGAAACACAGGTACATTTTTTGTTATACATATACCCATAGGCTGGCCTTCAACTGAACTTTTCACCAAAATTGATATTCGATCAGCACATGCTAGGAGGGCACTAGATTACTGAACTCAAAGCTTTGTTCAAGCTGTTGTCACAAAAAAATAAACAATTGAATTACTTTTTGATCAGAACCTCTAGTATACACTACACCTGTAGAGTTAAGGAGAGCTCATTTTGTAGTCGTTCAAACATGACACGTGGATTTATGAAGCTTTAAAAAACAATTTTAGTTATTTTTGTAAAAGGCCACTTTTTGCCACTACACCAGACTTGTCATCTTTTGTTACCATACCACATTTACGTTTAAAATTAAATGCAAACTACGTTTACGCAATGAAACTACAAAAAATATGAAGTTCATCAGAAGGTTGGCTTAACTTAAATGTCTTTATGGTGCACTGAATTAAACGGCCAATTCTATGCATTAATTTGACTTTTGGACTCAGCCCTAGACCTACAGGAGCTAACTGCTTGTCTAGGATAAGATGAGAATGTGCCTGAGCTACGAACCTGATTTTTTTAATCAAAATATTTCACTCGAAGATTAGAAAAGTATAAACAGTGCTATCGACTGACATACTTTACTTGGAGAATACAATCAGTAGTGACCTACTTTTCATTTAGCGGAATTTAGCAGACAGCAGAATAAAAATATCGCCAAATCTTCACTGATTTTGTTCAAAATATCCTTAAATCTATGACATCGTACAGATAATTCGACTTTACCCAGCTTTACATGAACATATCGGATCAGTGGCTTAGTCAGTTTTCAAGTGAAGGTGAACCTGTGTGGGATTCTTTGGATTTTTGCTGGCTCCGAAATACTTTTCCTCGAACACTCATTTTTTCATGGTCTTAGATTTACAAATTCTTAAGTCATGAGCGTATGATTCTCAACTGAAAAGTATCGCCTGTTGTCTTTGTCGAAGCGTTTTCGGAAAGTGCAAAAAACACTCATCAATTCCACCAAGAACGTCGTTTAGTGACTGTGTATTTGGCTCTGACATCTTGCTTGTTTGTCGGGTGTCACGAGACTTTTCGCAAGGAGGCGGAGCTTGCGATAGGCCAATTAGACAGCCTGCTCTGTGCATTTTTACACTGATGACCTGTCCTATCAAAAAACGTCATAAAATTACCATGGTGATGCGTGCGCCACGCACACAAGAGGGGCTGCTTACTACTCGCTCTACAGGCCAAACTGTTGGAAGTGAAGCTGTAATTGGTAAAATGATATCCAGCTATGTAATACCACATGATAGTAGTACAGTGTTTACTCACCAAAGATGTTTCACAGAGCAGCTTGCTCCCTCGCACCAAGTTCCCTATGGTCATATGGAAGTAGGTGTTACCACTACTCCAGTTGGAGATCTTAGTGAATGGATGGGTGGCCAGGATATCCTGAAATAATGGACTTTCAGTAACATGCTGTTTGGAGATAATCTTGCAGCTGCAGCCGCAACTGGTCAGATATCAGAGCTGAGGCATACATTTTGAGGAAAGCAACTGTATATAGTTATCATGCCTTTTTCAAATTACTGCCACAGTCTTCTGAAGTTGTTGTTGTTGCTTGAAGTGAACCCTCAGAAAATATTTTGGAAATTTCATCAACAAAGCTTGCTGTATAAATTGCCATATCCCCAAAAAGAGATGTATAGATACCACAGACATCATTTCTAAAATCTACTGCCAGAGGCCTATTTATACCATAGATATCGCAGGTTTGTGTGGACATGGAAGAAGACTGTAAACATCGTTTGTGGCACCATTTGACATGGCATTATCAAAAAATGACTAAAATAAAATGCAGAGAAACTTGTACATGGTGATTTACCTTCTTCTTGGGATGTATGAGATTGACACCATGCTTGTTGATGGCTATCAACAGGATTTCTGGGAAGCTGACCTCTGTTGTTTGCTAGAAAGATGCAAAGAGCATTTACATCATTACATAACTGAAAAACTGACAAATAAAAAATACACGGCATACACGTGAAAAAGTATTCTAATAAATACTTGTGCAATGATTATAGACCCACATTCCATGTTTCACTTTAAATTATGAAGTAACTATGCCCATTAAGGGTATTATAAAGACGATTTGACGCATTAATTACTTTATTTCATTATACCTTATTTTGCAACAGTGATGTTAGTTTTAGTTTTTTTAAAAGGCATGTAAACGTGTTAAGCAATAAATAAACAACAGTCCCCATAAACATTCAACAAAGACGAACTGTCCAGGCACAAACTCGCTCGCCTCATACCTTGACTTCAAAGAAGGCTGATCCAAACGTGGGCCACTTGTAGATGTACTTGAGGAAGGCTACCTTTGCTTCCTCCTGTGTCAGGCCTGCCTGCTGTATGTAGCACTGGGTGATAGAACGCTTCCACTCATCAGGTGGCATATCACGCACCATGTCCATTGGCAGCAGCTCACGCAACAGGCGTCTGTAATAGCACACAATCATGACACAAAATGCACCAAAACAGTTGATCAGTGTATCCATAAAAACATGAAAACTGTTGCATTTTTCATTGCAATTAATTCAAGGGACAAACTTAAAATGTGTCAATACTCATCCAATCAGGAGACACCCACAGAAAGCAATACATATGACAATACAGGACATTAATCACATCATTTGGTTTTTTACACTTACGGTACATTGGCCAGAAGTGCTTTATCATCTCCGAACTTGACTCTAAATATGTAAGAAGCCAGGAGGACTGCGTCGTCTCGAGAACATTTGTGGTAACCTCGCAACAACTTGGGCAGTTCCTGTGCAGACAAATTTACAAGACTACTGTATTGTAATGTGATTACACAAATAATTGCTCTACCATGTGCAATTGCAAGCTCATTCCATTATATGTTAGGAAAGAAATAATTTTGGACAATGCTTCTCTTTGGTAGTTTGACGTTTGGAAAAACAGCTTTTTCCTTCACTCAGGTGTTGTCTAGTTACCAAGAAATTGCTTTTGAATGAGAACCGTTTTATACAATGTTAAAAACAATCAGGATCACCCCCAACTTGATTTGATTTAGCATATGAAGTAGCTAACCTGGTGGTAGTGGAAAATGATGTCAGCGTTAAGGTCCTTGCCAGGTACTGTTGTTGACCAGAGTTTCTTCATAAAGAACACTTGATAAGTGAATGACGTGGGCTGACCCTCTCGGGTCGGACGGGCCTTCTTAATCCAGTCAGTTAGATGACGCACAAAATCAAAGAAGAAGTCTCCTTCAGGTACGCTGATCACTGGCAAAGAAAAAGGAGATCTATTAACCATCAATTCTAGTTCATGTTGTGTGGTGAATTCAGACCAAAATACCACATAATACAATACAATACAAAACACTACATATAGGTTATACAACGTACGTGTTTGTACTAGTTGTTATCATATCGAGATTCGTGATATGCAAAAGTTTTTGAATGAGGGCAAAGCCCGAGTTCAAATAATTTTGCAAATCACGAATCGAGATATAATAACACACTGGTACAAACACGTACGTTGTATAACCTATTTATCATATACGCTCCACTGAGGATTCTTCAAAGAAGCGGGTTTACACAGATTGCTCCGCTCGTCTTGGTGTGGTTGGCCATCTTTTATCAATGATGATCGTGAACGTAACACTTTTATGAATGAATTTTTTGCAGCCTGCATGACACGGCAGTCAAGTTGTATTTTACAGCAGCTACAGGCTTGAGGCGCATATCTGCTATTTTCAGTATTTTCCTCACAGATTGATCTAAATCTGTTTCTAAGTCAAAGTTTGCTAACATTTCTGACCATTTTTCTCGACTTCGTTGAGTAATTCTGTGCAGGACACCCAGAGGTTGTGGCTGATGCACGTTCAGACGCTTCTTAAAATGCTCCTTGCACGCGGTTCTTATCATTTTAAGGTTGAAAGTATTCCGAAATTTATCATAGAATTGACAAAAATACACTATTTACTACAGTTGCAGTTTTGCTTTTGGGCTTGACGTATTTTGATTGTTTTGAGAACAAATTTAAAAATTGACTCATATTTGACCGTAAAGAACCTCAACTAGTGTAGGGCAATAGTTGACCAAAAGGAGGCATGCATTGGAAATGCATATTGCATTCCCAATCCCAAATATATTGTGGCAAGTTCGAGACTTTTTGTGATTTAAGTATTCTGGTCAGGTGCAAAATTTCGAGGTATATTAAGAAAAATTGTCAACAATATTTTTATTTCACGTTTTTGTTTAGTTTTGAAAACGCATATCATAGTATTGGCATGACAAAATATTGCATAAGGAGCTAAACCCAAATTGATGATATATATATATATATATATATATCATCATGTTTTATACATTGTTGTGTATTGTGCTCAGATGGGAATTTTGGTGAGAAAAGAGGCATCCGTGTTGAAAACGGAAAAGTAGTTCTTTCATATAAAACTTCACAACACGACCCGTATTTCATGGCCATACCATCACGCGTATAGGATACGATGCAATACAACATACCGTATAGTAACTAATACAGAGGTTCAACAATCTCACCTTTATCAGCAATTTTCACAAATAAGCTGAAGCCTTCTGCTGACTTTAACTTGAGTCTATTGGCAATGCTTTGACAGAAGTCCTTCGCCCGTGTACTGGAATCCACTTCAAATGCCTGCAATGGTAATACCATGAAGAACACATATTTGTTTAAAAAAGATACTTTCAAGTCATAATTGCACCATTATCTTGGCTTCTGCAAATTGCATGCTTCAGTCTTATGGTATTTGCTACATACCCTTCACACAAATAAACAAACATCTGCAGATTTTTCAATTGCGAAATGACCAACAATATCAATATTTACCAATGTTTCTGTAATCAATAGCTGTAGTTACGTTATAATGGGATATTTAAAAATCCTTAACTTGCAGGCAGTAATCATAATGAATTTTTGACTCCAATTAGATGTTATTAATCAATGTTTACTTTAATTACCTTCTTCACTTTTATATCGACTACGAACAAGGCCTTTGAGCAGATCAAGTTTGGAATAAAAACTTACAAAAAATAAGCGACATCACATCCGCATCCCACGAACTTCAGCTTGGCTTGTGACGTTATCGCTATTCAGGCCAATTGGTGGCGTTTTGACCAGACAGCGCAGCATTGACGTCAGAACACCATCAACACCATCCCATACGTGTGATAAATCGAATCTTAAACCGCCTCAAGAAGACTGGTTCAGAAGGGGTGTAAAGGAAGCTCTCCATGAGCTCATTGAGAGTCCCTCTTTAAATAAAAGAGGCGGTTTAAGATTCGATTTGTCACACGTATGGGATGGTGCTCTGATGTCAATGCCACGCCATCTGGTCAAAACGCCAGCAATTGGCCAGAATAACGATGACCTCACAAGCCAAGCTGAAGTCCATGAGATGCAGATGCAACGTCGCTAATTTTTTGTAAGTTTTTATTCCAGTATTAGATTCAAACTTAATCTGTTTTCTCAACTGGACATCTCAAAATTTTCATGCTTTTATCAAGGACTACGAGCGTTACGTGAGCTGTCCACAGTGAAACTCATCTCTGGCCAATTAGCGTTATACGACGTCAACAGTGAAGCCCTTCTATAGCTATCTGTGAGAACATGGCATATGAGCATTATGTGATGTGAACAGTGAAGTCAGTTTATAGCTAACTGTTGAACAATTACGCCTATGAGTGTTATGTGAAGCCTGTGTTTGGCTAACTGTAAGAACAAAGCCCTAGGAGAGTTATGCATGTACTGTCACTTGATATCACAATACCTCATCACTATCATCAGGGAAATAGACTTTATGGAAGATCTGTGTGGTCTTGTGTTGGATGGCTTCTACCTCTACCTGGTGTGGTGGGTATTTCCTCTGACCATGTCTGTGGATTAAATGTCACAAGGTCATCTGCAGCTGACATGGCGAAGATATAGAGGCCACAGAAATGATTCAGTTAAGCAGCACAGTTGTAGTTTACAAATCTAAGGAAAAGCCTATGGAACTAAGGACCTAAGGATCACATCAAGAAAATAGTCGGGATAATTTCCCAAAAACCATAAATTTTATGCTCAAGCAGTATCTCACACATACTTACTGAAAGGAAATTTGTCTTGCAGGTCAAAGTACACAACTTACTGAATGATAGATATAATATTTGACTTCAAGTAATTAACTACTGCATTGAGTGAAATAACTGCAAAACACTAGCATTGCTTTTTTTACATGCAGTTTAATAACAGAAATTCTTCAGTTCCACAATGTAAGCACTCAACTCTTAGCCAGACCAAAATAACACTGGAGAATAAGTTGGTCATTGGTCTCTAGAGGCATTTCAGTGTAAGATGAACACGTACTCTCGAGTTCCGAATAGTTGTAGAGACAGCAATAATAGTATAGACTGGAAAATTCCACGATTTTTAATAATAGTAGAGACTCTAATAATAGTATAAACCCAACATTTTTGCCAAAAGAAAAGTAGAATAATAGTATAAACCGGAAATTGTCAGAAAAAATTAATAATAGTATAGAATGGAATAATGATATAGACGGCAAATTTGTAGAAATTTAAACATAGTATAGACTGGAATAATAACATTGATTAAAAATTTAGGTAAAATCTAATATTGATATAGAAGGGAATAATGCAAAACAGCAAATTCTAAGGAATAATGGTATAGACGGGAAATTTGTGGACAATTAAAAATAGTATAGACTGGAATAACATTGATAACAAATTTGCGTAAAATCTAGTAACGGTAGATGGAAGTGGAAAATCTAATGATATCGATTGGAATAATAGTGCAAAGAAGCTAATTCTGTCCGACTTACCACCGCTTTAAGTAATTGTTTCAAAGAAAAACTTTTAAATTGACGTTAGCATAGTTAAATTATTGCAGTGGTGTATCCACCCATGCCATAACATAGTACAGTGAAGTGGAATAAAAGTGTCATTGCTAAAACAAAGACCATTCGTTTATTCAATAACTTTAAATGGAAGTCTGTATAGACGTTGTTTCAAACAGTATGCGGAATCATTTTACTCAAAAAAGAATGTGACAGTTATAGTAGAGATGCCAATGTCGACTAAGTCCAAAAGTTATAACAAGGAGGTAAAGATTTTAGCAGCAACGTCCAGTCTTCCACGATCGAAGCCGACAGACTGAATAAAGACAATTAAGTGTCTTGGTAAAATGTGTCACATTTTTATCATACATGTTCCTGACAGGCGAGCCTTTGTTTTCTCTCAATCTCATGTCTTGCACAGCGTTCATAGTCAACACCCTCGTAATGTTTATCAGAATTCGACGTCAAAAAATCGGCACATACATCATTTTACACGGCCAGAAATTGAGATTTCTTGCAGAATTGCCCAACATTCGAGTTCACGACCACGACTACGTCCACCATCTTGAATATCTAATTAGGTATAATAAACAAACCGATTCACATGCGTTTTTCCATGTATTTGGACGGGAGAGCAAGTAGAAATCAATTTCAATAGATATCGACTGGATTGTCGAACGTTAGCAACTATGTCATTTCAAGATTGTCACAAGTTCATTCTTCCTGTTCATAAAAACAATCTATTCTCAAGTTTGGAGCGAATTGCAAAAATGCTGATGTCCGATGTTGTCGGCAACTTGTTGATACTTTGTTGATTGAAAGGTTCGGCACCGTTCATTAACTGCATGGGTATTTGCGCTTCGTTGACTGGCCGTGTTATCACCACGGTCCGTATCTGTAGCTGGATTATTTGTCGTACCAACATTTGAATCAATGTCTGTATCTGGAACATCTCTCAGTTTGTAAAATAATCCTCAAATTCCTTATGCCTTTGCGCGGCAGACGACATGATTAAGTATCTAGAATGCGCATGTCAATAATGACGGAAACCGCAGATGACACTGGCTGTGCAAAATCCTGGAATTACTCCCCTCGGAAACGCAAACTTTGGGGACAGACACAGTGAAGAGTTGTAACAGCTTGCCAGTTTTTCACAGGGTGCAATCATAAATATTGGATCACCCAAANAGTTCCACAATGTAAGCACTCAACTCTTAGCCAGAGCAAAATAACACTGGAGAATAAGTTGGTCATTGGTCTCTAGAGGCATTTCAGTGTAAGATGATCACGTACTCTCGAGTTCGGAATAGTTGTAGAGACAGCAATAATAGTATAGACTGGAAAATTTCACAATTTTTAATAATAGTAGAGACTCTAATAATAGTATAGACCCAACATTTTTGCCAAAAGAAAAGTAGAATAATAGTATAGACCGGAAATTGTCAGAAAAAATTAATAATAGTATAGAATGGAATTATGATATAGACGGCAAATTTGTGGAAATTTAAAACATAGTATAGACTGGAATAATAACATTGATTACAAATTTAGGTAAAATCTAATATTGATATAGAAGGGAATAATGCAAAACAGCAAATTCTAAGGAATAATGGTATAGACGGGCAATTTGTGGAAAAATAAAAATAGTATAAACTGGAATAACATTGATTACAAATTTGCGTAAAATTTAGTAACGGTAGATGGAAGTGGAAAATCTAATGATATAGATTGGAATAATAGTACAAAGAAGCTAATTCTGTCCGACTTACCACCGCTTTAAGTAATTGTTTCAAAGAAAAACTTTTAAATTGAACGTTAGCATAGTTAAATCATTGCAGTGGTGTATCCACCAATGCCATAACATAGTACAGTGAAGTGGAATAAAGTGTCATTGCTAAAACAAAGACAGTAACTTTAAATGGAAGTCTGTATAGACGTTGTTTCAAACAGTATGTGGAATCATTTTACTCAAAAAAGAATGTGACAGTTATAGTAGAGATGCCAATGTCGACTAAGTCCAAAAGTTATAACAAGGAGGTAAAGATTTTAGCAGCAACGTCCAGTCTTCCACGATCGAAGCCGACAGACTGAATAAAGACAATTAAGTGTCTTGGTAAAATGTGTCGCATTTTTATCATACATGTTCCTGACAGGCGAGCCTTTGTTTTCTCTCAATCTCATGTCTTGCACAGCGTTCATAGTCAATACCCTCGTAATGTTTATCAGAATTCGACGTCAAAAAGTCGGCACATCCATAATTTTACACGGCCAGAAATTGAGATTTCTTGCAGAATTGCCCAACATTCCAGTCCACGACCACGTCCACCATCTTGAATATCTAATTACGTATAATAAACAAACCGATTCACATGCGTTTTTCCATTTATTTGGACGGGAGAGCAAGTAGAAATCAATTTCAATAGATATCGACTGGATTGTCGAACGTTAGCAACTATGTCATTTCAAGATTGTCACAAGTCCATTCTTCCTGTTCATAAAAACAATCTATTCTCAAGTTTGGAGCGAATTGCAAAAATGCTGATGTCCGATGTTGTCGGCAACTTGTTGATACTTTGTTGATTGAAAGGTTCGGCACCGTTCATTAACTGCATGGGTATTTGTGCTTCGTTGACTGGCCGTGTTATCACAACGGTCCGTATCTGTAGCTGGATTATTTGTCGTACCAACATTTGAATCAATGTCTGTATCTGGAACATCTCTCAGTTTGTAAAATAATCCTCAAATTCCTTATGCCTTTGCGCGGCAGACGACACGATTAAGTATCTAGAATGCGCATGTCAATAATGACGGAAACCGCAGATGACACTGGCTGTGCAAAATCCTGGAATTACTCCCCTCGGAAACGCATACTTCGGGGACAGACACAGTGAAGAGTTGTAACAGCTTGCCAGTTTTTCACAGGGTGCAATCATAAATATTGGATCACCCAAAGAAACTCGTCAAAAGCGTTTTTATTCATATGCATGTTGAGCTGCCGGTAACACTGATCTGTATCTGGGGCACGCAGAATATTGAAAAATGCACTTTTTGTGCATTAAATTCCTCATTTCTGAAAATACTGATGGCCTATTTCTTTGAGCGACTGCCGACCAGCCGTTAATATTGAAAGAAGTGGTCATCATTTAAAGTTTGCCAACACTTTCTTAATTCTGGCCGATCCCGTTGAACCAGTCCAAAACAGTGGCGGATCTAGGATATCACAAGGGGGACCAACATTTTGTCTGAAAACATTTGTGCAAAGCATAATTAGATGCGCATAGCACCGAATGGGGGGAGGTCGGCAGGGGGGTTGGCCCCCCCGCCCAGGAAAATTTTTGTTTTCTCCTCTAAAAATCAAGCATTTTCCTTGATTCCTGAACTATTATCCAAGCAAAAAACGCAAAGAAAAGAAAAAAAATATCGGAGAACGTGTCAAACATGAAAAACTCAATTATCACAGAGTCGAACTCACAACCTGGTGGATAGAGTGCGCGTGCTTTACCACTGCACTACCAGGATTTCACTCATAATTTGGTAATAAGAGACCTACTTGTTCATGGTCCACAGTGTTTGCGCGCGAAACCTACTTCTTTTTGTAATGCTTATTACACTTTTTTATATTTTGTGCAATCAGTTCGTAACAAATTTGTTGTATTTAAAATAGTCTTCAATTGCCCAAAAGACCAAATCCGTTTTTTTGTGTTGGCATTTATGACGTGAATGCTTTGAAAATCGTCTTAAGTTAAGGTTTGAAAAAGAGAGAATTATGACTTTCTGAGTGATTCACTAAGGCTTCGATTAAAATTCACATCTTACCAGCAGCTTCTGTTTTTTCATCATCACTCAGATTCCATTTTCTTTAAAAAAATGAAGTAATTTTCTTCATTGCACAGGAAAGCAGACGACGAAAACCAAGTCGTAGTGCCCAGTGCCACTGCCGGTCGTCTGGGATATCGCGGGAGAGCCTATATGTAGTCATGTTCCGAATTTGACACTTGAAATTGGATCCGAGCCCCCCCCCAAACACACTAAAACTGCACACATTTAAATCTTGTTTCTGCCGTATAATGTTAATTACCGGGGTTAATTAATAAACTCAACATTTCCCTACGCTCTTGCTGTTTTATGTTTTTGCGGCAGCCAAGGGGGGCTCCCGGGCCCCCCCTAAATCCGCCTATGCAAAATAACATTCTTGCCATCCAACAGACGGCCGCTTGCTTGGCAGTCCTATTATTTTACACTTTGAAACATACAGTTGTATATTTTAACGAATAAAATCTTTTAATGTGTATGACATGTGACTTCCGTGTGTAACAAATTTTATACTGAGTGTCTCGTGGTCTAGAGGTTTAGAGCGAATTTGCTACGTCTTATGACCAAGATACGATATCCGGTGTCATCAGCAAAGTTTTTGTGTATTGAATGAAACAAAAATTGAGAACTTGCTCAATCAAGTAATCGTGGAGAGCGGAAAAAGGTTAAAAAAATAATGAACGTAGAGACCTGAATAAGCGTCGTATAGACCGGAAAACGGGTCTGAAAAAAATCATCGTATAGATACGGCTATTCGGAATTCGAGAGTACTTAGAGACATGGTAGGGTGTGTTGCAGACGTTTCGACCTGGTCCGCCAGGTCTTTATCAATGAATGAGAGATTCCCCACCTTTCAGGGGCAGGAAATCCCTCATTCATTGATAAAGACCTAGTCCCTCTGCAACCAACCTACCACGTCTCTAAGTAAGTGATCATCTTACACTGCAAAATAATACTACGATATCCGTTCAGACAAGCTCACGGGGTGTTTAAAACGAAATTAAAAAATCTGGGGCATTTCTACACATTTGATCAGGCAATCACTTAGAAATGTTCAAATTCTGATTAAGTCACAGGAAAGTTGACATTTACCTTAATGAATATAGTATTGCAAAATCAATGCAAACAATATATTGTCAAAAATACGTATTGTCACAAGGAAGCAAAGAACATGCATTTTTCAAAAAAATGAAAAAAAACATACACCATACATTTCAAAGATCCCAACCATTCACTTTGTGACAAATTTGTGCAACAAACCAATTGAAATATGAATCAGAAGAAACTTTCTTTGGCAGCAAACCATTCACACTTCTTACAATCACGTGATCACACATGGGTTTGTGTACAAAGGGACAAACAATTTGACAACCAACAACCATTTGGTAATACATGAAACATATACCTCCTGTGAAAGATAAAGTTTACCGTCAACTGGATTAGAAGTAAATTATTACACTGACTATACATTGAATTTCAGTATGCAATGGCATGAAAAAAGACATCATTGGATTATGTAACCACTTTTTGAGCAATGCAGGTTATACTATCAAAAGGTCAACTTCTCATGTTTTGATGACTTGATTTTTTACAATTTGTATATATAAAGAAACAAAATTTCCTCTTGATAATGAGAAACAATGACAAACACAGGAGGTACCCTTGAACATGTGAAACTTTTTCCAAGAAATGATGAAACTCTTTTTAGTGGCTGCTTGAAGAGAAAAGATCAAAGCATTGATATGCTTCCACATTGGTGTATCACAAAAGGAGTACTAGTAGGAGGGCTAACTTACTTCCTGTATTAAAACAAGAATAAGACCGATGAACACAAGTCATACCCAAGTTATTTCATCTTCAATAAGCTGGTGGATTAGGCTATTCGCCATAAGCCACAGTTAAATGGAACTTATCTGAATCATATGATCAAACATGAGGCTGTGTAAAGTGAGAAAGAGTGTCTTTAATATCCTGTTCCCCAATGCATAATAATGACTCGGGGAAAAGACCAGAGTACAGACACCAGTAGATCCAAACATCAAGTACCGTATTTGCCCTAATAAGCGTCCATGCCCCTATAAGCGGCCCCCCCATGCGTTTTCAGACTTCGGTAAAATAAGCGCCCAGCCCATGAACATTTATATGCGAAAAATGCCTTACCTACAGTTCTAAAATTCTACAGTATCATTTTCAATTTATCGACAAGATCTGACAGTCCTGAAAAAATAATTGTGCATGGATTTTAAAGACCACGAACCTCGCCGCTATGTCGGTAACTATTTAATAGTGACTATGCACTTCAAACTTCCGCCATGCTTCATAAAGAACGCAGAAGTTTTGCTGATCTGCGAGGAATGTG
Organism: Phoronis australis; assembly: GCA_002633005.1. Classification (NCBI taxonomy): domain Eukaryota; kingdom Metazoa; phylum Phoronida; family Phoronidae; genus Phoronis; species Phoronis australis. The sequence goes on along the minus strand of NMRA01000040.1, from coordinate 1,116,749 downwards.
TCCCATTATGGTCTGGCTTTTCAGAACAGATGCAGTGTACTTGTCAAAGGGATTGTGTTGTATCTTTCCCGTACAGATCTTCTCTCTCAACAGGTATCCAAATTTCTTTGTACACGTGAAAACCGTGAATCGAAGACTAATAAAAACTTGACCAGTGTTAAAAGCACATGGCCAGGAATCGTGCGCTACATATATGTACCCGTCATCGAAGACATTAATCATCAGGAAGTACCCATTCATGAAACGGGTAGCATAGCATTGGCAAGAAATAAATATTGGAACTAATTTCAGAAAGTTTCTAATACTGTTAAAACGTTTGCGTAACTGGTGTTTTCAGAGTCAAAATAAACCACTGACAGTCAGCACGTCCGCACTCTTACACCCCCCAGATGTCCCGGATAATAACTGTTAGACTGTCACGCATCCAGTCACCCGGCAACTCACTGAGACAATTCTCGAATGTTTTTACTGACGAGATCAACAAGCGCTGAATAAAACATGTTCTGCTTTACTACTTGCGTTAATTTTTTTAGTTACAATGCAAACCTAGATCGTTACATTGCGTTTACTCTGGCAAATAAACTCTGATGACACCCACGTGCTCACTCACTTACACAAACGCAGATGAACTTCAAAACAAACGTCATATGACAACAACATGTGTGTTCGCGGTACAATCTAGCGCAGATTTGGACTTAGTATGCAGTTAATCCACAGGAACTAAAATATCTTAATAAGCGCCCCCTTCCTGAAACTAATTTTTCTAAGCGCCCTGGGCGCTTATTAGGGTGAATACGGTACTACAAGTCAAGACTAGAAATAAGGCACAAGAGGAAAGCAAGTTTGAGACCTTATTAGCAAAGAAAAAATGAGAGTAACTTGAGTGATTGGCTGAGACTGGAATGCTGAAATACGGGAGAAAATTCCCATTTCTGTTCCGGTAGTGAAAATTTCTCGCCGCTGAAGTGTCAAAACAAATAAAGCCACTTTATACCAATGATCAAATAATTTTTCATGCCATAAGAAATTAAAATGACTAACACTAGATTAAGGTTAGAAGTGATAATTCCTACATTTAACAACTAATTCTGTTGCTTTGTAATACGTTAAATCTAGCCATGAAGTCAAGAGTTCAGTGGTTTAAAAAGAATTGTGGCCAGTATATTTTAAGCTTTGTAGCCACCACCTAGAATAACATTTTTGTACCAAGCGGGGATTCGTAAGAAGTGTTCGACAGATAGACCAAACCCTGCTATTACCTTTGGCTGTGAAAATATGAATAAACAACAATTAGAACAATACAATCATGGGCCTGGGGCAAAGATAGAACAGTGAGATGGACTACAATAGGCTCAACCAGCAGTTTGTTTCATCAAAACCCTGGCAAACAACTTCAGGAGTTCACTTAAAGGCTTTAGAAATACATGGAAGATTGACTTCTGTCTTGGGAAATTTACAAGACAGTAAACTAATTTGACCATCGTGAGTGACAAAACTTGAAGAAAGAACAATAATAACTTCATTGAACAGGAAAGTATATCTGTAACATGATCTACACATGAACAGGAAAGTATATCTGTAACATGATCTACACATGAACAGGAAAGTATATCTGTAACATGATCTACACATGAACAGGAAAGTATATCTGTAACATGATCTACACAATAATAAGGTTCTAAAGCAGGTCTACTAGAAAAACCAAGCTACTCTAATAAAAATTTCTAAATTCCAACTTTCGACCCAGGGAGGGGAAAATGAGCTCATCAAGGTGAAAAAACTAACTTATGGCTAAAATATGACAATTTCATTACATTACTTTTTTTTTCAAATGATTGGGAACAGGAAAAGTACACAATAGCGGATTTGCAGCGCAGACGAACTACGCATTGCGCATGTGCGAGTTACTTCCTGCGCGAAGGCTCATGGGATAGCTTGTGGTCAGGCATGTCTTGAGCAGGCTGGATAGTGTGTGCATTTGGAGTGATTTGCAAACTAAAAACCATGTTTCATTTTTTGCTTTATAATACCAAGCAAGTCCTCTCTCTCGTTTGTAAACACAGCGTAGCTATGATCAGTGACCGTGTGACCGAGAGCACGACTGTCGCCGTGTTCAGTATTGGGGTTATCGGCGTTGATTTCGAAATCTCCTCCGGTTTCAGACAAGTTGAGAGTTCTTGGGTTGCTTAACTTTTGTAGCTTTCGCTGTGGATATGCTAGAGACGTTAATTTTAAGAGGAAACTCCGTCGGAATGTTGTTCTCATAAGTCTTTTTTCCACCAGGAAAATGTTTGCTGCACACACGATGGCCCCTAGGCAATTACATCGCACTGGATGCTGCAGGCATTCAGGGGCGATAGTACATCCTCACAAAAAGTTACTCATTTCAAAATACAGCAAATAAAATCAAATGAACCATACATATAGGAACACGGAGTTATAATTAACACATACCACGACTCTGGATACAATTTAGTCCGCAAAACTTGAACAAATCGATGAAAATCTGTCGCGGTTTGCCCGAGTTTCTCTCAGTTGCCGGGTGCCATTTTGAGGAAGTTACGTGAAATTACGCATGTTGACGAATAAAAAGTCCAAGGGACACACATCTTACAAGTTTCACCCGATACCTTCTCATGCTATTTTAGAAGTGTCGCGCGCTAGCGTCACGCGCTTCGCTCAGTCTCGTGTTAACCTTTGCCTAACTCACGTAATTCAGTTGACATGCTTTGTGGTTATCGCGCACGTGGTGATAAAATTAACGGCAACCAAAAAAGTGGAGTTGTAATTCTTCGCCAAAGTCAACTTAATTCTCACAACTAAGCTTCATCAAAGATATGTATAGAAGTAGAAAGGACCAATGATGAAAGCAAGCATTTTTTAAATGATGAGTTTTAAGTGTAGATTGTATTTTTGACGAGGTGAAAACTCGAAATCGGTATCCCAAATCCGGTCACAGCCAGTTTAAAATACACTGAAGTAACGAAATGAATACAGAAAGCGAATGGAAGTATTGTAGCCCCTATATGGCCAACCGAGGGGCTACGTGTTGCCTACTAGATGGCCCCGCGTTGATTTGAATGCGCTAAATCTCCCCTTACTCCCAGCTCTCCTAATGTTGTTTATCCATTTTTCACTAAGTTCTTGGTTTGCAGGGAACACATAAAAACTCAGATTTTTATCTCTCTTGTTGTTTTTGAAGTAGCCAGGAACACAACAAGTGTATCCGCCGTAAGTTTTCTTCGCGCTCATACCGCGTATTATGCTTGTTACTGTGGCCGCTTTCAGAATGCTGACCACAGCACCCACAATGCACCATATTAACCCAATTTCAATATGGCGTCGCTGCAAATCCGCTATTGTGCTTAAGAGACAATCACTAGGTACTAGAACACAGCCACAAATGTCTGATAGACAGAAGCCTAAATTCACCAGTGAGAGTCTCCAAGCTTAGATGTGGAGTTTATCTTTTATCCCACTTACTGATTATATCATCACAGCTTCAATTCTAAATAAATACAATATATATCAAAACCAAGTGAGCACTATCAGCCAGTGCGACCTGAGGGCCTCACCTTAGTGTCTTCTGCAGTCGGTTCATACAATCAACTACCAATAGGTTCCTACTGGAGCGCAGAAAAGTGCTCACTTCCTTCAGCAGATTGGCGCTTGGTGCGAAGCAGCCTGTTACCAGCCACATCAATTCCCAGCCACGCTCCTCACTCACCCTGTATGACAAGAAAAGTAATACAAATGTCATACGACAACCAACTTGATTGAGATTGGCATGACTCAGGTACATAGCTCAACTGTGAACAATGTCACACACTAACCACAGGGATCACGATTAAACTACCAGTTGCTTATTGAGTTTGCTTTTTGAATCAACTTTAATTTCGTGTTTTCTTGATGGTAAGATTAGAAAAAACACTTTATTATGAGTAATCACTTTTGCAGGAAGTTAAATCAAATTTTTGCCTGGACTCTGTAACTAACGTCTATGTTTGAGGATATCTGAGGATATCTCATCATTAATAAGTTCTCACTTGTTCCTGTTGTCAGTTAGTTGCTTGATAATTTGACAATAAACTTCATCTCGCAACAGCTCCTGAAAGTAGATGTGGCAAAATGCAAATAGCACTGAAAAAGACAGCCAAATGACATTAATTACCATACAAAAAACTGCAGAAACATCTATTTGATATGGAAACATACAGGATTCAAAATAGAGACAAATAAATAAGAAAAAACATCAGAATACGTTGAGTCAAGAGTTGGCAAAAGAGCACCCTGCCATCTAATGAACGAAGAATTCAAGATGAGTTTGAACCATTCTGGCATGTTTTCAGAACTGCCTATGATACCATATTCAAACATCTATTGGGAATATCTTTCCACAGTAATGTTGCCATCAAGCAGAAGATAGTGAACTCATAGATAGCTACACAGACACACTAATTCATTGGCATAGCTTCTGGGCTTGAATGCTTGAGCCTGTCAATTACCATTCTAACACCTAAAACAGCACAACAAATTCAGGTCCACATTGCAGGTACTCACATGTTTGAGAGGTGGCTCAAAGATCTGATCAGTCAACTCATTCCCAGTGCGGCTCCTCTTTGATGGATGATCGCCCATATATTTCAGTAAAGGTGAGAAGAATTAAGGATACACAATAAAATGTGATTTAAGTATGCTTTCATTATTTCATATTCACCAGCTTGCGGTGTGACTAGGCTAATTATTAGGAAATGCTTGATGTTAAAATTTCCCCATCGTATCCTTGACCAGATCAAACTGGAACAGTCCTAGAGGGCTACTACCACTGCCACAATGGACTGGAAACCAAAATTAAGATGTCCCCTATCAACCAACTAGACGTGAAATAAATTTAAGTTTTGTTGTTAAGTCATACTAAAAATGCCAGAGGGTTTTTGGGTTCTATTAAACCAGACAACAATGTGACACTCAATACAGTCCAATAAAGGCATCACCTCAAGTTCATTTAGAATCAACTAACAAAACACAAACTTATCATTTATAACCTCACTGTACTCATTCTGTCATGATATTCAATACCACACCAGCACTGAATGACATGTTAACCACATGATACCCAATAACAATTAAGTAACAAGTTAACTTCAACCACACATCAAGTTAACCATAAGTTACCCCTTCTCATCCAACATGCCCTAAATGAATGACATTGCAAGGATATCTAAGAAGACTAAGCACGCTTCCTGGCACAGTTCTTCTTTCCCAATAAGCTTCTTCAGAAGTGGCTGTTTAATGGGCTCCTTTGAATAACGCCACAGCTCATCCTGGCGCCCTCTCTTGGCTCTTGACATAGACAGCGCCTTGCTGAGTGTTCTCTTTGGAGGTAGTCTGTTGAATACAATGTTAACAGTTTTGTCAGTTTCTGTCAAGCACTGGTTGGGTGCACCATATTGTTGAAGTACTTCCTGTTAACTTTAGTAAGTAACCACAAANGGAAGGAACTGACAGTGTGATATTGTGTGACTTGAAATTTCAAAAAAATTGGTCTGAAGAAATAACATTTCCTTCAAAGCATAGACATCCCTTCTAAACAGAGTATGAAACAAGACAAATCTAATTTTATAACGGTAAATGTCGCTTCAACAGAAACACTGTGAAGTCATTGACACATCAGTATCTAAATGGATCCTGTTATATACTGAAGTGATGTTAAGTGTACCACCAAAGGCCTGCTACCTGAAGTGATCCATCGAGTACTCCTGCAGTGTGTACTGGGTGACCAGGGGCTCCTCGGGGGTCACCGCCGACAGCGTGGTGGCAGCTATCTTCTCTACCTGCTCTCCAGTCTGCTGTGCAAATAGAGTCTGAAAACACCACCAAGAGACATGCTCACAAGCAGTACTGCTGTGGACACAGCATACTGGGAATAAACAAAGGGGAATGGAATACTGGAATGCAGTCTGTTCGACAGTTCACAATTCACTTGCTGGTGTCACCTTATTGCTTGAATTCATCGTTTTTCACCAATAAATCATCAAAATTCGATGTAAAACCCTTGCAAACACATCCAGTTCTTGAACAAACGTGTTATTTTATTTCGCTGTTACGGACTTACAGGTAATAGAATGTACCGTAGCCTACAAAGTTCAGTAGGCCAATTTAGCACGGTCGGTCGCGGGAGTCTGTTCAGTGGTAAATTCGAATTATTCTTCCATGAAATATAGACAGGAGAACATTGCTGTGTTTTGTAATTTTAGACTAGCGATTTTTTCACTTCTACACACACAAAACGCTTGTTATCCCGGCCAATGGTTCAGACCCCAATCAGGCCCGTTGTGGCCGTACTGAAGACATCAAGAACATAAACCGGCCAAAGTTGGAAAGTAAACTTCCAGTCCCGAAAAGACTATACACATAGTGTACCTAATTATCGGATGGAACCTAAATATCGGACATTTCAAAAAATCTTACTTGAAGCATAATCTGAGAATTAAATGACACCAATTTTTTATCCGTTGTAATACATTCAATGTCCGGCACTGTCTCGTTTTTTACAGCGTTACCTCGTTTTGATTTCACCAAGAGAGGGTGCAATTTAGACCCCCTAGTCGGCCTAAAATGGACGAGCGCATAAATTGGTTATAAAAGTTGAAAATAAAATCTTTTTCCACAATGAAACCATCTCATTGAACTGACAATATGTCACTGTTTCATTTTTTCATTTGTTTTTAAACTCAAGTCAAACCCCGACTGCGCACGTGCGGGTGTCATATCAAGAAGCCAAAGTGATACTAAAAACTGCAGTGAGTTTGCACGTGCTTTAGTCGTCTGCACTAATTCATCGAAACGACTTGGCGCCGTCATCAGATTTCATTTTATGGATAATTTTGTTGCAAATGAACCTGTGTTCTAGCAACATATATGTCAAAACACTTGAGCTGAAATTTGGCTACAAGGTGCCCGCGGCCATTACGTGGTTAGTTACGCGGTGTGGCGTATGGGGAAACATGGTGTCCAATATTTAGGTTCTCCGAAGGTTTGCTAGTTATGTTTTTTAAAGATCAGTCGGAACATAAATGTGGCTTTCAGTGACAAGATATAGTAACAGAACAATTCTTGAAGGTAAGTCTTTATTTCAGCAAGGAATTTACAACAATCCGTAGTATTTTCAATTAAATATAATGCAAAATGTGCCAAAACGTCCGATAATTAGGTCACTTGACTGCACAAGTGAGCCAAAGAAATAATGTGCACATGATTATTTTGGTAAATTAGCCTCGAAACTGCCAATCTACTTACTCGTCGGGGACCACGTCAGGTTCCCCTTCCACGGAACCGTCAGGGCAAAAGTTGAACAGTAACAATGATTCAAATAATGTATATGTATATCTAAATAAAGATTCCCCTAACATCTGACCATAGCATATAAAATTGAGTTATTGTTTCACAACAGCTTTCTGTCAGCAAACACTGAATTACCATGAGCTCACATGGCCTCCGTGCCCGATCAATTACCTTTATTGCATATAAGGCCGGTAACGCAGTGATTTATTCATTCTGATGGCTAGTCAAAACAATTGCACTGATGAACACTCCAAGGGCATTACAAATCACATCGAGAGAATTTGACACTTTGTGTCAGTTTCATATAAGCATTGGTTAGGGTAAGAATAAAACATTTTGAAACAGAACGCACAAAAATAAATGTCTACACGGCAAATTGCAATCTCGACTTTGACGAGTGCTCATCAGTCTCTTTTTCTGCCCTGGCATGAGCAGTTTGGTAAGCCGGCATTCATCAGTGAAATCACTGTCGACAAAATGCTGGCCACAGACACGGAAGTTTTCACAGCCTCCTACTTGGTATTAATGGCGTACTTTTCATTCTTCACTACTGCAAGCCACTTCCAAAGCATTTTGGGCGTTCAAGGAAATAAAAAAAAATGATATACCTGCTTTCCTCGCAGCATCATAGTTCGCACAAGCGGGAACGATACACCACTTCATAGCGGCACTTACTCTGCAGAAGAACCACTGACGTAGCTGCGTCGTTTACTCACCTTCCTCACAGGTTAATGCCACACCTCTCGGCGAGGTGAGATCGACCGTATACGAGGTGATGTGGATATAGATCGATTAAGACGGTAACAAAGACTAAATAAATCGGGTGGCATTCTCCTTTAAGGCGAGTTAAATGAGATCACTCTAATGTAATGCAAATTCCCAGTGTTTTGGACTGTTTCCCACCAAATCAAATTTGGTACCATCGAAGCATTAGCTAAGATATCAGAGTTATCACTAGATGACACTATCGTCATTTCTCACATGAACTGCAATGTGTAACAACCGACTAGTTAACACTGACTAAGTAATTATTTTGATATTACAAGGGCGAATCACAAAGTACTGCAAAATAGAAATCTATCCACCTTGCATTTTATCATCTGTAAAACACTAATACCAACAACCAAACAATGCCAGAATTCTGTGAAGGTGACATGGTTATGATTGACGAATCAGCTGTCGCAGCTGTAGGTACTCCCAGTTGGAAGAACATGCAAACAACTTCTTAAACAGACCCAGCTTCGGCAGCGAATTCCATATCCACGTTCATTTAATTGGAGAGGAACCTCAACTCAAGAAACCACGCGGTGAGCCTGACTAGCTATGCTGTCTCAAGGTCACTTTATTGCTAACTGTTATTTATAAACATTTACATTTAAATGTTACACCTTCAAAAAGTATTTATTAAAACTAAACTGCAATGCTTGTTACGAAAACTAAATGCAATTTTGAATTTTTAAGCTTAAAAGAAAATTATTAACAAAAAGTACAGTAAAAATTCCCGAATTTAGGACAGCGAGAAAATAAATATTTTGAACATGTCCGAAATTTTAGAAATAGGCAATATTGGCCGTATGAAATTCGGCAAAATCTCCGGTGTCCAAAATCTTAGAATTTATGTGGTCGGGTGCTGACAATGTTTCGATTTTCAGTTTCAGATCATTTGAACAGCTGCGCAGATTTGTAATCATTGCTGACAAGAAATTCCCATAATGTCCTCAAAAACATAAACAGTGATGTTACTGACTCTGAACACAGTCGACTTACCAAACTTTGTGATAGAAAATATATATATTTGTCGTGTAACACGCCTTGACTGATTATTCGCAATATCCATTGGTGCTCAAGGTCTTCAAGTTTTGTTCGCAAATCAAACACAGACTGCAGTATGTAACCCTGGTTTGTTTCTAGGGCAGCGCGTGCGACATATTTAAGACTTACCTGTCACTCAAACAGCGTTCCCGCCAACCGGAGATACACGCAAATAAGGTCCCCACGGTTTTAGCTCGATTACGTATCCGGACGTTTATTTGACAATTACAGAGCTGTTGCTTTATGCGACTGGAGCATATTCAATCAATAAAAGTTTGGAATTGTTATTCCAAAACATAGCAGTAGGTCAGATCACAATTTAACCAAGGTAGAGTCTACATAGTTCCAACCGCAAAACATCATCATGTGTAAGTTACTGTTCAAGCAGCTGGCTACAAGGGCGTTAGCTTCTTCGATGCTAATTATGGTTTAATATACAAGCGGTTCGTCCTGATAATCTCGGCCCTTGCATTCATGGTACTGCTGTTGTAATTTTATTTGTCCTTTCTTCACTCCCGCCTGATAGCAGTGCCGTCCGCTAAGTTATTTTTTTATGCGTGTATGCAGATTTAGATCGATCTCCGCTATGGGTCCAGATTTCCTTTTACAAATCACACTCCGTGGGTCAAACAACCCATGGAAGGTACTGAGGACGGGTGGAAATGGAGCAACTTAAACTAAAGTTTAGTAGGTTCACACTTTTTAGATGGCTTCAAAAGTCTTAACCTAAGTGCGAAAGAGCCCAAACATTTCGTGTAGAATACAAAATAGGCAAGTAAATAGGATGTCAGTAGGGAGACATAGAGATATATTTACAACATGAACATTCTTAACGTATACTGCACAACAAATTAGGACATGGATTTTTGCTTTTCACAAAGTCTGTTGTAACTTGACTCTGAACAATATCGTTTTGCCAATTTGGGCGCATGGCATAAGCGAAGGTCGGGGCGACGAGAGGAAGGTAAGTGGGCTGCGGGCTTGCAAACAAAAAAACTGAAGCCATGAACCCGGGATTCGACTTAGTAACACAATGGTCTCATCTCCGGTGCTTAGTACTTAGCTGTTAATCCAAATACAAAGCGTGACACTGTGGCAATTACGTGAAAGTCGGAGAACATATATTTCATTTGCATAGTGAAATCGCGATCAAGCGTGGAAAATATTTTGAGTCCGTGATTACGACTGCCACGAAAACGTGCGATATACACAAACCATCCACATCAATAACTTTAGACTTTGACATCAGTCAATACATTACACGGTTGGCAGTTTTAAACGATGTGTAAATAATCACCATTATTTGATGAACTCCCAGATTTTCATTCAGCCCTTATCATGCGAAAAAGCACACTGTCCGAAATGTGAGAATTACGGCCAATGCCTCTAAAATCGATGTGAGAAATTTGAGAAATATGGCGAATGCCAAATTCCAGTGTCCCAAATTTCAGAATCAAAAAAATTAAGTCTCGGGTTGGATTAAGGTGTCCGAAATTTGGGAGACTGTACTAAATTTGGGATTTTTTCCCGTAATTGGGTTTAATTTACATTGTGCAAGCATATTTTTACAAAAGTTGTGTCATGTGGTTGAAAGTTTTAGACATGTCATCTTTTTCGGCAAAAAGATCATTTTTACAGTTCATGTGAGAAAGCAAATCTTACACTCGTTTCAAGTTTATTACATGGGCAAAACCTCTTGGAAATTTTGTCAAAATTCCTTGGCAAGCCTCAGGATTTTGATGAAATTTCCAAGAGCTTTTGCCCATGTCATAAACCTGTGACTTGCATAGGATTCTCTATTAAGTTGTTACAAGGTGGCGTAATACAACCTTCACCACTGTCGCAGCAAGGACCCCTGTCGATAACTTCAACATACACCGAAGTTGAGCTGTAGCGATGCATTAATGGTTCCAAAATAAATCTACCAGTTCATACTGAAGTAAACTGGAGCTGTTAACTTTGAACCAAAACCGAATTAAAGGATTCCCATTGATTGACGGTAACCTAAATGCCTTGGTGACATTAGTATCTTGCAAGTGACTAAAGTGTATTGAAGGTGCCTCTGCACTTACCAGTATCTCGGGTGGTGGTTTGTTGATGGTGGGCAGAACGTAGACACACTCTGCTGGGAAGTCACCCAGCTTACCCGTGCGAGCACACTCGCCGTAGCACCAGCCGGCGTTCATCACCACTTCACCTGTCTCATCCAGCACAATCAGGTCACCCTTCTGGAAGTTAAGGAATGACTGGCCTGCAACACGGATGGAGACTGTAGTAAAAACCTCGAACACACTGTATTGGCCTTAGTGTGAGAAAATACAAACTTGAAACATGGATGAGAAAATTGTATTACATAGTGATGAACCGACCAGGATCATGAATGCTTAAAACTGTGACACAAACTGCAATTATGACACTTGGATAGGAAAGAACAAAAGAAACAAGAGCAACGCAGAGTGCTGAAATGCGCCCATGACAGCACCACAAATGTGTTCTTCTATGGGCTTTTTAGTATCATAAAAATGGCCATTAAATGGCGTAGAATGCGTCAAACTCGTTCGAATTGAGAAGGTGGCAGCGTCTCTGTTATACACAAGCATTTGCCAAATTTTATGAGATAAGCTAAGAAACTCCTATGATATAGAGGCAAACGTAAAAAAAACAATTGATACTAGGGGGCACAGTCGATTGGTCTGAAACTCATCGTCATCAGTTGCCATCTCTATAAGAGTCCATCTGCCAAATTTCACAAAGATCCTTCAAAGGATTAAGGAAGTAAATGCAAAAAAGCAAAATTGCCCCTAGGGGATGCCAGAATAGTCCAAAACATCCGAAAATCAATGACAGTCAGAGTCTTCGTATCAGGAACACAACCGTCAATTTTCATAATGATCCTCTAGTTGGTTTGACAGATAAAGGCAGACGTAAAAAACATACGCAAAAAGTTTTTAAATGGCCACTAGGTGATGCAGAAAAATCAAATCTCCTGAAAATAGTAAGGCGTTCTAGTCTCCTTAATAGAAACTGCCAAATTTCATGAAAATGCATTAACCCTCTTGCTGCCAGACACTATGGTGGCCCAGACAACCTCCAGTGCCAGGCATTATAAAGCACCCTCTTGTGGCCATGTTACAAACTACTAACCTGTGCTTTTAATTAATCATTTTTCAAGCGATGATCATTATTTTTCAAGTTACCATTGATATTGTGAGAAGAGTATAAATTTATGTAGTTGATTATATTTCAGTTATATAAAACATATTTGTTTTTTCAGAGTAGAGTATAGATTTATGTAGTTGATTATATTTCAGTTATATAAAACATATTTATTTTTTCAGAGCAAGGGCCTTGGAATCAGAAGACCTGAGGATAAAAGTCCAAACATGCATGTATTTTGATGAAACAAAAAGCAATTTATGTGCGTTAGTAACTGTTTTACAATGTCTTATCTTGCTTTTTTTATTGTTCAGAATGAATTTGTGAGCTTGGACAAGAACTAACAGATTTTTCCTAGGTTTAACACCAGTAAACAATACTGATAAAATCAAGGTCAAACCAAAGAGCATCATTGAACAGCACAACTACTCTGACATACTTTTACATGTTTATTATTTGTAAAACTACTGAATCAACAAATTCATTTTATACTTTACCCCTTTTGAAAAATATATACATGTTTACAAAATTAACAAGAAGTCAGAGTAGATGAATGAACAAGTTATTTTATAGGTAAATGATTCAGGCACAAGTTCAGTATATTTTATTGCATGTGTTCAGTCCTTATTACTCAACAAGATTGTAGTCCTTTAAAGAGTGGAATCTTTCAAAACACACAACAGCATGCATTGCAACTTTGCAATCTTTACATTGAGTATTGCACTGCTTTTTTTTCTTTTTACGGTCCAAGCACACGACACAGTCTGGCCTGGATGTGCCAGTGCCCTCCAGGAAGTGCCGCCCAGATAGTCTAAACTCGGTGAAGGTACTGGCTGGCCGTTCACGTAATTCTTTAACACAGTATCCTTCCAATAAACCTTCTACAACCGACTGGCGAAAACTGGCAGCAGTCATTTGCTCATTGCCATCACTTTGGTAGAGCACACACGCATTTAACATTGCCATTTTTCGCAAATGATGAAATACATTCATGTACCATTTGGGCATACAGTAAGGATATTCATAGTACAAACTTAACTGGTCCATCTTGTTCGTAACCCCCCCTGTATTTATTGTAATCATCAATTAGCTTAGGTTTAATAACTTGCCGCTCACCACTTTCAGCAACTGACCGCTTACAGTGCACAGACTTCGTAACAGTGTCCGCATTATGAACTGACGACAAGCCCTGCAGTGTTTTCTTGTCATGAAATTGTACAGCGGTCAGGACTCCTTTTTGGCATAACTACCTGTCCTTTCTTCACTGGAGCAGTTTTGAAGGGAGTGGGCATGCCCTTCCTACCTCCACGCACAGTGCCACATGTCCCAATATTTTTGTCTTTGAGGCGCAAGAATAATTCAGGGGAGCTATAAAAGTTATCAGTATACATATGATACCCCTTGTCCTCAAAACCATTGCCAAACTGTCAGTATTGTCATTGTCATTTTCCTTACCAGCATATGACATTATGCATAGAGTGTATCCGCTAACACTTTCATTCAGCACCCAGTTCTTGATGCCAAAGCGTGTTCTCTTTGCAGGCATATACCGTCGAAAACTGATGCAACCTTTAAATCCCATCATACTTTCATCTTTTGTTAATTCTCTACTCAGCTGGTAAAATTCCAAAAACTTGTTATTACAATGTTTGTAGACTGGTCGAATCTTGAATATGGGGTCATACACAACCTGGCCCTTGGCAACATGCAAGTCATTGTTTACAAAATGTAACAGACCACTTACAGTCAAGTGACCTAACTATCGGACGTTTTGGCACAATTTGCATTATATTTAATTGAAAATACTACGGATTGTTGTAAATTCTTTGCTGAAATAAAGATTTACCTTTACGGAATTGTTCTGTTACTATATCTTGTCACCGAAAGACACATTTATGTTCCGACAGATCTTTGAAGAACACAACTAGCAAACCTTCGGAGAACCTAAATATCGTACACCATGTTTCTCCATACGCCACACCGCGGAAAACTGACTAACCATGTAATGACCGCGAGCACCTTGTAGCCAAGTGTTTTGATATATATGCTGCTAGAACAGAGATCCATTCACAACAAAATTATCCATAAAATGATATCTGATGACGATGCCAAGTCGTTTCGATGAATCAGTGCAGAGGACTAAAGCACGTGCAAACTCACTGCAGTTTTTAGTATCTCTTTGGCTTCTTGATATGACACCTGCACGTGCGCGGTTGGGGTTTGACTTGAGTTTAAAAACAAATGAAAAAATGGAACAGTGACATATTGTCAGTTTAACGAGATGGTATCGTTGCAGAAAAAGATTTTGTTTTCAAATTTTATAACCGATTTATGCAATCGTCCATATTAGGGTGACTTGGGGGTCTAAATTGCACCCTCTTTCGGTGAAATCAAAAAAAAGAGACGGTGCTGGACATTGAATGCATTACAGCGGAACAAAAATTGGCGTCATTTAATTCTCGGATTATGCTTCAAGTAAGATTTTATGAAATGTCCGATATTTAGAGTCCATTCGATAATTAGGTACACTATGTGTATTAATAAAAATTTATTGCGTGACATGATTGACAAGAAAAAATTGTTTGAAAATATCGATTAAGTGTTCCAGTGATGTTGAACTGATGGTCTTTTCCAGGGCTTAGAATGACCAATGACAAAAAACGCGGAAACTTTTACGGCCCAAATCATGCCCCATAAACAGTCTTGAAATGGTCAGTGTGAACCTTTCCCCGACAAAAATCGGGAGGACTAAAAAAAAAAAAAAAAAACGTTACCACCAGCAGTAGCATGCGTCTGCGTCCTTTTAACTCGCCCGTCCACTCCCAACCCACACATTTTTGGCTGCAGAGCGGTAGTATTTGCCGCCGCGCTTAACAATAACACGAGACGCCATTGAAAATCACACCTCGCGGTCCCAGATGCCCCGGCAATGTTGACAATTTACGTTCCTCCGAAACATAAAGAGCAACTTCCGCTTTTCGAGGTGAATGTCGTCTGCAACACCGCGGTAAGAAAGGAATTTGCCGCGGAAATTTTATATCAAATCCGATTTTTTTACGCGGAAATATTATAAAAAAGCGGAAAGCACATTTGAAAAAAAGCGGAAATCCGCGTTTCCGCGGAAAATTCCAAGCCCTGCTTTTCACAAGGCCCATAGATATTTGAAGTGCCGTCAGGGCACGGATATCTCCAGGTGACATGGAATCCCAGACTTGCAAACGCGAGTGTCGCGATAACCGCTGACTTTGCGCGACAACTTGATCCACGTAAATGTTTGTTTGGGCGCAAATCATCCTCAAAATGGTCGTCGAAAAAAAAGTTTGAAGTAGTTCACGGGTTTTGTATCCACTAAAATCCCGCAACACCCAGGTATTTCAGCAAACTCCGGACACCACGATCGCACAGATAAGTTTCCTGGGTCAGCCACCCATTCCTCCGGTAAATCCTCACCACCGTGCTGCAGAGCGGCATCCAAGTCAACGTCAACTTGCCCTTCATCAATCTCTTCTAAGGTAAAACCTTCAAACTCCTCGTCACTATCAGAATCGTTCGCAAAAATCGCATAAACTGCATCTAAACAACTGTCCTCAAACTCGGTTGCCATTGTTTACTATCTCAAAACGTGCTTTTGACTTGCGAATCACGTGCGTTTTGATATCGTGAGAAGCCGAATTTTTGAATGAATGCTTTGTAATACTAAATTTGATTGGCTTAGCCACATTATCTTGTGGGTGTGCTTTCAAAACAGACGCCAATTGGCTAAAATATGACCCTTATCTGGAGGCTGTATTCTGGGTCACATGGTCGCAAATATGCGCCGACGGCACTGGTAAGGGATTGAACTGTTGTCGCAGAATTGCACCCATGGCAGTAGGAGGCTTAATGATACAGAGGCAAATGCAAAAAGCATTTTGGCACTAGGAGGCACAGACGTATTTGGATCAGTTCAACACGTTACCGTTCGTCGTTGGCTACGTAGGAATGCATCTTTCAAATTTCACAAAGCTCCTTCAAAAGGTTAAGAAGATTTGGTCGTTGGCCGTGGATGCAAAAAAAATCGCCACTAGGGGAAGAAACAGTAGTCGGACCTGTCCTAAGTCGTGGCATTCTAATCAGGAACACGTCTGTAAATTTTCATAATGATCCTTTGAGCGATATGGCAGATAGACAGGCGGACGCCAGAAAACGAGTACAAAAATGGCCAAAAGGTGGCATAAAAACTGTTGAATCCATCCAAAAATGGAATGGCATCATCATTGCCACTCGGGTGCATATCAATAGTTGAATTGATTCGAAATTCGTCGTCATTTGTCATCAGCTTCATAACAACACATCTACCAAATGCCATCAAGATCCTGCAAGGGATTTTAGGAGGTACAGTTGTAAATCCCAGACGCCCAGACAGAGATGACGGCAATATGCATCTACATATAAATATGTGGGCACATAAAAATACTATTAAGTACTGCAATTACAGTAGGAACCTAACATGGAAGGGGAAATTTGAATAAAAGTAATGGTAGTATGCAATTGTCAGACGCGTATACCACAAAAAGCTTCTTATGAGCACTCCACTTATTAAAAGTTTCAGATTTTTTCATAAAACACACTGTAATCCTCACCTCCAGTGTTGTAATCCTGAAGTGCAATGACGAACCTTGATCGTTTCTTGAGACCCTCTAGGAAAGTGACCACGAGGTCACGTATGTCCTCTGCATTGGGTGACGTAAATGTGTACTCATCCCCCTTCACTGTGGCCAGGGTGAAACTCTGGCCGTGCATCTTACCTGTCCTACAAAACAGTTAGTAGAAGCACTCATTTCTGATGTCTTTAGTTTATCAAGAAAATACACAATTAAAATTACATTTAATTACTAATACTTAAAAAACAAACAAGAGCAACGTGGAGTGTTGAAATGTGCCCACGAATGCATCACAAATGATGTGCTTTTAGGGTTATTTATTTGTATAATAAAAATGGCCACTAGATGGCGCAAAAATGTACAACGCATCCAAAAACGGGAACATGCCATATTTCATAAAAATCTGTCAAGGAGCTTCAGAGAAACAAAGGAAAACAGAACAAAATGAAATTGCCACTTGTGGACACAGTGTCCGTTCCATCCGCCTGAAAGTCGTCGTCTGTTATCTTCATATAAATTCACTTATTAAATTTAATAAAGATATTGCAGTGGGCTTTGGAGATACAGCAATGGGTGCAAAACAAAACAAAACTACCACTAGGAGGCGCCACAGTAGTCAGTCGCCATCATCAAACGTCCTCTTCACACTGAAAACATGTACGCCAATTTTCAAAACCATCCCTAGAATGATTTGGCTGATCGAGGGGTGGATGCCAAAAACAAGATTTGAAAACAGCAAAAATGGCCATCAGGTGGCGCAAAATATCTTGATTCCATCCAAAAACAGGATGATAGCACCAATACATACCTATATTCAAAATTTTATTAAAATCTATTGAGGACCTTTGAAGATGCAGACAAGTAAACATTAAAAAATAAAATTGCCACTACGGGGCCCACCAGTAGTCAGATCCATCTGAAAGTTGTCATTGTCCATTGTCAACATCATATAAATACAATTGCTAAATTAAGTAAAGATCCTGCAAATGGTTTAATAGATACAGCCACGAGCGCAAAAAAACAAAACTGCCACTAGGAGGCGCCACAGTTGTCGAACTACCGTATTCGCCAAAATAACCGCCCAGGGAACTTAGAAAAGTTTGTTTCAGGGGGGACGCTTATTATAACCCAAGGCCGTTGAAACCCGGTCTCCGAAGCGGGTGAAATCAGAAGTTAAGATTCATTATATTTATGCTCTGTGACGTATCTGTAATCCATGAAAGACTTTCTACAAAACCGTGGTGCATTGCTATCAAAATTTGCTGCTAAATTACAATCATTTTACAGAAAATTGTGCTGAAATCCCAGGGCGAAAACTCGCCGACTGCCTACCTCGCAATCGTCGATATGGCGACTTGAATGCTTGTATAAAAGTACAGTTTCGACTCAAGCAAATTACCTGAAATCCTTCTTAAGTTTTCCAAGTAGCGTCCCTAAGATTTTTAAGTTCCCGTAGAGTCGGGATCACGGCAGGTTTAAGTACATATCTGTGCTAGTACATCGTGCCATCTACATGTATGATCGGCAACATGAGAAAAATGTCTGTTGTCACGTGACGTTTGTTTTGAAGTTGTCTGCGTTTGTGAGTAAGCGTGCGTGTCACCAGAGTTCATTTGCCAGAGCAGAATGGATACCGTCTTTTGGCCAGAGCCACGCAATCTAACGAGACAGATGTGCATTGTATCAAAAGAAATTTGCACAAGCAGTATAGGCCTAAACCAGACTGTGTTTCATTCAGCACTTGCTGGTCTCATGTCGCTAAAAACGTTCGACATTTGTCTTGGTGAGGCCATATCAGTCGCAGTGTGGCTGGATGCGGCGTATGTGACTGACAGTTATTTTTCGGTGTAAGGGTGTGTAAGCATTCACTGTCAGTGGTCATTTTATTGGATATTTGGCTTAAAAACACCAATTATGGTTAATCAAACAATTCATCCTAAAAATAACGCAAACATTTTTATAGTATTAGAAACTGTCGGAAATTAGTGCCAACATTCATTTCTTGCCGATGCTATGCTACCCGTTTCATGAATGGATAGTTCCCCACTAATGCCTTTGATGACAGGTTCGTGTATGTAGCGTGCGCTTCCTGGTCAAGTGCGTTTAACACTAGCCAAGCTTTTTATTAGTCTTCGATTCGCGGTTTTCACGTGTAGGCCTACAAAGAAATTTGGATTCCTGTTGAAAGCGGGACATATCTACAAAGCAATCCCGTAGACAAGTACACTACTTCTGTTCTGAAAGGCCAGACCATTGGTCCTCGCAATATCAGCAGAACTTTTGTGTTTGTTTTGAGGCATGGCGGAACTTTGAAGTGTATAGTCATGGCTAAATACCGACATAGCGGCGAGGCTCGTGGTCTACAAATTCTGCGCACAATGATTTTTTTCAGGACTGTCGGATATTATTGATAAATTGAAGACGTTACTGTAGAATTTTAGGACTGTAGGTAAGGCTTTTTCGCACGTACACGTTCATGGACTGGGCGATTATATTAGCAAAGTCTGAAAACGCGTGGGAGGCGCTTATAGGGGCATGGGCGGTTATTATGGCGAATATGGTAGTTGGAAAATCTTCGTCAGTCGTCCACTTCATAGCAAGAACATACATGTCAATTTTCACAATCATCCTTTGAGCGGTTTAGTTGATAGAGGGATGGACGCAAAAAACAGACTCAAAAACGGTAAAAAATGGCCACTAGGTGGCGCAAACTACATCAAATCCATCTACAAACTGGAGGATAGCGTCATCTCACTAATAGGTGCCTATATACCAAATTTTATGAAAATACGTTCACGACTTTTGCAGATACAGAGGTAAACGTACGAACTAAAATTGCCACCAGAGGGCACACCGGTAGTCGGATCCGTCTGAAAGTTCGATCATGCCGTCCCATCCAAGGAAGGAACATATGTGCAAATTTTCATGAACATACGCCAAGGCGTTTTGGAGATAGAGCAGCGGACGCCGGACAAACGCCGCACGGACAGACTAACGGAGATGACGGCATAATGCGTCCATATATAAATATGTGGGCGCATAAAAAGCTGGAAACTGAAAAACTAGAATGCAGGAGAGCCTCGGTGCAGCAATGCAATGGATTCCTGCAGTTACACGTTTTATTATTTTTATTATCAAGTTCCTATAAACCCATCTTTTGTCAACAAACTAACCACTTCTACTCCAAGCATGGTCTAAGGCAATAGTGATCAACCCTTGACGAGACACCAATGCTAATCTGAGTGAAGTTGAGCAACAAGCAGTTCTTAATTCAAGAGTACATTAATTTTGCTTTAAGATCTTATGGAATGCTGGTTCATAGCAGCTTAATTCAAGCAAGTGTTGGTGTTTGCAAGTATATGGAAGTCCCATCCCCTTATCACTTTGTAATCCTCATTTTTTTGCATTTAGGGCAGAATTATTGATAATTACAGTAAATGAATAAAAAAATATGTTAAACATGAAGATAAACAACAAATTGTCACTGGTACAGAAGTTCCAACACAAGCTCCATTTAAAGTACACATGGCAACAGCTATTCAAATCTACCTCCTCCAAAGAAATTGCTCAGTGCGACTTTAGTCAGACATGCTTTTGGTTAGTATCATAAGCAAGGCAATAGTGTCCTCTACTTCATACCTGCTACTGGAAACAGCTGTGATCTCTGGGAAGGAGAGCTCCAGCAACACTTGTTCTTGGTCGTCGACAATGTACACGCCCGTCCAGTTAACAGCAATGATCACATCATTCTTAGGCAGACTCGGTCCTGCAAATTTGTATGCCTCATAGAAGCGTGAGAACAGCAGAGGCCATTTGTACTTAGCGTAGTTGACAATGTCTTCCTTGACACGGAGTGGGGCAGCACGCTCCCGTGTGAAGTAAGCTTTCTTGTGAGCTGTCGCCACCATGTTGAGCCAGAAGCCAGGCCCGCGCTGCTGCATGGGGCTGTCAGGAATGTATGTGGGTAGCAAGGTGTTGAGTCGCTTGGCATCCATCAGGTCACCATAATCGATGTAGTACTGCTGAGCAGAGATCATGGCTAGGTCTTCCTCCTACACAGGGATGGTGTAAACATTGTTTAAACATTGATTCTATCACGTTACACATTGTAGAATAAAAATACAGGGTTTGATGTTAAATACCCTTTCCAGAATTGGTTAGCATAGTTTGTAAGAGATGCACACATTCTTCTAAATTGCCATGATAGAAATGTTAAAATTCACCGAAATACAATTAACAAATTGGTCATGCAAGATTGTTTTACAGTGATTTAACCAATTAAAATGCTTAAATCATGTTAAGAGCAATGCGGAGCATTGAAATGGACCCACGAAGGCCGTGCAAATGGTGCACTTTTAGGACTTTTATTTGTATCACAAAAATGGCCACTAGATGGCACAAAATAAGTTGAATCCATCCGAAAACAGGAACTTGTCATTGCTTCTTTAATAGAAAGCTATTAATCAAATAAAAATAAATTGCCACAAGGGGGTACAGTGTTTGTCGGATTCCTCTGAAAGTCATCGTTGTCTGTAGTCAACTTCATATAAAGACACTTGCTAAACTTAATAAAGATCCAGCAGTTGCTTCACGTTATGACCGAGACAACACGTGTATTCTAACAGGGAAAGTTTTCTCCATTTCAAGAGGAATATCTGTTTCTACGGAGGGTCAAATTTGTTGCATATCATTCTTCATAATGGAAGTCGCTCACAAACGACGTGCCAGTAAGGACAGTGCCGAGTTAAAGGCTTCTACACCCGATGCCAAGCCATTGAAGCAATCTACTCTTACACCTCTGACATCAAAGCCAATGGCCGGCTCTGGCACCGGGCCTCAGTCAGGATTTGACATTAAGCAAGAAATAAAAGACGCGCTCCTAGACAGCAAAATTAAAGGTTTATTCACGGAACTACTGCAATCGCTTATTTCTGCTCAAACTACTGCCATTCGTGAACTTTTAGCGGCCAAAGACCGTGAGATCGATGTTTTGAAAAATGAGGCTGCCGCCATGAAGAGTCATTTTGAGCACAAGATCAACAACCTTTAAGTTATGCAGGATGAACAACAAGCTTATGGCCGTCGAAACAGTCTCATAGTAAGTGGTTATGAAGAGATAAGAGGTGAGAACATGGATGACATTATACTTTCTCTTGCTAAGCATATGAGCGCCGAGATTGATATCAGAGACATTAGTCGCAGCCATCGTCTTGGCGCACCCCCCCCCCCACCCCCCGAGTCTTCTACCTCAAGTAAACCAAGACCTATCATTGTGAAGTTTGTCTCCTTCAATGCGAGAACCAAGTTCATTGTGAATCGAAAAGCATTGTACAAATCGGACAAGCCTTTGTTTGTGAACGAGAACTTAACCCCAAAAAGAGCGCAGGTTTTCAGGAAATGCCGCGACTTAATCAAGCGAAAGTCTGTTCTGAGCTGCTGGACATTTGTGGGTAAAGTTTTTATTAAACGTCTTGACAACTCGGTAACCTGTGTCAAGGATCTGTCAGACTTTAGTGAACTATAGTTTCTACTCTAGGATAGTTTGAATTCATTCTACTGTTAGGCCTAGTGGTCTCACATTTACAATACTCTGCCACCGGTGGTGATTTCTAGTGTTTCCTAGTCTTGCCATAAGTTGCAGGGTTTCATGAACTTGCGTGAGTTATTGTTACATTGTTTCCTACTTTACATATTCTTCTTATAGAGCTGTCAATCACTGTCCCATTTCGCTTGTATTTGTTGTTTGAAATGAGTGTTTGATCTCCTGCTGGGTAAGCTCAGTAGAGGTGCACAGTTGGTTCTCTGACATTTGCTTACAGAAATGTCATTAATGACGATTGTTTGAAAAGGGTGTATGATGAATTTTCGTCATACAATGTACTTTCTCACATGGATACAAATTTGAATGGTGATCCCAATATGAATTACAATTTACTTCTGGACTCGGTTCTTGCTTGTTTAAATAAGTTCAATACAGTAAGAAAAGTAAGATTCAATAAATATAAGCATAAAAAGAATATTTGGATCTCCCAAGGTATTTTAAACTCTCTTAGGTTTAGAGACAGGCTTTATAAACGACTCAAGTCAACCCCTCAAAGCGCTATTAATTTTGTCTCATTAAAAACAAACCTAAAAACCTATAACATTATTTTAAAAAAAGTTTTGAAAAGGGCTAAGAGAATTTATTATCACAATCAGTTTCGGCACATGTTGGTTCTCCCAAGGACACTTGGAAAGAAATTAATAATTTACTGAATAGAAATGTCTTATTGAATAATCCTATTAGATTGAAGATAAATGATGAAATAGTTTGTGACGAGGGTGAGATTGTTAATCATTTTAATAATTATTTTAGTAATATTGCCTCACACTCCCTACCTATTCATTCTTCAAGTATCTCACATGTCTTTTTTAGATCGTGACTCCGCTGCTACATGCAGATTTGAGTTTGAACCAATTTCTCCTATTGATATTAGAAAAGTGATTAATTCTTTTCCAGCTAAACCTTCTTGTGGTCATGATGGCATATCTATGAAAATAATAAAATATCTAAATAATCTATTGATTGTACCATTGTGTGTTGTGTTTAACCAGTCCATTTTCAATCAAATTTTTCCAGACAACATGAAAATTGCCAAGGTTATTCCTGTATTTAAAAAAGGGGACCTGTTGTTTTTAGATAATTACAGGCCTATCTCTGTTCTTCCTTGCTTTTCTAAGATTTTTGAAAAACTTATTTATAATCAACTTTACGAATATTTTCAATCTAATGGCTTGCTACATCCTGCCCAATATGGTTTTCGTGGGGGGCACTCAACAGAACTGGCTTTAGTTGAAATTATGGATAGAATTGTCAAGGCTATGGAAAATAATAAATTACCCCTGGCTATTCTAATTGATCTTTCCAAAGCTTTTGACTCTTTAAGTCATTCAATTTTGCTTGACAAACTTTTATATTATGGTTTTAACCCCTTGTTTTTAAGTTTCTTGAGAAACCATTTCTCTAATCGGGCTCAGTATGCTCAAATTAACAATACAAAATCTAACACAGTTCCAATTCTACGAGGTATCCCACAGGGGTCTATATTGGGTCCGTTATTATTCATCATTTATATGAATGATTTTGTGAAGTGCACAAGTTTCTTTGACTGTGTACTCTATGCTGATGATACTACTATTATTAATGGTATTCATAGCACGTTGTTTGTTAATGAGTCACGCATGTTTTGTGCGGAGCTGGAGAAAATTCAGTCTTGGTTAAATGTAAATGGACTGGTTTTATATGCAACTAAAACAAAATTCATGGTTTTTCATAAATCCCCAAAACGTATTGATGATTTTTATTTAAAGTTTAATAATTTGGAAATTGAAAGAGTTTGTTCTTTCAATTTACTTGGTGTTACCATCAACGAAAACTTTTTATGGAGTCCACACATAAACAATTTGTTGAGAAAGATAAGCAGATTCTGTGTTCTTAATAACATAAAACATTTCTTGCCCTTTGAAACTTTGAAAACTATATATAATGGCCTTGGCCTTCCTCATTTAAATTATGGCATTCTGCTATGGGGGTGTGAACATCATAGAATATCTAAATTACAGAAAAAGTTTATTCGCAATATTACCTCTAGTTATTTTAATGCCCATACAGATCCTTTATTTAAGACTACTCAGATACTCAAAATAAAGGACTTGTATGTTGTTGGTATTATTAAATTTTTCTACAAATATGTTCATAATTACTTACCTTCATTTTTTAACACGTTCAATTTAATATCTCGTGGGTCTGTTCATGAACATTACACTAGGCAACGACATCTTTTACATACTCCCCGTTGTACTAAATCATTTGCTGAAGATTCAGTTCAAAATGCCCTACCTCATATCATTAATAACCTTCCTGAAAGTGTCTCCCAAAAACTTTTTACCCATTCGTTATCCTCTGTTATGAATTATTTTAAGAATGCTTGTTTTGAAAATTATGAACTTGAGTGCACTATTCCCAACTGCTTTGTGTGTAACTATTTTCGATAATCTCTCCCAGTCTTTACACAAGTAGTTTTAAAGTACATTATCACCTAATTTTTATAGTTCTGATTATCTGTAACGCTGTATTTTTTCTTTCTTATTCTCTGGTGGCTCCGTGGTCAGCGGACCTCTCGGGTACTTCACGAAGTCTCCATGAGCGTAAATCTGTATCAAATGTATTTTTTGTTTTTTGACTTAAAGTGAAGAAAGTGTATTACTACTACTACTACTACTACTACTACTACTACTACTACTACTACTACTACTACTACTACTACTACTATCACAAAAATGACCAGTAGATGGCACAAAATAAGTTGAATCTATTCGAAAACAGGAACTTGTCATTGCTTCCTTAATAGAAAGCTATTTATCAAATAAAAATAAATTGCCACAAGGGGGTACAGTGTTTTTCGGATTCCTCTGAAAGTCATCGTTGTCTGTTGTCAACTTCATATAAAGATACTTGCTAAACTTAATAAAGATCCAGCACAGAGTTTGGGAGATACAGCCATGGGCGTAAATAAAGCAAAACTGCTACTAGAAGGCACCACAATTGTTGAGGTCGTCAGGAAATCATGGGCAGCCGTCTTCTTTACAGTAGGAACACATATGCCAATTTCTCCTTAGAGTGGTTTGGTTGAAAGAGGGGCGGACGCCAAAAAACAGATACGAAAACAGTAAAAATGGCCACCAAGTAGTGAAAAATACCTCAAATACACCCAAAAACAGGTTGATAGCATCATCTCAGTAATAGATGCCTAATAGCCAAATTTTATGAAAATCTGTTGAGGACCTCTGAAGATACAGACTGGTAAACGTAAAAAACTAAAATTGCCACTAGGAGCCACACTTGTAGTCGGATACGTCCGAAATTCGCAGTCATCCGTCATCATCTTCATAGGAACACATCTGCCAAATCTCATTAAGATCCTGCAGGCGGTTTAGGAGATACAGCTGCAGACGCTAAATGACGGACGCCCAGACAGAGATGATGGCAATAAATATGTGGGCGTATCTTAAAAAACCAAGCATCCAACGGATAAACATAAAGGATATTCAATATGCAGAAACCAGTGAAAAATTGAATGTTGTACATCAGCATGAGCTCTCATTATCTTTAAAAAATCAAATTATTTGGAAATGATTTTAATTTTTACTACAAACCAGTACCTTATCACACCTGTATTCCCCAAACTTGATCCCTCGCACAACTTGTTGGTAGATAAGATTGCTGGCCACAGAGTCCTCAGCAGGATCATGCCATGGGGCAAATATCTCTTTGCGGAAGAACAGCCGCCAAGGGGCATTGCGCTCTTGCGCACCTTGTTCTTTTGCGTATTGCTCACACTGAGATATAGCATCCATCACATGGTCGCCACCACTTCCCAAGGAGGACACCTTATGAGATCACAGAAGTACATGGTGAATGAGAGGTGTTTTTCAAACACAGTACCTTACTACTATAGGAGCAGCATATCAAAATAATAGCTGCATTAAAAGGCAAATTATTACCAATTTGAAACAAAACCAGGAAAGCAAAACATAAGTGGACAGATGCCAGAATAGTGCTGATAAAGTAAACCTTTTGTTCAGTTTCAGGCAATTCATAGTTTAATTGTGCAATGGGTGTACGAGACGGAAACTTTCGAAAGTTGGGATTTGTGCCTGTGAGTACGTTGGTGTGTTAATTATAAGTTTGACTTTGGAAAGCAACAAAGTCAAGGACACTTTCTGTAATCTCAGTAAATCATGAGTGAATTGTAATCGCGATCACAACTTTTGATTATGACACCATAATCCAACTAGCAACAAATGAATAAAGGAAATAACATATAATGCAATAACCAACATGTTTCGACAGCTCCACTGTCATTTTCAAGACTATGAATATATGGTTGTCCTAACATAGGATGTTAGTAAATTGAGAAAACCTGCAGAAGCAAGACATGTCACAAAATGTGGAATCACAGTCTTACATGTACAGTGACATACTGTAATGAGTAACCTGTAGGCTTATATCAGACACATGTTCAGTGATGTTAAAGACTTTATCCCATACGCGTTGAAACTGTCGAGGGAAATACGGCCATGTAATAAAGTTTTCCATATTCACCTCCCGCACTACTTCAACAGTGACCTCTGACATGGAAAATTCAAAAGGTAGGTCAATGTCGACTCGACGACTTCAGCCCGATCAATCATCAAACTTTCTAAATATAGTTTAAAGTAATACAGTTGCAGCAGTGCAACTAACACTCAACATGCAACCAGGCCCTAAACGTAAAATCTGGAACAAAACTGTTAATCAGGGCTTGGAATGACCCATGACAAAAAAGTGGAAATTTTTACAGCCCTAAACACGCGCGCACTCAACCTTGAAAAATGGGGGGCTCGATCTGGACCTTTTGCCGATATAACATCGGGAGGACTACAAAAAAGGTACCACCTCCAGAAGCTTGCGTCTGCGTCTTTTTAGCTCGTCCGTCCACTCCCACCTCCACACACTTTTGGCTGCAGAGTCGTAGTATTTGTCACCGCGATTTACAATCTCACGAGACGCTATCCCAGGTGCCTTGGCAATGGTGACAATTCAAGTTCCTCCGAAACATAAAGAGCAACTTCCGCTTTTCGAGGTGAAAGTCGTCGGCAACGCCGCGGTAAGAAAGAAATTTGCCGCGGAAATTTAATATCAAATCCGATTTTTTATGCGGAAATATAATAAAATACGCGGACAGAACATTTGAAAAAAGCGGAAATCTGCGTTTCCGCAGAAAATTCCAAGCCCTGGTTAATTATATGACATTTATGTCTCAGTTTTCAATTGCTGAATACTATTTCGTTTGCAACTCAGGAGCCGATTCCTAGGAAACTATAATTCAAATATTGTTGTTTCTTAACTATTTCCAGGAGATGTTACAAGTTCACTGGACAGTTGCTGTTGTTTTTATCTTTGTTACCTCCTTTCAAGAAATAAATCGTTTCTTTTACAAGAGAAAACTTGCAACCTAACGAGCAAGTACATACATATAGGATGTGATCCGCCACATGAACAGTCTGAGTGAAGTATTTGAAAAATCTGCCGAAAACATGTAAGAAACTTAGGAATTTGAAGCGTATGGGATAAATACAAAATGTACCTCGATTGGCGTACATGAAGTAATATCCCACTCGACCTTATTCCGGTCTCGGTCGATATGCGGAATAATGTCCCATGGTATATTACTTCATGTACAACACTCTCAGTACGTTGTGTGTATGTATTAGGGCAACCATATCTTCTTAGTCTTGAAAATGACAGTGGTGCTGTTGAAACATGTTAGCTATTGTAATACGTTTTCTTTACTTATTTGTTATTGAGACAATCGTTTGTGCGAGTAATTCAGGATATCGAATTCAACTAGCTACATTTAAGGCATGCATGGTATCAACTCTGAACACATATTATTCCCCAGAACTCAAAACACAAACAAAACTGCAAACCTTGTCAAACAATGCAATGTAGAGTGAAAATCCAAACTGATCTTGTAGTTGGATTTTGTCAGCCAGCTGTTTGCATAGCTCACGCGCTGTAGTTGCTGAGTCCGCCACCAGGGTCTTGGTATTGCCGTCCATGAAGGTGATGGGCAACATCAGGGGGCGCTTTGACTTGGTTGCCTGAGTAGTGTAAATAGTAAGTCATAACTGATGACCAAGTCTGCATGTAATTCCTTCTTAAAGCAGTAAAACACTAATGGCTACAGTGTGTGCATGCTTCAACTTTTTAAAACTTTTAATTCTTATCTAAATAAGAAGAAAACACAATTGTGACTACCATAAATTATATTCCATATAAAATTATATAGCTTTTCCATGTGAACACTTCCTGCCTTACTAGAAATTTAACTAAAATACTGACAGAAGTTTGAGTCCTGAACTTTGAATAATTCTTTTTCAAATAAACTTGCTAGTTCAAACCTATGGTTTGGTGAACAAAACAAAATTTCCACAAGAAATGATTGGCAAATACCAATTAATGTGTTCCGTGACCAACAGTCATGTAAAGAGTCTCTACTAGCATAAACGAGAAGCCTGAATTAAATCAGAACTATTATTGTTGCCCCTCCCAACAGTGATTAAGTTAATGAAAGTGCTCCGAGGAGCGAAACTTGGCGAAAGTAACAGAAAAGACGACGATAGAGATGATAACGAAGATGATGAACATGACCCTGATGGTGGCGATGATGAACAATACAAGTAATGATAACATTCATATGACGAACGTAGAGGTCAGAAATCAGTAAGAAATAGGCTGCAGTCTTGTGCAACACTTGGCGAAATTAACTGAAAAGATGACGACGGATATGATGACAAAGATGACGAATATGATGATGGTGGCAATGATGAACAACATCATAACATTCATATGACGAACTTAGATGTCATAAATCAGTAAGAAGTAGGCTACAGTCTTGTTCAATAGAAGATAAACCAACATCAATGCAGCAAGAGCTCTCAACAAAGGAACAGCGCTATCAGAAAATCTCTAATAATTCAAAAAGTACACGTCCTAGCAAAAAATGGAAAATATCTTCTGAAAGCCCATTCAAAACTGTATTTAAATTCATAGTTCCGCAAAATTCCGTAGATTTTTTGAAAACATGGAAATTTTGTATTTTTTTGAAATTCAAAGTCAAATAACTCGAAAACGGAAAGTCTGAAATAAAATTGTTACAGTTCATTTTAAAGGTATACCCCGGAGAATCCACATGCAAAAATTCACGTCGTTTTCTCTTCCCGTTTATCATGGCACCCCAGCACGACTGAAAATAGGTCAACATGCGCCAGATCCCCCATCTTGAAAGCAACTTCCGTTTTTTTAGCTCTGAATAATAGCATGTCATAAGAAACTAATACCTGAAAAAATTGGTCCTATAATGCGTCCTCTACCGGAGAAAACGTTTGTAGCCCAAAATAGAGATGCGCATGTGCAATTGCCAATATTTCAGCCACCTTGAACCGGAAGTAAACAATTTCTGGTACACATGTAGTGCATGCCTGGTCCAATAATTGTACCCATTTTCAGCTCTGTACGTAAACAATTATAGCCTCCAGGAGCATTTGAATCTTAACATGAAAACAAAATGGCCGCCACATCTGCCATCTTGGATCCGAATATGACAAAAAAAATTATATTAGGCTTCCAGTTACTGAAACTACATGTTGAATGTAAATTTTGTTAGGATCGGACCAAAATTGCGACCTTTAGAGTGCGAACAGAAAAAAAACTTAGTGACAGAGCAACATACTTGGCGAAATTTATTTCGCTAAGTAATGATGTAATGATGTACCTGGAGCTCTAGCCAGCTTGGAGGCTGATTCCTCGTGCCATTGGCAAACGTTCGCCTAAGCCTTTCCTCACAGTAGGGAGCATAACCTGGTGGACCTTCGCTGATGAAGCAGCGTAGGTATTTCATGAACTGAAATTAACACAAGAGCAACGCAGAGCGTTGAAATGCACCCACGAATGAATCACAAATGGTGTGCTTTTAGGGTTGTTTATTTGTGTCATTAAAATGACCAACAGATGGTGCAAAATACATTGAATCCGTCTGAAAACCAAAAAAAATGTCACCGTTTCTTTAAAAGAATGCCATTTACCAACTTTAATTAAAATTCGCCGAGGAACTTCAGAGAAACAGGGGGAAACAAAAAAAAAACGAAATTGCCACTACAGGCACAGTGTTCATCGAATCAGTCTAAAAGTCGTCATCCTCTCTTGTTAACTTCATTTAAATACATGTGCTAAATTCAATAAAGATCCTGCAGAGGGCTTAGGAGATATAGGTAGGGGTGCAAATAAAACAAAACCGCCACTAGGAGGTGCCACAGTAGTCGAAGTCATCAGAAAATCATCGGCAACCGTCCCCTTCATAGAAAGTACATACATGCCAACTTTCACAATAATCCTTAGAGCGGTTTGGTTGACAGAGGGACGGACGCCACAAAACAGACTCAAAAACAACAAAAATGGCCACTAAGTGGCGTAAAAACGTTGAATCAATCCGAAGATGAATGGCTAGCGTCAACTCACAAATGGATGTCTATGTGCCAAATTTTATGGAAATCTGTTGAGTACCTTTGAAGATACAGCAATAAACGTAAAAAACTAAAATTGCCACTAGGGGGCACACCGGTAGACTGATCTGTCCGAAAGTCGTCGTCGTCTGTTGTCAATTTTATATTTTGCTAAATTTAATAAAGATCCTGTAGAGCGTTTAGGAGATACAGCCATGGGCGCAAAAACAAACAAAACGGCCACTAGGAGGCGCTACAGTAGTCGAAGTCATCGGAAAATCATCGTCAACTGTATTCTTCATAGTAAGACCATACATGCCAATTTTCACAATCATCATTAGAGTGGTTTGGTTGTTAGAGGGGCGGACGCCAAAAAAAGACTCGAAAATATTAAAAATGGCCACTAGATGGAGCAAAATCCATCGAAGCAATCTGAAAACGGGAAGATAGCATCAACTCATAAATAGATGCCTACATACCAAATTTCATGAAAATCGGTTGAAGACCTTGGAAGATACAGAGGCAAACGTAAAAAACTAAAATTGCCACTAGGGGACACAGCGGTATTCAGGTCGGTCCGAAACTCGTCGCCCTCTGTTGTAGACCCCATAGGAACACACCAGCCAAATTTCAATACGATCCTGCAAGGGGCTTAGGAGATACAGCCGCGGACGTCGGACGCCAGACGCCCAGACAGAGATGACGGCAATACGGGGCCACATATAACAAGAGCAACGCAGAGCGTTAAAATGCACCCACAATTGCACCGTATACGCTATCCTTCTAGGGTTGTTTATTGGTACCATAAAGTGGCCAGTAGAGGGCATATATGTAGTATGTTGTACTTTGCAAAATGGAAAGGCATGGTCATTGTCTCCTCAATAGGCTAGGGGCAAAATGTGAGTGATCTTCATAATACAAGCACATCCTATACATCAGTTGCTTAAAGCACCACAGAAACATAGAATTAAAAACAAATTTACCAACATACGAGATTAGCACAGCATTAGAATGCCAGAAACAAATTTCTACTTGGAACTTTTCCTTCACAGTCACGAAGTAACACAAAGTATACACCTGAAGACCTATGAAAATACAGAGGTCAATGTAAAATACTAAAATTGCCACTAGAGGCAAATACTAAAATTGCCACTAGAGGCATACCGGTAATCAGAATCATCCTAAAGTCGTCATCGTCCGTTGTCAACATCACATAAATACACTTGCTAAATTTAGTAAAGATCCTGCAAACGGTTTGGGAGATACAGCCATGGGCGCAAAAAAACAAAACTGCCACTAGGAGGCGCCACAGTAGTCCAAATCGTCTGAAAATCATTGTCAGCTGTCTTCCTTATAGTAAGCACATACACGCCAATTTTCACAATCATCCTTTGAGCGGTTTGGTTGATAGAGGGGTGGACGCAAAAATACAGACTCGAAAACAGTAAAAATGGCCACTAGGTGGGGCAAACTATGTCGAATTCATATGAAAACGGGAGGATAGCGTCATCTCACTAATAGGTGCCTACATACCAAATTTCATGAAAATCCATTCAGGACTTTTGAAGATACAACGGTAAGCGTAAAAAACTAAAATTCCCACTAGAGAGCACACCGGTAGTCGGATCTGTCCAAAATTCGTCATCTTCTGTTGTTAACATCATATAAATATACTTACACAATTTCGTTAATATCCTACGAACGGTTTAGGAGATACAGCCATAGGCGCAAAAAAAACAACTGCCACTAGGAGGCGCCACAGTAGTTGAAATCATCGGAAAAGCATCGTCAACCGTCCTCTACATAGTAAGCATATACATGCCAATTTTCACAATCATCCTTTGAGCGGTTTGGTTGATAGAGGGGTGGACGCACAAAAACAGACTCGAAAACACTAAAAATGGCCATTAGGTGGCACAAACTATGTCGAATCCATCTGAAAACGGGAGGATCGCGTCATCTCACTAATAGGTGCCTATATACCAAATTTCATGAAAATCCGTTCAGGACTTTTGAAGAAAGAAAGGTAAGCATAAAAAACTAAAATTGCCACTAGGGGGCACACCGGTAGTCGGATTCGTCCGAAAGTTCGCACATGCCGTCCCATTCATGAATGAAACATATGTGCCAAATTTCATGGACATATGTCAAAGGGTTTTGGAGATAAAGCAGTGGACGCCGGACGAACGCCGCCCGGACGGACAGACGGACGGACGGAGATGATGGCATAATGCGTCCACATATAAATATGTGGGCGCATAAAAATGGGTTCCGGGGTAATGCCCGGCAGATTTATACTTCTCTCTCATAAAACAGCAGAAGGAAGGAATATTCTTTTTAGTATAGCATGTATATGTATCATGCAGTGGGTAACAGTATAACAAGGCAGCAATGTTGTGCGTGAACTTACAATCCTGCTTAATCTCAAGATTAAGCAGAAGTGAGTGTTGCGTGAACTTGGAATATGCAAAGCAATTTGTCAAGTTCATTCAAATAACCATGTTCATGTTCATAAGAATTTGCACTGCACTAAATCAAGTTACACTTGAATAAAATAATGTCAATTTTAACCAACCTTTTCAACTATGGGCGATCAGTTTCACCAACCAATGATCGATTCAGCCATTCACATATTCCTTCGGTTCAGCGACACAAGTTACGGTAAAAGAGAAAATGGTTGATCTCGAGGCCAATAATTACAAAAATTCTTTTCACCGAACAAAAACTTCACCTTTTTGCCTTAAAGAATATTCAATTCCAAGTTCACGCAACACTCGCTTCTGCTTAATTTTGAGATTAAGCAGGATTCCAAGTTCATGCATAACAGCAACACAGGTATTTCAGGATAACCAAGGAGGCAGATGATAGGAGTATTAACCGACACCAAGTGAGCATCAGAAAAGAAAAAAGGTGACATCCCAAGCTAACCTTTTCTGAAGCTGCAAAGCATCCAACACAGAGTGAGAGCAGGATCCATCCACGAGCGTGGCTACTCTTGGACTGGTTCTGCGTCAGTTGTTTGCAAATCTGGCAGTAGATCTCGTCTCTGGAACAAAACACAGCAGTTAACAAAAATGTCTGGCTCTCTAGAAAAATCGCATATATTCTAGGCTGACATCATAGACGGCAAATAATTGAGCTGAAAATTCATGAAAATTTTAAAATCCCATGCAAAGTTTCATTACTATCATACATAAACAAAGATAACAATCCGTCACCACTCACATGAAGGCCTAACTCCCCATATCAACCAAGTGTATGGTTTGATACAGGCCTATTCACCAACAGGCCATTACCAGTGTTCAAGGATCCACAGTTTGTGTTTTCTACCACCAGCAATGGTCAGGCCTTTATATCAGAGAGTTGTCACACATTGGACCTGTCAACAGATCTTTCAACTTTCCAAGCACTAACCTCAGGTCAGGCCTCAGTATCCCGTGACCTATGATAAAATGGAGTTTCTCCAGGTTCGAAGTGGGTCTGTCCTCCAGTAGAGCATTCCCACTGCCCGTGTGTTCCCCGTCACGTAGTTTGTTGGCCACCTCCTCAGTGATCTTCGACTTCTTCTTCAGTGTCAGCGACACTAGCTTCTTACGCATGCTTCGCTTGCCTGCCTTGACTGGAATGGGCTCCTTCTCCTGAAGGAGAATGAATAGGTCTTTAAGCACAGAGAAAACACTGACACACAGGTTAAGGCAGGATATACTCATATAGAGTTATTTGTCCACAGATCACAGAAATGTTAGATTCGAGTCACAAAGGTGCATACACCACATATGAAAAAAAATACACATTCTCGAACTCTCAATGCACTGCACTTAAGCACGTAAAGAGCAAATTCCCGTATTTACAATCTCCTGGCTCATGGCCATGGCGTCTTCGAGGTCCTTCTTGTTGAATTTACGTCCCAGTGTCGAGTAGATCTTTGTCATAACAGGGGTGGTGTCCTTCTCAGACATGGCTGTGTGGTACTTTGGCTCAGGCAAGTCACCCATGAACCGCAAGATTGTGATCCAGACAGCCAGAGCAGCCTGCAACATGCACCAGAAATTACAACCACAGCTTAGTCTGAACAAACTGAATATCAGTGTCCACCTATTTTTCTGTAGATCTATGCTGAAAAACTTAGTTCAACCTTAGAAACAGCCTAAAAAACACGAGGCTCATTTCACTAAACATTACATGCACATGGTAATTGAGATGAAATGGTCATGGGGACATTCCAACATGACGGTACTCCTTTACGAGAACAAAACATTACTTACTACTAAATGTAAATATGACTGTAACTCTTTTATCACAATCAATTACCATCTTTCTGTCCCAGCAAAAAGTCCAGCAATTATCTAGGAAACAGAAATCTTACACCAAATCAAATGCCAATGAGGTTAACTGGCTTGCAATTTGAAGAACCATCAATATACAATGGGTCACGGCCCATGAGGGAATTGATAGCAATGAAAATGCAGACAGACTCGCAAAGATAGGAGCCAGCATTCAGCATTGTGTACGTAAACCTACTGTCCCAATATCCTGTTGCAGGATGAGTCTACACAACATACCCAGTCAGCAGCCCGGTGGGCATCGCTTAAATCCTACAGAGAAACCAAGGAGAATTTTCCCAAAATGATCAAAGTCTTGTTAGATTGGGCGTAAGACACATCATTCAGATTTTGATGGGCCACTGCATCGTAGCCCGACACAGACACATTACTGTGCATATGGGAAGCCCAGTGTGTCCTGAGTGTGGCAATGACGTTGAAACACCTAAACACCTGGTAGAGTCTTTACCAGCATTTCATAGGCTAATGAGTAACCTACTGGATGGCACTGTTACATGCCTACAACATATTGTGGAAAGTCTGTCTGTTTTCCTAAAGGAGATAGCCAGACTTGAAAACTTCCTCAACGAAGAACCTCTGATCGATAACGAGACTTACGTATTTTCAGCTTACACGTTTTGAGTAATAGGCCCAACCATGAGGCCCGTGCACGTCTGATGCACCGCAAACATCAGACCTCAGACCACCTGCACTCTTTTTTTAAATGCCAACAGGCTACTGTTTGCTATTTGGTGTAGAAAAAGAACAGCAACCAAACACCCACCAGCTGGTCACCCTCGTTTTTCAGAGGCAGCAGCGACGACTTTAGAGCACGCCGAATGTATGTGGGTGTGGCGTTGTTCTGGAAATAGGTGGCGGCAAACTTGTTGAACTTATACTCAGAGATGTCCTCCTCATCTGGTGGTAGCTGAATGGAATTGATCAGCTCAAAGCCATTCTGGTCGCGCTTGATAGGAAGGTCCTACAATGGTGATTACCAAAAACCGATCAATTACACAAGTTTACCAAGAGTAGCATGTTCTGTCAAAGACTAACAAAAGCCAGTACAGTTTAACCCACTTACAGTTTTAAAATAATTCTCATATTATTAGATTTCTGTTGAAAATGAGAGACTTTGGGATAGAAGAACAGCTAGTCCAGTGGGTGTGGAGAATCCCATGACACTTAGGCTGCATAACATCTCCAGCTAATTGAAAAATCAAAACATGTGTCCTGCCCTCTGCTACGATGTCCGTACAAGTACTGTATATTCACATACACCTGACTAATAATTGTTACTTCTCAAATGCACTTTGACTTAATCATTGCATAACAACCAGCTGGAGATGTCAATGTGAAGTACTTAAGTGTCGGATATTTTTTTAAGGTAATCTCACAATGCCAAAACATAGCAAGTGTTTTTTTACTAAGAAAATACACAAAAACATTTAAGAATCAGTTGCATGTCCATGTATAAGCATACATATTAAACATTTCACTTAACTTCAGCGAAGCATCATCAATGCAACGTCTGACGTATCTGTTGTGTATATATGCCAATATAACTGTAAAGTGCTAGTTAAAAGTTTCGTCATTTCCTTTCTAACAATGCTACCGCTCAAAGTTTACAATAGCAGTTTGCAACCTGGACAAAATACAAAGGTGAAGTGAGAGAGGCAAAGTACAAGCTTCAAGATGACTTAACAAAAAGCGCAGGGTTAAATGTGCAATGTTAATCAAATTTTCTTTGAAACACCAAGATGCTTCTTTCACAATGTTTTTGAAAGAATGTCATTTCTTCAAGATTATCGTTGCTTCCACTCAAAATTTTAGGTTCAATTTAAACGTAAAACTTGCAATGTTGAAAAGACCTGAATAGAACATTGCACAAATTTTCATTTGACTGTAACTGACACAACAGTAAAGCTTCTTCAATTCCATACAAAACACAACAGCCAAAATAAGCCATGTTTCCCAAAAGCTGGCAACACACTGCTTCTAAAGCTTAACAGTTTCCCTGTTTTTACATAAGCCGAGCTAATAACTACTTTCTTGAAATTCCAATTTGCCTCCTAACTATTGTCTAAATTGAAGAAACCTTGTTGTACAGAAGCATCTCAGAAAGCAAAGAAAGACAAGTGGCATGAATTGTCAACACGACATAGCGTCAATAACTGTGCAAAAAGCAGTGCAGCTCTACCTCCTCATCAGAGAATACTGAATCAAACAACTGCTGCACATAGTTAGCATCCGCCTTCTGAAAGTGAAGATGGTGAGACAGGAAGACAAACAACACAAGCGCAGAAAGGTCTTTGTGTTCAGTAAACTCTAAAGTGTTACTGATATTTTGCTGTGAGCACCGATGCAAACAAAAGACATGATTTTGAGA
Organism: Phoronis australis; assembly: GCA_002633005.1. Taxonomy (NCBI): domain Eukaryota; kingdom Metazoa; phylum Phoronida; family Phoronidae; genus Phoronis; species Phoronis australis. Next base: position 1,078,998 of record NMRA01000040.1, on the reverse strand, counting down.
GATGAAATTTTGCCTAATTAACCGAGGTAAAATGATAAGCATTAGTAATCCCAAGGTAAGGAAATGAACCAGAAACTGAAGAGTTAAAAGCAAACAAAAAATTCCATTGATAAAACTACTTTAATCCATGGATGGCAGTAACTATCATTACAAGGGAATGTAACTCTAGTTACAATAGTATTCAACTTTGCGTAAATTAGCTGCAGCCTTATCAATAAACAATCTTCTTCATACGAGTCTTGTCTCCTCACAAGGAAATGTTTCTAGGTGTAAATATTCTAAATAACCCAATTATCCCTTCAATATAATACATTTACTTATTGCCATTACAACCTGCTATCAAATTAATATCACGCAATTTTTTATAGACCGGTTCCCCAGTCTACATGTTTTTACCTCGTTGACTGCATATATTTGTACCATCTTGAATTGAAAGAAACAGTTTTCTTGACAAAGCAAGAACAAAACATAAATTAAGACATTTAGCTTTCACTCAATGGTAGACGCTGACATTAAGTAGAGTACAGGCACGAAAGAACAGTAAGAAGACTCAAACAAACATAAGTACATGCTGTAGTCAGTGTACTTAGTTATACATGAAGCTATCAAAAGTCAACAGCCATGTCTCACTTCCCACTTACCCCAAACCTGTCAGGCTGCATACCCTGGCCAGGCTCTGCATTGATGAAACCAAACAGGTCATCAACCTGACAAGAAAGAAAACAGAAATATATCAATTCAAAGACTTGCTATGATGCTAAGAGCCCATATCAAACAGTAAAGTTGATTTCAGCTGCTTTTAATGGCAACAGATACAGTTACACACAAAAGAATTGCAACACATTTTTTTAGAAAAATGTAACAGCTGAGCTTACATTAATTCTTGCATTTATTCAACTCTAACTTACATATAAACCCTACAGCTAGGTATGATTATTATCATTAGCACTTTTAACTACACTGAATGAACAAAAGTTTTGCATTTAAATGATCTTAAATACTGCATTAATAACAAAGCTAACAGCTACTATATAAACAAGTGAAACAGTAAACTGTGTGCCAAGAAAATTTAAATGGGCAACGTCAAATTTATAAAGCTTCCAAAAAGCATGTATGTGTTGATATAGTTTACCACTTTGCTCTCATCGACAGGTTTGTTACGTCTCTCTTCAGCCATCTCCAGCTGTCGTTTCTTTTCTTCATCTTGTTTCTTCTGTAAGGCTTCATCCCGCAACACATCTTCATGAATACGAGCTAAACGCTCCTGCAGAAATACATTGTCATGTGACATTGCAGATTAACCCACACTGTGGCCAACATTTACATATCAAACAATGCAACCTACAGTTATAACATGTTATGGGCCTATTAGTTAGAAATATATCAGGTCTAACTGCCCTTCTGCACCTTACAATATCTTACCTTGGCAAAGAAATTACCGTAAACGTCTGGCTTACCGCCCACCCCCAAAATTTTCAATTTTTCATTTTTAAGCGCCCATGCTCGACTTACCGCCCACCCCCAATTTTTTATGATCAAGACCTCCTTAAAAGTGTGTGTGCTTTTGTGAACGTTCCGTCTCGCAAAACTAAGATTCCAAAGCGTGTGCAACTCACTTGCCCTTCAATGACAATCAGTTTTAGCGGAACCGGCAACTTACTTTACTGTGGCGATAAAATACCCACATTCTCATGCTCTTTACTGAAGGAAACGCAATTACTTCCTTTGACTCACGCGTGGAACTTCTGTCAGCATGTACTGATCACTGAGACAGCACTTGTCGAATGTATTTCATTGCCGTGGAAGAACCAAAAAAGCCGAACTTGACAAGAATTTCAAGTCCGTCGCCTACCTTTCTGGATTCCCCGTGACAGTACACGAAACATCAGCACCCAGAGCAATGAAATAAAAAAACACGACCAAATTCGGCTGGTACACGACCAACGATTTTAGAAACTCCACCGACAGTATTTTGGACAAATTGTTTTGAATACAAGCAGACATGGGCTATTGTTCAGCGTCTTTGTTAAATGCATGTTTTTAATGACTCACTCCTGACACCAAAATGGAAGTGTCCAACCACAAGCAACAGCGCAAGAAATCAACTTGTAATTAAGCGCAAGTCGAACATTCTACCCACATCTACGTGGCCAAAACCTTATTTTTACTCTTGACTTGCCTGATGACTTTTTACATGATGTGTTTTTGCTTTTTTACAAGATGTGTTTTTGCTTCATTATTTTTGAAGCCCCTATTGCCTAATAGTAGTATCGGGCTTTGAACAAATTCTAGGTCGGTGTTAGCTCTTCAACACAGAAAGAAATATACAATGTATACAAAATGTTACATTGTTCAAACTAGGTACAAAGTATTTAGAAGAAAGACCGGCTGTCAATCATCAGCACATGTTCGGTTGCCAAAGTAACTAGCGGCAGCATATCTTTACAAAATTACCAGCTTCCCGCAGCAATACATGACGATTTGATCTGCCCGTGCTTGACTTACCGCCCACCCCGTTTTTTAAATTCCCAATTTAAGCGCCCTGGGCAGTAACCCGGATGAGTATGGCAGTACAAAGATAAGGGAATTTTTGTGATAAACATATCGAAGACAAGAATTTATTACTAAACAACAAGTATTATTTTATCGCTTCCTAAACTTCTTGCATTGAGTTGTCAATCAGGTAATCAGAGGCAACAAAACCAACCTTGTGTAACCGCTCAGCCTCCAGTTTAGCTTTCTTTGCATTCATCTTCTTCTTTAGCAGTTCCTCTTCTTCCCTCTTGAGACGTTCAGCCTCCATGCGCTTCTTGTGCTACAATAAACAATGTAGTATGCACTTCAAACTGACTCCATGTTTAATGTTAAACAACATGTTAACTAATGGGACTACACATTCCACAAGTGAAAATCATCAAAATTTCAGCAGAATCATTAACACAAAATGGAAGCTGTTAACTAGAAGCCAAAAGCAACATTTTACTGGTTTTGCAAATGAACAGATTATGTCACAAATCTTCCTTAGGGTTGTTCCAGTAAAAAACGTATGGGAGGGGGAAGGCATGTTCATTTTTCACCCACCGCGCATACTTTTCGTTTATTTCTCCAACCCACCACCCACAATTTTTAATCCGCATGAAATATAAAATGCAACCACCCATGATATTTTTAAATTATGCTTCAATTATACATGGTAATGTGCATGTTAGGTTTTATTTTCTTTAGATATTTTTGATCTTCAATGTTTCCTTAGCCAACAACGGTCCAGCAGACACAACACCAGCTCCCTCCCAGGCAAGGAATAAAAACTCACACATGCTTTCCAGTGAATAGCGATTAATGAACAAGAATGTTGGTATGCGCCTTTCGAGTGCATTGCAAATGGCAGATACAAGAGGGGATCATTATTTCAAATTTGCTACAAGAAGGAGCAACACTTGTAAACAAATTGTCTCTAAGACACGCATCATGCATGATCAGTTAAATACTTAGATGTTTGACAGACAAGAACTAGCTATCTTGTCAAATGTTTCCAAAAACTAAAGTGGCCAAGAGGGTGGTCAAATCAAGACAAAAACCAACTGCTGTCAATGCATCCATTCCTGCATTTGTGCTAAATTTCATCCAGTTGTGCCTAGCAGTTTTTGAAATAATCAACCTGTCTTGTCAAAAATTAAAATGGCCAGCAGGGGTTGCTACGGTAAGCAAATCTGTCTGAAAATTGACTGGAGTATCTCTGAGCCAAATGTCATCATAATCTGTTAAGCGGTTTCAAGATAATTGACGGACAAGGAATGCCTTGAGAAGTCAAACACTAAAAGGGGATGTCACAGTAGTTGAACCCGTCCAAATCGACTGGTGCCGGCACATTCTCCCCATATGCCTCTGTATCGAATTTCATTGTGATCCGTCAAGCAGTTTTTGAGATAATCGATGCACAAGGAATGGCTTGTCAAAAACTAAAACGTTCAACATGGAGTACCACGGAAGCAAAATCCATCTAAAAATCGACTGATGCTGGCGCATCCCCGCACAGTACCTCTATACAAAATTTCATCATAATCCGTCAAGCGGTTCTTGAGATAATTTACGGACAAGAAATGATAATGACATATCAACAGACCGTCGGACAAACACATGGCGTGATACCGAATATATGCAACTACAAAAGTTTTTGTGAGTGAAGAAAAATTCCATGTGATATCACAACTCATGTCAGTTACCAGAAACTTGCTTTTCAAAGACATCTGTGAGCAGTACTCTTAGCAGCCATCAGGTGTCTCTGTCCACCAGGTGTCGGTAATTTCAATAACATTTTATCAATTTTATGAATTCACGAATCTCAAAGTGTTTCCACAAATACTTTTAGGCTGCTACACTAAGTGAATATTGAAACTTGTCCATATGACTACTCATACTTTTTATTAGAAATTCATCAGATTTTCTTAGATGTGTTAGCACCAGTTTGATGTTGCAGTAATTTTCATTCTAATATGGCTTTACAACAAGTGCCTACAATCAAGTTGCCCATGACTTGAGTAATGGCTCAGTGTACAATCATACACATACTGTGCACACTGTACACTAGCAACATGGGTTTGTCTTGTTATTTTCAATATTTTGGGTATCTGCTAACTGAATTCCTGGTGAGTTTTGAACTTTTTTGAGAGACTCTTGAGGTTAGTGTTTGGATGAAAACAGCCACCTGACATAATTACCAGACAAACAATAGCACCCACTTTAAATGATTTACTTCTTTCAAGAAGGACCATCCATAATAAAAATTTCCTTCAGAAGGCAACCACCCATAATTTGTTATTTTAAAGTGTACACAACATGACTCTAGTACCTCAAAATAAATTTTATTATTATATCTTACTTGATTTCAGTGTCTTTAGTGCACATCTCATAAAGAAACACGCAAAAATTGAAAAAAAAAATAATTATTACAACGTCATGGGTTGAACCCAAGTCGTTCGCCATACCGTTCGGATTAGAGACAAAGAGTATAGAGTGAAGAGGAAGCAAAGTACATTTAGCGTCGGGAAGGTTCGTAGAGGGATCAAAAGATGTGTTTCCAGAGGCTGCAGCAACAGCAGCCAGGCGGAAAACGTCTCGGTGTTCCGAAGGACACCAAAGTTGTGCAGAAGTGGCATGGCTTCGTGCGCCAAACGAGAGTGTGGGACGTCATCGTGGACCAAGCGATTCGGTCCGGGGCCACTCTGTGTTCTGCCCACTTTGAGGACTCGTGTTTCGACTCCAGTCACAGAAGACGTTACGATGAAGGCCTGGTTCAATAAAGGACAATATTTATCATTCAGAAACATCAGCTCTTAATTCAGGATCGTCTGTTGGATGACTGGGTTGACTCGCCGAGCCCGAGGCCGCTTCTCTCACGGGAGGATCCAGTTCATAAGGCTCGAAGTAGAAAAGTACGCAGCCGGAAGCACATTAAACTTGTTCTCGCTTTCATGCAACCCCATTTCCTCATCCTGGCCACCATTCCCATACGTTTCTTCATAGTATTCATTCAATTCTTGCTCACAATCGTCGTCACTTTCAAATTCCCTGGTCTCCGCGTTTGTTCAATGCTAGTCACTGATCTCTTGTGTTCAACCCATGACGTCACATGGCGGGAAATGTGAAAATTGGCAAAATTGAAAGAAAAATCAAAATTTCGAGCTAATTACACAAAATAAACATGGGTTTAGCTAAATTTTACGTCATACATTTAGTCTGTGGCCACCATTAATTCAAAATGTGCAAAAATCCATGGTGTGTACTGTTTAACTGCTGTCCCCCCCCCTTCCCATACGGATTTTGCTGGAACAACCTTCACATTTCTTGTGCTGCAGAATTTGCCAAGATAAAGCAATGAAACACCAAAAGAAGAATAAACCAAAACGCATTCACCAAGGAAGACTGTATACTTAAAGTTAGGCAGGACCTTATAAACAAGTCTGTGTACTCAGCCAAATATCTACCAAACTGTGTAACTTAACTCTAGAAAGTATACATCTTCTGAAAGGAGAAAGCTTAAAGAGGCCTGGAATGCGATAAACGGACTAAATTGCAATATTGAATGTGGTTCTCTGCCACTGAGACAGAATTCAACTGCTCACCAGGTATTTTTACGGTTTGTTCGTAAAGATTTTTTAATTTCTGTTGATACCACAGCATTTTCTTTTAGTTTCAAATTTCAAAAAACTATCTGTCAGCTGCTCGTCGCTTTGTCGATTTTTCCCCCACAAGACAAAGCACGTCTCCTTATTTGGTATGGCAAGACATAGAAGAAGCACATTTCCCTTAAATTGAAAGTATGACCTTTGACCTCAAGCGACTTCAAGCAACTGACTGTGAGCGCATTTGTCATAAGTGGGAGGGTGATTAGAAACTCTATGGTAACCACAGAGTTTTTCCATTGCGCCTATTTCAAAAATCGTGAATTTTGAGTTTTTTTCTAGAAATTTTCTTACAGGGGAAAATGAATTACTCTGGTACTAGATGTTGCGACATGGTACTTTCGTCACGAATTGTTTAAAAGATATTTTTGAAGAGCTTTCGCTTTGCATGCCTCTTTAAAGAGTTTTATTGTCTAAAGCAATCTGTCATTAATTGGGTCACGTGACCAAGTTTTTAAAGTAATATTTAGCAAAAAAACAAGGGCAAATCTTAGCAATAACATGACCAAATTTCGTATGATACAAATGTTTAAGACAAAATTCCCAAAATGCTATTACAGTTTTTTAAGTTTAATATTATTTGTTTTCATTTTATGCAACTTTTCATTTTTTAAAAAAAATCTCAAGTCCTATTTTTGATAGCCCTTCTGCAAAAGAGCATCAATTTAAATACAATTCTTAACAGCGTTTTGGAGGATATTGCATAATCCATAACTTTAACATGAAAGAAGAATGATCAAATGCAGACACACATACCTCAATCTTCATACGTCTAAACTTCCTCTGGGCAATCACCTTCCTCATACCTGCCTGGATTTTGATGATGCTGTGTAGACGTCGAGAGTACAAACGGCGTGACATGTAACCTCGTGCACGTGCCTGAAGACAACATTTTTGGACTTCATTAATTTGTATAGATTAGATAAGAAAAATGACTTTGAATGCATGCTACTGCTCCTTAAAATCATAGTACAACTATTCTTATTGAAAGGAACACTATAATATAAAACATCTTGTGTGCCAGGTGCACGTACCAACTTCATGTAACTGTCCTACATAAAAACCTTTCACAGGCACTCATAAGTACGTGAACTTCCTACCTGAAAACGCGTGACCAGTGTACGTAACTGCATAAATCTGGTGCTCAACAATCGTGACCTGAACAGAGCCTGTAACCGCAAATAACCTTGGCGCATCTGAAAAATAAAACACTGAAAATGAGACCATTTTAACGTGTGACAAGACTTCATGTCAATATGCAAATTACCTCCGATGTTTAGACTGACAACTTTACATACCTCAAATTATGCTGCAAGAAGTGAAACTCATTGTGGACTTCAATTTTAAGGGTGCTCACTGTTCAAAGAGTTCATGTTCCTTACCACTTTATATCGTTTCTTCTGTGCAAAGCCTCTCCAGTAGGCCTGGATGACAACTGATGACTTCTTCATCTTGAGGAACTTCTTGCGCTGGTGCCAGCCACGCACTACCTTCTGGATACAGATGATCTTCTTTGTAAGCACACGCTCCCTCTCTTGCTCCAAGTACACATCTTGGGCATCCTGCCAACCGGAAGAACAGATGTATAATATTGGCTGATCACTATTTAAGCATCCACGGCCACGTTGTGAATGCTAGTTTGGCAAGATCACATTGATAATAGCCAAAATCTTGCAAGGGTTTTGAGAGTATGGTTATAATCTTATGAGCATATGAGAGCAAAACGCCTGCAAATGAATGTGACTGGAGACCAAAGGCGTAATGTAGAATCACACGAAAGAACTCATTTCCATTGCAGAAGCAGATCTCTCGCCACAAATACCACACAAGTGATTAGTGTTATTGAAAAAAAAACATAATTTTCAACTGAGAAATTTGCATTAAATCAAATTTATTTAACAGAGATCTCTAAATACCACTTTGCACCATGTCAATTAATCCCGTTACTTGAAATGAGCATTTACGTTCCTCAAAATCCCATCAAATGTATGAAACCACTTATGATTGTATATTGTAATTTTGTATCAAATAACTCTCAAAATCGGTTCCAGCCTCTGTTAGTACCTTATCATGCTCATGATACAGTTATTACTGGAAAGGATGCAGTTATTACTGGAAAGGATGCAGTTATTACTGGAAAGGATGCAGTTATTACTGGAAAGGATACAGTTATTGCTGGAAAGGATGCAGTTATTACTGGAAATGATACAGTTATTACTGGAAATGATAAAGTTATTACTGGAAAGACAGTTTTTACAAGAAAGGATTGTTATTACTGGAAAGGATACAGTTATTACTGGAAATGATAGTTATTACTGGAAAGATACAGTTTTTACTTGAAAGGATAGTTATTACTGGAAAGGATACAGATATTACTGGAAAGGATACAGTTATTACTTGAAAGTTTGTCGGTACCTTCAAAAACACTTTGGTTTTGCCTAGCTGGAAGTCTGTCTTGCCTAGCACGTGTTTACAGATCGTCATGGATGCCTCACGTGTGTTGGTCTTGTGCGCAGGTGGAATCCCATCTACTAGGAGGCGGTAGCGGTCTACAAAATCCTTGAACGTGTGCCGGATTGGGTAGCCAGCACGTCGGATGCGAATGGTCTCCATCATACCAGAGTAGCGCAGCTGACGCACGCACAGTGACCGATCAAACAACTGGAAGTCGGAGAAAAAACAAGAACGAGTTGAACTACACAAGACACAGGTGCTCTGCTTGAATACATCCCACATAGTTTTTGTACAGGAATCAGCCGACCTCAAGACTCTTAACCTTAAATTCAACAGTTTATGACAGCCAATATTTAAATATTGATAAAAAATCCCTCTTATTCACATTATCAGAAAGATGATGTGATTAAAAAGATGACGGATTGAACGGGATAAACTACTTGCAACAGAAAGAAAAGTAGTGTTCTGAGATTTAGGTTATCTCAAACCTTATTAAGTGACCTTCATTCTAACTCATATATCAAAAAAACAGGCTATGTCAACTAAAAGGTATATATATTCTGAAAGCAAAACAAAAAGATCAGATTACAAAAATATTTATATATATATATGTGCCAATATTATTATTACATTACCACCTTTTTTAAATCAAAACTTCACTCTTAAGAAAGGTACTTTCACAGCAAAATAACTCTTTGGTTGATTTTAATGAAATCATTTTCAAATGAAAACTTCACAATTTACCACAATAACCCTGTTTGGAATTTTTCATTAATTATTTAGCTTTGTTTCTATACAACATTAAATTGCAAAATGTAAGGTATTTTTGCAAAGAATAGCACTCACATTCATCTATATTACGGTACGCAAAAACTTGGCACAGAGTTTTTGAGAACGACGAATATTAAAATTGGAAAGTTTCAGTGAAATTCACTGAGCCGTTTTCGAGAACTCGTGTTCGAAAGTTCAAATTAAGTAGATTTGGCAAAGTCGAGAAAAATCGGATAACATTGAGAGTATTGAAAATTTAGATGGTTATCGCTTAATTATTTGGTAAAAACTTGTTTTTGGTTAATATAACCTATACATGCCTTTAACTATGTTTGCTATTTCAACATTCACTTGCAATGCTAACTGAATTTACAGTGCCTAATTAACGTAAGTAACAATAAAACGTTTTAATTTTGTATGCATGGTTTCATGTATCTTGAGTTCACTAGGTCAAAAAGGCGGAGCCAGCAGTTCATTGTATTCGCACAACGCGCAGAGGAGAATGATATCAAGAAACCAAGTACAAAATAAACAAGCTGGTGGTTAAAGCGTGCCGTGAGCACGAGATCAAAACAGCAAAATGTTAAATTAACAATAAAATTAATGAATTTCGGGGAGGATTAATATCTTTTTCAACAATGTGCTGAGTTAGTGAATACTAACTCACAAAGGCGGTGCAATGAATCGGACTCGCTGAATTCCTTCTCAATGATCAAATGCATGCAGACACAATATCTTCATTTTCTGGGGCATTTTTCAATGCTATGCAAACCTCATTGACTCAATGTTATGGGAACTTGGTGAATGAAAGGACTGAGGGTACATACAGAACTGCTTTGTGCCTGGCGCCGGGAGATTCAGTGCGAGTGACAGCCCTGTAACCTTTGACCTTGTTGAAGGTGGTTGTGCTATTAAAATCTTTTTTTCTCGCTACATGGTATGTATTTCTTATTTTCAGTTTCCCGAGAATGAAGATAAAGTTTCTTGCTAGACATGTGTGAAATATTGTAAAAATGGCATTGTGAGAATGACCAATTTTTGTGAATAAGGTTGACATGTTATGAATCAGCGTAAATTTGAACTTGGAACCGGACCTTCACACTTGCAGTGAAACGCTATGCTGGTGGAGCTACACCCCACACAATTGACAATAAAAGGTGCTTAACAAGTAAGTCATCGAATTGATTTCAGTGAATCTATGGAAGACAACGGCGACAATTGGTGATTTGTAATAAAACCACAAAAAACAATGAATTTTATACTTAGAAAGTTTTATAGCTTTCAAGAAATCTGACAACTTCAAAAAATCAATCCCACAATTCTAAAAGTGCCTCATTCAACTGTAAAAAATAATAGTGTCCCTTTAAGAAAATTCATCCACTTACCATAGGCTTCTTGAACTCGTTTGGTTTGATACATCTGACAAAGAAGGGTTGGCATGCACTCAATGTCCTCATTAACAGATCCAGCGACTTCTTGAACTGTGCACCCAGAGTTGGGGCACGCTTTTTGGCATCACTTCCCTAAGTGAGAAGAATGACTCATATAAAGGTGCTCAGGAACAGTGTACATTCAGTTTACCCATACACCAGGACAAATGCAAAACAAGAAATCCACACTCGATGCTTACAAAGAAGTTAATGACCATTAGTCTGACTTGTCATTCATGCTGCTATGCTTAACTTGAGTTACTAGTTGCACACACTGAAATAAAATGACCAGGGGCCGAAGTCTATGCCCTGGACTTGAAATCAAAATTATTTTGATAATTCGCAATTCACTTAGAAAAAATTATATATCTATTACTCTGCACTCGAGTATACTATGGTTTACACAGACGATTGTCTAGCCCATGTTGCCACTCGATAATCCTTAAATTCGAGCCACAAACTCCAAATTTCAATTTTCAATTGAAATTTTAAGTTCAGACTCAAAAAACTTATAGCTTTAATGTCAAGGTCATCAAGTGCAAAATGAGATAAGACACATCAATGTAAATCATAATACACTTCAACACAGAATAATGAACAATAAGTTTGAGTTCATACAAAAGTAGAACAGCAAATGCCAAAGATAATTTGAAGATCGATTACAAGTAAAATGACTAGACTGGCCCAGATTTAATTCTAATTAATGTTAATATTCCATATGATGATGGCTTTGCAGCAATACTACGCAGATGAAAATGACTACAAAAACACAATTTGTTTGAATTGTACATTCTTATTAACAGCTGTTTTAAGATCTCAACCAACAACTTACAATTTTAAAATCTTGTTCAAACAAATGTTTCAAGTATTTGTTCTGTGACGTCTGAATGACCTGTAGCAGATCAAAACTGAATGTATCTCTGTTCTTCTCAAGAAAACCTGCAAACAACAAAAATTTTACAAAGTCAGTGCATAGCACCAACACAAGACATTGTATTAACTGCTTCAAGTGACTGGCAAAAACAGAATCCATGCGAATGTGTTCGATGTTTTAGAAAAATCATAGCTAATATTATCAAGGCAAGGAATTTTGTCCCACACGCGTTGAATCAGTTGAGTGGAATACGGCCATGAGATATTGTTTTGTGTATTCACATCCCGCACTACTTCAACAGAGCCCTGTGACATGGAAAGTTCAAAAGGCAGGTCATGTCGACTCGACATCATTAGTCAGTTCGGTCATCAAACTTTCCGAATATGGTTTAAAGCAATACAATTGTAGCAGTATAAATATCACTCGACATGCATTCAGGTCCCAAACGTAACATCTGGTACATAACTGTTAATCATATGACACTTCTGTCTCAGTATTCAATTGTTAAATATTATATCGCCTGCAACTCAGGCACCGATTCCTTAATAACTACAACATTAAATATTATCGTTAACTATTTTCAATGCACAATTACTGTTGTTGCATTTAAAATTGTTTGTTTCACTAGAGAAAACTTGTAACCTATCGCGCTAGTATATACATATAAGATGTGATGCGCCACATGAACAGTCTATGTGAAGTATTTAAAAAATCTGCCGAAAATATGAAAGAAACTTAGGAAATCCAAGCGTATGGAATAAATACAAAACGTACTCTATTGTTGTAGACGAAGCAACATCCCAAAAGACATTATTCCACATATCGACCGAGACCGAAGGTCAATACGAGAAATAAAGTCTTGTGGGATATTACTTCATCAACACCACTCTCGGTACGTTTTGTGTATATATTAAAACTTCGTGTAATAATTAACTTTTTTTCACAGTAATAAATTTAAACTGTACAGACCGAGTTCAAGACTTACCTTTTATTGCATAGAAGACCACCCCAGCAAAGTGGTTCAAACCAAAAGACAAGTTGACAGACGACTTTGGCTTAAGGTAGTTTTTGTTTTTGCCATGATTGTTGTGTAACTTCTGGAGCAGTGTAGTGTCCGTACCCTGAAAGGAGACCAATAATTGGCTGGATCAAGGCCTCTTACTAGTTACCACACATCTCAACATGCAAAGAAAACACTATAACATTGGTGCTTAGGTGAAAGTGTCGGGGGAAACATGTCATTTAATGGACTGAAAAGCGGATACCCTCAGACACATAACTCTCATTCACTACTTGTTAAGGAAAACTAGCACCACGTGTCTATGACAGCATTGATGTAAATATTAGTTCAATTAATGCTTTAGGTTAGTCTATAAAGATGAGCCGAACAACATTCCTAATACACTCACAAACAAACCAAGAGCTTATGATTATAAGCTCCTGGGCTTATATTTCGAAAATGGCATATTTTTTACCTTTCAAGTACCCCCAATACATAACACATGGGCATACCTTCATAAACAGGTACCTATAACAGAATTGGCCGATGACATGAATGAGGACCAATATGTTAGTGTCAGAAAAAATATTGATAATGACATTAGTAGAGTTAGTTCCACTGCCCATAATTTGTGCATCACGTATTCTTAAAACCATGGGGTCAAACGTGTTTACTAATTCTTGATATCTACATGTACTTTAGATGTTTACCACTTTTGTTCTGGGGTCAATGTACCGTGAAGATTCTAGAAATCTTTGAGATCAGATTGTAAAAGCCATAAGATCATGTGGTTTTTAATAGCCAATCATTGAGTAAGTGCATTATTGTAATTTGGGTGTTAGATTGGAAGATAGCCAGATGGAATTTAGTAGTTGAAGCTATAAGACTTGCTTCAGTGTAGCGGAGAAATAGTACAACAGAGCCATCTCATGGAAGATTCTAGCGAGGATCTTGGCAAGGGCAAAGATTAATGACCAGGAAGTTCACTAAGAGCTTGCCACTTGCATTGTGGGTAGTCAGATAATGCCTACACGTGTTGTTGCATCACGAAGGACTGTGACCAGCAAATACACTGCCGCAGTCCAGTGTGTAAGTTAGTATAAAGACTGGCCAACAGGACTGTCATCAAACGAGTGTTGAGTCTTAAAGCTTGGATATTAGATAAGATTGTTTATGGTTAATTGATCAAAATTTTTCTTACAGAGGGCGCTAACATAATTGCTCTTCTTCATCTTTTTAAGAATTTAATCTTGGACAAAACCACCGTGTAGGTGCGGTGTATGCAGATTTTAAATCTGGTGTGTATGTGTGGGTGTGTGTGTGTGTGTGTGTGTGTGTATGTGTGCCATACTTTCATGATATTTCATTAATATGTGTTTTTCTCATTTTGTCATGTGCTTGGTTTTATTGTTTTTTTTCATTATTTTATTATTTATACGTTTTTATGTTATTATCTACAGTTGGTGATATTAGCCTTTGGCTAGTGTTTGTTTATTTTGTCAAACTGACTGTAAATAAAGAGATTAGATTAGATTGTTAGTGCATTTAATTAACAACAGGTTCTACTTGCATTAATTAGTGGTTATTATATAATAAATTAATTACTGGATATAATCTTTCTCTCTCCATCCACTCACAATAACAAAGCATAGCTAACTTTTAAACTAAACCAACAGTCAGCTTCTGACAATTAGTAGTAAAGTTCATTTTATAACTAAGACAAAATGTAATTCATCTCGTTTGTCATATTGTGTGTTAACCCTCTTACTGCCATGGTCGCAATTCTGCGACAACAACTTAATCCCTTACCAGTGCCCTAGTTGCATATATGCAACCATGTGACCCAGAAAACAGCCTCAAGATACCCGTCAGATTTTAGCCAATTGGCGTTGGTTTTGAAGGCACACCCACAAGAAAATGTGACTAAGCCAATCAAATTTAGTTTTACAAAGCATTCAGTGAAAAATCTGGCTTCCAACAATGTCAAAGCGCACGTGATACTTGAGTCAAAAACCACACGTATTGAGATAGTAAACATGAGCATGGCGAATGAGTTTGACGATAGTTATTCAGATGCGGTTTGTACGACTTTTACGAACGATTTTGATAGTGACGAGGAGTATGAAGTCTTTACTTTAGAAGACTTATGAGGGACGCTGACTTGGATGCCGTTCTTGAGAACGGTGGCAATGTTTTACCCGAGGAATGGGTGGCTGACCCAAGTAACTTATCTGTTCGATCGCGGTGTCCGGAGTTTACTGAAGTTCCGGGAATCGCGGGATTATAGTGAATACTAAACCTGTTATCTACTTCAAACTTTTCTTCAATAAGAATTTGATGAGAATGATTTGCACCCAGACGAACATTTCCACGGATCAACACCCACGAAAAACCAGCCATTATCGTGACACTCGCGTTTTGAAGGCTGGACACCCGTGTCACCAGACGATATATGTGGGCCCTTCAAATATCTATGGGACTTGTGAAAACCATTTGTACATTATCATTACAACACTTCCACGATATTTCAAACGATTTTTTCTTATCAGTTATGTCGCAAAATAAGTTTCTGTTGATCAATGATTTGTTACATGTTGTAAACAATGTTGAGTAATAAGGACTGAACTGAACACCTGCGATAAAAAGGACTGAACTTGTTACTTGTGTCTGAATCAGTTACTCATAACATAACTCGTTTATTCTTGTACTCTAACTTCTTGTTAATTTTGTAAACATGTATATACTTCCATAAAATGAATTTGTTGATTCAGTTTTTCAAATAATAAACATGTAAAAGTATGTCAGAGTTCAATGATTTTCTTCTGATCAATTAGACCTTGATTTTATCAATATCGTTCACTTGTGTTAAACCTAGGAAAAATTTGTTAGTTCTTGTCCAGGTCCATAAATTCATTCTGAAACGTACGAAAAACAAGTGAAGACCTTGTAAAATATTATAGTTAATGAAGCATATAGATTGATTTTTGTCACCAAAATACATGCATGTGTAGACTTCTATCCTACCCTACTCTGAATGTTTTATATAACTGAAATATAATCAACAAGATAAATCTATACTCTACTCAATCAATGGTAACTTGAAAAATAATGATCATCACCTGAAAAATGATTAATTAAAAGCACAAGTTAGTAGTTCGTAACATGGCCACTAGAAGGTGCTTTATAATGCCTGGCAGTGGAGGTTGTGTGGGTCACCATAGGCTCTGGCAGCAAGAAGGTTAACCTGGAGTACACATCACTTTTCGACTTGGAGGTGAAACAGTTCGGCACATTCATACTTAACATTAACTGCGGAGGCCCAAACCCTGATTCATGACATCCCCTTGTAACTGCACTGATACAATCCAAGCTCAATACCTACCTTAGGGAACTTGCTCTCTTCATCGACAAGTGCGATGATGTTCATGGGCTTGACAGCAATCAGGTCGAGTGCATCTTGGTTATCAACAAATTCGATGTGCTTCCAGCTGATGGCCTCCTGGTTGTATTCCTCCTGCTCCAGCTTGAAGATGTGACGGACAAAGAACTGTTGAAGGTTCTCATTGGCATAGTTGATGCACAGCTGTTCAAAGCTGGAAAACAAACGAGCATGTCTGCAGACCTATTGTTTCACCATTAATGCACATTTTGTCAAAGTACATTGTGTACTTTGAAAATGTGTAAGGACTGTGTGAAGTTCTGAATCATGACATTCAGGGGTTGGAATGACCCATGACAAAAAAGAGGAGAATTTTTACTGCGCCAAATACACACTGCAATCTAAACAACCATACCTCAACAGATCGAAAGTAAACATTATCATCACAAGATGCCCTGTAACAGTGTCGTGTTGGCAAAATGCACTCATTTTAAGCATTACCTGACATCTATTTCAGCAACAATAATGAAGGTACTTAGATGCAACAAAAGATATTTTTTTAAAATTAAAGATAATGATGCAAAATATGCTGTGTGAGTGACAGAAGGTTATTCTTGATTTGCTGCAGGGAGACCTCTAAAATTATTTTCATTATTTTAAGTTCTTTTAATTACGATACAAAATTATAAAAAAAATTTGAAAATCGGCCCAGATTATCTGGAAAGCCTGAAATACATACACATTTAATTCCAACAAAAAATTTAATTCCAACGCAACGGAAAAAAGTCAAGACGAAAAACTGTGGCTCATACCCCAACTATAAGCATGGAAAAATCAAAGTCAAAAACACCATGATACTTTAAACTATAAAACACATCAATCACAATCCTACGTTGGCCAAACTTTTCAATTTTAAACAGCACTTACAGGAGATAATTGTTCATGAGCCACGCTGATGTAGAACAAACTATGTGACATTGGAAATGACTACAAGAACACTCAAAATAGGCTAGCAGAATTTGAAAACAATGGCTTGGACCAATCAGATCATTCAAAGCCTGCCACATGACCACTTCTCTCTTGAACTGCAAAACTCGAGTCGGTCAAAATAAGACTTTTCAACAAAAATAAGACATGAAAAATGTCAAAATAAATTGGAATACACCAGCGGCAACTTAAAACACATTAGTAATGAAAATAGCACTTTGTATCTCATTTCGGCGGCACGTGGAAAATCGGCGGACTCCGGTCTAGCAGCGAACTTGGTAGGCAATGACTACCGCCTCTGTTGGCCCGACCAGAGGCGATGCAGCTCCTATAGGCGCTCCATACACCGGAAGCTTTTCGGCGAATTATTGCCTCGCACTGGCTAAAGCATGAAAGTCACATTGTTATAAATACCTTTTGCATATAGAGAGACACCTTAGGAGGTTGGCGGTGTGTTTAATTCCTTCCAACTCGAACAAATACTTACATTATCGAACTTTTTGTTCAAGCAGTCACTCGTTCAGTTCCCAAAACCATGAACTCACCATTTTTATACTGCGCACGCTCCAATTTTTACCGCGCTCGCTAGGTGATGTGACTTCATGACCTCAATCTTTAAATAGGCCAAAGGTGAGTCATTGCGGTCTTGTCACCACTACTTGTCTTTAATTGGCGTTACTTGAAACTGATTGTATTTCAATGAATTATTGTTTGTATTTGATAAAAATAAATGCTGTTGATATGACATTTAATAGTCTTTGTGCACATATTTGACATTTTAATGTTTAACAACACGGCAAATGCACGGCTGGTTCCCAGCAGCACGTACGCAAAGGGCGGCAACTTCTGACCTTTGGTCTGGTTAAATAAATCTCTTGGCGTGCACCGAGTGAAAATGTTGAGTTTACGATTTTGGGAACTGAAATAGGGACTGCTCGAAGAAAAAGTTTGATAACGTGAGTATTTTTTCGAGTTGGAAGGAATTAAACACATCGACAACCTCCTAAGGTGTTCCTCTATGATGCGCAAAAGGCATTTATAACAACGTGACTTTGATGTTTTGGTCGGTGCGAGGCATAATTCGCCGAAAAGTTTCCGGCGTATGAAGCTCCTATAGGAGCTGCATCGCCTCTGGTCAGGCCAACAGAGGCGATGGTCATTGCCTACTCACTTGGCAACTGCGGCACGGGCTTGCTCGTGGAATCAGACAAAAGAATTTCATACATCACTCACATCCCACGATACCAATCCAACGAATTACCGGTTATGGTTGAATCTCCTTTTAGAAAGCCTTTTTCTTTCTTGTGGTTCATCGTTTTTAGGTGGTTCTCCGCGATTCGGCCACACACGCAGTAATTGTCCCTCTGTCAACGTTTACAGAGCGCAAACACAAACCTTTGTTGCTTGCGAACACATTGACCGTTTCTTTTATCCTATTTTTCCACGAAATATCCTGTCTACTCCAAGATCCACGCAATTTTGGCCGCAGAATCGCACTAGCCTATTTTACCGCGATTAATACTATATGCAGACGCCACTGATGAACCACGCAATCCCAGGTGCCCCGGCAATTACGATTTTTGTTCCTCAAAAACATAAAGAGCAGTTTCCGCTTTTCAAGTCGTCGGCAACGCCGTGGTTAGAAACCAATTTACGGCGAAAATTTTATGGCAAATCCGATTTTTTTTGTAGAAACCTAACAAAAATGCGCGGAGGGAATAAGAGCAAAAAGCGGAAAACCGCGTTTCCGCAGAAAATTCCAAGCCTTGGACATTGGAAACACACTCACACAAACTATCAAGAGCAGTGAACTGTGCCCACAAATGCAACACAAAAGGTGTGCTTCTAGGGGTGTTTATTTAGAACATAAAAATGGCCATTAGATGACGCAAAATATGTCGAATCCATCCGAAAACAGGTATGTGTCAAAGCTTTTTACCAAATTTCATAAAACTCTGCCAAGGAACTTCTGAGAAACCAAGAAAAACGAAAAAAAAAATTGCCACTAGGAGGTTACAGGCGCAAAAAAATAACTGCCACTAAGAGACGCCACAGCAGTCAGAAAATCATCGTCAGACTGCCTTTTCACATTAGGAACATACATGCCAGTTTCCACAACCATCATTAGAGTCGTTTGGTTGACAGAGGGGCAGACGCCAAATAAGAAGACTCGAAAACACTAACAATGACCACCAGGTGGCGCAAAATATCACAAATCAAATCGAAAACCGTAGAATAACGTCAGCTCTCTAATAGATGCGTATCTGCCAAATTTTATGAAAATTCGTTGAGGACCTTTGAAGATAGAAGATTAAAAAACTATAATTGCCACTAGAGGGCACACCCGTAGTCCGATTCATCCAAAAGTCATCGTCATTTGTTGCCACATGAATACACATGCTAAATTTAATAAAGATCCTGCAGAAGATTTAGGAGATACAGCCATGGGTGTAAAACTGCCACTAGGAGGCGCCACAGCTGTCGAGGTCGTCGGGAAATCATAGTCATCCCTCCTCTTCACATTAGGAACATACATGTCAATTTCCACAATCATCCTAAGAGTGGTTTGGTTGACAGAATGGTAGATACCAAACAACTGACATGAAAACAACAAAAAAGACCACTAGGTGGCGCAAAATGCCTCGAATTCAACCGAAAACCGGACGATAGCATCACCTCACTAATAGACGCCTGTCTTCCAAATTTTATGAAAATCCGCTGATGACCTTTGAAGATACAGAGGTAAACGTAAAAAACTAAAATTATCACAAGGGGATACACTGGTAGACCGATCCGCATGGAAGTTGTCGTCCTCTGTTGTCAACTTTACATAAATTCACCAGTAAAACTCAATAAAGAACCTGTAGTGTTTAGGAGATACAGCCGTAAGCGCAAAAACAAACAACACTGCCACTAGGAGGCGCCATAGTAGTTGAAGTCGTCGGAAAATCATTGTCAGCCACCCTCTTCACAGTAAGAACATTGTCAGACGATTGACGGTGGGTTTGTTTAAAAGGTAGCTATGCTTTGAGATTGTGCGTAGATGGAGAGTGAATAATCAAATCCAGTAATTATTTTATTATATGATAACTCCTAATTAGACAAGTGAAACCTATTGTTAATTAAGTAATCAACTACAAAGAAGAGTAACTACGCTAGCGCCCTCTTTAAAGATTACTTTAATCAATCAACCAAAATAATCAAATGTCTTATCTGCTATCCAAGCTACGACTCTCCACTTGTTGGATGTCTGTCCTGTTGGTGAATCTTCGAACTACACACACTGTATAGCGACAGTGTACTTGCTGGTCACAGTCTCTGGTGAGGCAACACTTGCAGGCAATTTCTTCTACCCGCGATTCTTCTTGCTGGTCACAGTCTCTGGCTGATGACGCAACACTTCAGGTAGTATCTTACTACCCACGATGCAAGTGACAAGCTCTTAGTTAACTTCCTGTTTGTTAACCCTTTCCCTTGCCAAGATCCTTTCTAGAATCTTCCACGAGATGGCTCTGTCGTACAATTTCCTCTGTACACTGTAGCAAGTCTTTATGCTTCAACTACTATAGCGCATCTAAAAATCTTGTTGACTTAAGCTTATATTATAATATTCTACTTATTTAGTGATTGGTTAATAAAAACCCCATGATCATAACCAATCATATCATTGGCTGTTACAGTTTGTTCTCAGAATTTTCTAGAATCTCTAGAGTACTTTGACCCCAGAACCCAAAGTTGTAAACACCATTTAAAAATAGATTTTGACGTTAAAGTACATGTCAACAAGTCTGACCCCATGATTTAAAAGTACATAAGCACGAATTTTGGGCAACTTAAAATGGATCTATTCTACTAATTACTTAATCAATATTTATTCTGACAAACATAGATGCAAGTTTTCAAAATCATCTCTAGAGTGGTTTGGTTGATAAAAGGGCAGATGCCAAAAACAGTAAAAAATGGCCACTAGGTGGTGCAAAGTACCTCGAATTCGTCCAAAAACAGGAGGACGGCATCATCTCATTAATAGATGCCTAACTGCCAAATTTTATGAAAATCCATTGAGAACCTCCAAAGATACAGCGGAAAGCGTAGAAAACTAAAATTGCCACTAGGGGGCACATCAGTAGTCAAAGAGGTACGAAATTCGTCGTCATCTGTTGTCAGCTTTATAGGAACACAACTGCAAAATCTCATCAAGATCCTAAGAGGGGTTTGGGAGACACAGCAGCGGACGCCGGACGCCCAGATGCCCGGCAATATGTGACCACATATAAATAAGTGGGCGCATAAAAATTACAGATGGCTGTCACATGACCAAATGCTAACTGGTGTTAGCAAGAAAACTGAAATTTACTGTTTTGAAGAAATAATACAGTCCCCTCAGAGCCAATTGTTCACAACTAATCTACTGTATTAAGTGCCAAATGAAAATATAGCCTATGAATTCATATAATTCATGTTGACGCTAAGTGCAAACTGATATCAGACAAACAGTGATTGGTGTTGGTGCAGGCACACCATGAGGTGCAGCACCACCCAATAACACAGGCACATCATGAGCTGCAGCACCACCAATTACCTGTTCTTGTCGAACAACTCAAAGCCGAAGATATCCAAAACACCAATGGATGTCTTGTTCTTGATGACCTTTTCCTTTTTGTAGATGGCTTTGTTAATCTTTTCTACAATCCAGATGAACATGTGACCATAGATGCTCTTGACGAAGGCGTCCCGTACATCATGCGACGCCTCCTTACTCATCTGAGAGACAACTGTCTCGCCAACAGTAAAGATAGTCTTGGTAGTGAGTGCATCCAGTAGGTAGTTAGGGTTGACCTGGAGTAGAACGAGAAATCATTTAAATGGGCAGCAAAACAGGTTGGAAACAATTTCATAACTGCGTCTCTAAATTCCAGCTATGGTCACAAACTCCAGCCCCGCACCACTAGGCACCAAACCATTTAGTCCACAGCCACGGAATCTTGTCCCAGAAACAAAAGTTTGGTTATTGTGTATGAAACGTTTTCAGTGAGTGTGTAGAGTTAAGGTGTGCAGGTCATGGGATCAACGTCTGCTGGTCAAGGACTAGAGTTTTGTGGATCATAGCTGCAATTTAGAAACGTGATCGTGATAATATTTTCACCCCTTAGAAAAATCAGCTCAAGGTGACAGTAATTGGACTGAATCACATCATAATTGACCGATCGCAAGCTCCGCCCCTATGCAAAAAGTCACGTGACACCCGACAAACCAACACGTCAGAGGCAAATACACGGTCGCTAAACAACGTTCCTGGTGGAATCGACGAGTGTTTTTTGACCTATTTGAAAACGCTTCGACAAAGACAACAGGTGATGCTCTTCAACAGAGAATCATACGTTCATGATATGGGAATTTGTAAAGATTACGATGAAAAAATAAGTGCTCGAGGAGCCAGCGAAAATCCGAAGAACCCCTCGATTGGGGTTCTCCTCCCTCAGAAATGACAAGGCCACTGATACAATATGTTCATGTAGCTGGGTATGCACCTTAAAGTCGAATTATCTGTACGATTCCACAGGTTTCAGGATCTTTTGAACAAAATCAGTGAAGATTCACCGATATTTTTATTTTGTCGTCTGCTAAATTTCACCAAAGGAAAAATAGGTCACAACTGGTGTGACTCCTGGAGAAGCCTGAAGTAGGTCATAGATTACAGACAACCCATGTACTGTAGTCTCCGACTAGGTCGACTCAATAGCACTGTTTACGCTTTTTTAATCTTGTAACGAAATATTTTGATTAAAAAGCTCAGGTTCATAGCTCAGGTACACAGTTAGCTCCAGTAGGTCTAGGGCCGTGCCTAAGTCAAATTAATGCCTGGAATTGTCCGTTTGCACCATGAAGACATTTAAATTAGGCTTACCTTCTGATGAACTTCGCATTTTTTGTAGTTTCATTGCATAATGGTAGCTTTCATTTAATTTTGAACGTAGCATGATCACTAAGCTGTGGTATGGTTACAAAAGATTACAAGTCCGGTGTGGTAGTTGCAAAAATAGGGTATTTACAAAAATAACTCAAATTCTTTTTTTAAGTTTCATAAATCTAAATAATCATGTTTGAACAACTTCGAAATGAGCTCTCTCTAACTCTACAGACATTGTGTATACTAGAGGTCCACATTAAAAAGTAATTCAATTGTTTATTTTTTTGTGACAACAGCTCGAACAAGGCTTTGAGTTCAGCAAACCAGTGCCTCTCTCTGTACCGATCGAATCTCTGAATTTTGGCCAGGAGAGAAGTTCAGTTGAACACCAGCTTACAGGTTTGTGAATAACAAAAATTTACCTCTGATATGGAACAAAATGATGTCCATTAAGCCGAAATAAATGAAAAAATAAATAAAATAAAAATGCCATCGCTATAGTGCTGAGATCCAGCAGGTGACGAGTCGAAGGCGGCCAGACGTAGGAAACTCTGCAGTGAAAATCTGAAATAGCCCTGCACCAAGCTGAAAAAGTGCGTATCTTGGAACTAATATATTTGTGTTTATTATAGCCTCTGAGTAATCAAACAACATTGCTACGTTCAGCTCGTGTGGCCGTACAGCCAAGTTTAATCCACAGTAGTTTATGTCTTTCGACATCACTTTTCGGCTTAGGACATGCCAAAAAATGACGGAATATTATTCTGGAGCAGCATAACGGCTGTTGGGATTACACACGCCATATCAACACCGTTTCACTATTCTTCGCGCGCAATTTCTTGAGCTATAGACTAAAGTAAGTTTTACTCGACTACGCGTGGTTTGTCGGGTAAAATGGCGGCTTAGAACGCAGACGAAGGTGTGTCAAGAATGCTGCATTCTGATTGGTCAATTAAGCCTTCTGTCATAATCCTGGCGATAGGTCAATTAATTAAAGGTGATCAAGGGTACGGAAGATATTTAACTTGTGACTTTAAAAGGCTAGCCAGATGGCGAAGACGAACCGAAGGAGATGGACTTGAATTCTTGCAGTTATGTATATTTTTGTTGTTTCGTAGGTGTGTGGTTTCTATATTCTCGTGATCACGGTTCATTTATTTTTTGTTGAAAGGTTTTGTAGAGGTTTATCTAGTTATAGGTTTTGTGGTTTCCCAATTGATGACAATGGTTAGCTTAAACTTAATATCTTTAAATTGCAGGGGTTTAAATCATGAATTGAAAAGACAGCATTTGTTTTCTTTTTTGAGGAAGGAGAGGGTTGATATTGCCTTTTTACAAGAAACATACAGTACAATAACTAACATTAATAAATGGGGACATGAGTTGGGAAGTAGAATCTATGCTGCTCATGGGTCAGAGCACAGCAGGGGTGTTGCCATCATGTTTAACAACAACTTAAATGTTACAGTTAAAAAATGTATCGAAGATCCTGATGGTCGTTATTTGTGCATTGACGCAGATGTGGATGATCATAATTATATTTTCATAGACGTTTATTTTCCAAATGAAAATAGATCTCAATTAATGTTTTTGGACAAGATTATAATACTTTCCAAAGATATGTAAATAACGATAATATTTTTTGTGCTGGTGATTTTAACTGCCCATTAGGAAAAATTGATAAACAAGGAATAAGAGATACTAGAGATAAACAAACAGTCATTGACAAGCTTAAAGGTTTTACAGAGTCTTTCCATCTATTTGACGTTTGGAGATTTCAGAATCCAGGCAAAAAACAATATACATGGCATAATAATTCCTACAGATTACTAAGCAGAATTGACTACTGGTTGGTTTCAAAGAACTGCAAAGATCATCTCCATTGTTTCACTAAGATTGATTGTAATTTTTCGGATCACTCGGTAGTCAAACTTCATTGCTCACTTAAAGATTCTATACCGAGAGGGCCTGGATTCTGGAAAATTAATAATAGTCTTTTCCAAGATGAAGAATATGTAAAATACCTGTGTTGAAGAGTATGTTTATCTAAGTAATAAACATACCAAATGGTAAATGGTTAAAATGAAAATAAGGGAATATACGGGAATATACTATGAGATACTCGAAAAGAAAAAAGAAATTAGAAAATGCTGAGGAAGAGAAATTGATTGAAGCTTTTGAATATAGTTTTTCAGTGGGGGACTTATCTACGTCACAGAGGCAAGGAGCAATAACGCTCCTACCCAAGTCAAAAGATGGTTTCGAGCTCCAGTCCTTGGATAATCGGCGTCCAATATCTCTATTGAATACTGATTATAAAACACTTACAAAAGTTCTTACAGCCCGTATAAATAATATCATGGGAAAACTGGTTCAACCAGGTCAAACAGCTGTTAAAGGACGTTATGTAGGATACAATATTCGTATCATTCAGGATATAATTTCTTATACAAGCATTACTAATGGTCAAGGACACATTTTATTTTTGGACTTTTGCAAGGCGTATGATACAATAAAACAAGACTTTATTCTTCAAGCTTTGAAGGCTTTTAATTTTGGACAGTGTTTTACACGATGGGTAGGAATAATCTATACCAAAGCAATAGCTTGTGTTGTCAATAATGGATTTACAACAGATTATTTTCGTTTAGAAAGGGGTGTAAGACAGGGTGATTCATTGTCGGGTCCATTATTTTGCCTAGCTGTTGAAGTTATGACCAATTATATACGAGTC
The DNA here is from genome assembly GCA_002633005.1 of Phoronis australis. NCBI lineage: Eukaryota > Metazoa > Phoronida > Phoronidae > Phoronis > Phoronis australis. Next base: position 1,053,276 of record NMRA01000040.1, on the reverse strand, counting down.
ACAGAGTGTAATTTAATTAAAGGCATAAGTGTTGAGAAAACTGAAGTTAAAATTCTCCAGTATGCAGATGACACTACCTTATTTCTTTATGACAAAAATTCTGGCATGAATTGTCTCAAATTTTTAGAACATTTTAGTATACTCTCTGGTCTCCAGCTAAATATTAAGAAATACGAAGGGTTATATTTAGATCGAGAAAAAGAGTATTCTGAAAAACTTTATGGCTTCAAGTGGACTGGCAAACCAATCAAGAGTCTGGGAATATTTTTTAGTCATAACAAAAAAGAAAATGATTTTTTAAATCTTGAACTCAAAATTAAGTCCTTTAAAAAGTCTCTTGACATCTGGAAAAGTTGCAATATTTCATTGTTAGGAAGGATCAATGTAATTAAAACATTTGCGCTGTCTAAAATAATTTATGTGATGAGCAATTTAGGAATTGATAGAGAATGTAGAGCTAAGATAAATACTATGATAAAAAATTTCGTTTGGCAAAATAAACCACCTAAAAGAAAAAAATGTGGCTGTAAATAACCATGAAAATGGTGGTTTGTCAGTTCCTGATATAAATATTATGTACAAGTCATTATTAGTTAAATGGGTTACGCGTTGCTTAGATGGAAACAATGAAATTTTCAAAGCGTTTCCAGGGTATGTTTTTAAAACATATGGAGGTATTTTGATCTTTAAATCAAATTATGATTATAAATTGTTGTCTCTTGCAAATATTGATACCTTCTATCTTGACATCTTGATTGCTTCGGAAGAAATAGGTGCTCATTTGCATAAGGACATAGCAATTGTAAACCAAGTAGTGTGGAATAACAAAAACATATTGATTAATAGGAGGACTGTATTCTTTAATAGTTTCTTTGAGGCTGGTATTACTTTTGAGAAGGATCTTTTGAATTTTGAAAATAAATTTCTGACATGGGAGGATTTGAAAAATAGATATAAGCTTTCAAATTGGATTCATTATGCTGCTTTGAGACGTTAAAAGCTGATCCTTCGATTTCAAAATGCATACATCCTCAGTCAAGCCAAATTACTAATGTGTTTTCTAGAAATATTTTGCTTTCCAAAATTGTTTTGCCTCCTGATATAGAGTACAGCTTAACTGACATTTACTCTAGACAACAAATTAAACAAACTTATGTTCTTCCACACAAACTCTTGTTACCTCCTTATGTTAAAACCTTTAAGTACTTCTATATTCGTAGAAAAGTGTTTACAAAACTTATTTTGAAAAAGATGAACTTAGTCAGTGATGACAAGTGTGCATCTTGTGGAACTGTTGAGACTTTTAACCATATGTTTGTGGAATGTTTTTTTTTAGTAGAGACATTTATTAACTCAACCAACCAGTACATAGTTGTGCGACAATATGACATCTAGTTTAGTGTACATCAAACAAATTACGAACATTATTGGACCCTATAAAAGCTAGTTAGGCAAAAAAGACCACCTTGCCTGGAATCTCTCAAGATCCAATTTATCATTGTAAATAATTTTTCCAGGTTGTAGTAATCACATACCTCACATAAAAATGACTGAAAATTGGGCTTAGTCTTTTGTAGTCTTTGTCTATATAAATGAAATTTCGCTAAGCAAAGAATTAAATTTACAACTTCTGATCTACAGGCTGGGTCTCCAAACGAGGCGGAAGACATATTAACTGCAGAGGGAAATTGCACTGATTCCTCATCCATGTTCTTAAACATCCCCATAACTTCTGAACAAGTGAACATTCCCAATACAAATGTAGAATTGTTTCTTCATGTTGCTCACAGAAAGAGCATAAAGACGATTCACTAACACCTATTTTCTTTAAATAAGAGTTTGTACCAATAAGTCTGTGGTTGATTCGGAATTGAAACCATCTGAGTCTGACATGGAAGTACAATGATAAATTACAGAATGAATTTTTTTCCAAGATTGAGTATCATCGCATAAGTTAATTTCTCTCTCCCACTTCAATTCTGCGACAGGTTTTACATATAATTTAGAAATGAATAATTCATAGATTTTCCCAGTCCCTTTATTTTCCGAGGAGATTCGAAAAATATGTTCCGTAAAAAGTGGAGTAACTATAGTACTCTTGTCTCTTAGATGATTCCAAGAACGAAGTATTGAACTTCGAATTCCATAAAAATGAGTAATACAAGGACAAAATTGAAAACGTGTACAAAAGGTATGATAATGATAAATATATCCCTCATCAGGGTCAATTAAATCGTATACGTACCGTATACCCTTTTGAAACCACTCGTTCCAAAAAATTGGATTACTGTCTATACAAATTTTGGGGTTATACCACAAAGGTTGGTACAAAGGATCATCTATCTCACAAAGATTGATAAATTCGTATAAGACATAAAAAATATCCTTCCAAAAAATATTCTTTGTACGGTTAGATACTCCAAGGAAAAAACAAGAGCCTAACTGAAAAGAGTCATTTTTTATATTGGGAATAATTTCACACAAAATATTTAGCCAAAGAAAAGTATTGTTATAATAATTTTTAAAGAATCTTCAAATCCAAGTCAGTTTAATAGCTTTGACAAATGACGCAATATGAACCATATTCCCACCTCCAACTTCAGATTTCTGCACCATGGTTTTTCTAGAGATTCTATCAGAAGAGGTACCCTATATAAAATTAAAGAATATTTTTTTCAATGTCTTTAAAAAAGTAGCACTTGGAAGAGGAAGTGTGTAAAAGAGGTGAATCAGTTTTGGTAATAAGAAAAATTTGACAACCGTTATCTTACCAAAGGTAAGCAAATTTCTTTTTGACCAATTTCCAATGCCTTTTCTAACCTCATTCAATTTTACATCGTAGTTTAAGTGAATCATGTGCAGTAAGTTGACAGAGAAGGTAATTCCAAGAGATGTGAACTGGGAACTTTCCCATTTTAAATCTTTTTCACAACAAAGCCTATCACCACAACATATCTTAGAACCAATCCATATACAAACAGTTTTATCGATATTGGGTGTCAAACCAGAATACTTAGCAAACTGATCAAGAAGATTAAGTGAAGATTTTAATGTTTGTGGAATGTGGTTCTATGAAAACTTTGTGGTGTGAAATTCAGAAACTTTTAATTTATGTAACTGCCCAACACGATTTTATCTTAGATAGAAATGTTATTTTGACAGCATATTTTGGATGTAATTTTGAAGATATCAATACCATATTAACTATTTGCCAGTATTTCATCCATAAATGTTCTAGAAGCCAGATTATTCCTAGATATTCACAATTTCAATGTTTCTTGTATAATTATTGTAAAGTAAGGAATATACAACCCCGCAAAACTGCCTTTTGGGAAACCATCAATGCCTATTTATTTTAGACAACCGTGAATTTCTGTAATTTAGATATGTGTGTGTGCGCGTGTGTGTGTGCCTGTGTTTCATTTGCAAAGACCTTATTGTTTGTAAATATTAGTGTATTTAGAAATAAAATGTATTAAAAAAAACATAATTACTTGAACAATTCCTATTATAACCACTATGTTATATATATTTCATAAAAACATACAAAAGGCGACTAAGCATTAAAATTAAGAAGGAAAACAGTACTTAAATATGCACATTATTAATAAATTACTGTCTTTCATAAATGCAATTGACTGGCTCACCTCCAATAGCCTGGCTGCTCGCTCTATCTCTTTGATGTCTCGCACCTCTGTGGCATCAATGTTGTCAACCTCAGTAGCTGAAACACAGCAGTACATGAATTATAGCAAAAGCAAAGGAAACACTAAAGTGCTCCAGAATAGAAGCAAAAATTTTTTTTTGAGGATTGGTTAACCTAAAAACTTTTATGATTTGAGGCTTGATTCAGAGTTCATTTTGAAGTGACTTCACTGAGGCAAGGCTGTTGGCAATTGACCTATCGCAAGCTCCGCCCCTATGCGAAAAGTCACGTGATACCCGACAATCGAACGAGATGTCAGAGGCAAATACACTGTCGCTAAACGACGTTCCTGGTGGAATCGATGAGTGTTTTTGCACTATTTGAAAACGCTTTGACAGAGACATGAGGCGATGCTTTTCAACAGAGAATCGCACGTTCATGATATGGGAATTTGTAAAGGTGACGATGAAAAAATAAGTGCTCGAGGAGCCAGCAAAAATCCGAAGAACCCCTCGCCTTGGGGCCACCTTCACCTGAGAAATGACAAAGCCACTGATATGACATGTTCATGTAAAGCTGGGTATGTACCTTAAAGTCGAATTATCTGTACGATTCCATAGATTTCATGATCTTTCGAATAAAATCAGTTAAGATTCACCGATATTTTTATTCTGTCGTCTGCTAAATTTCGCCAAATGAAAAGTAGGTCACAACTGGTGGGACTCCTGGAGTAAAGTAGGGCATAGATTACAGACAACACATGCACTATAGTCCGACTAGGTCGACTCAATAGCACTGTTTATGCTTTTCTAATCTTGTAACGAAATATTTTGATAAAAAAATTCAGGTTCATAGCTCAGGTACACAATCATCTCGTCCTAGGCAAACAGGTAGCTCCGGTAGGTCTAGGGCTGTGTCTAAGTCAAATTAATGTCTGGAATTCAGTGGCGGATCTAGGATACCACAGGAGTAGCCAACATATGTTGCCTCGTGGAATTGGGCAAAGTGCGATTGTATGTGCACAGGCGGCCCGAAAGTTGCAGGGCCCAGGGATGTAGACCTTTGGACCTCAGTTCAGGAAATCTATCGGTGGACTAAAAAAACAGGAACACAATTCCGCCGCAATCTGGGGTCTGAGCCCCCCTCTTCCGTTACCGGTCCTAGTTACTGAACTCAATATTTCCTCATGCTTCATGCTCTTGCTGTTTCATTTTGCTTGCGGCAAGCCCCCCCCCCTAAATCCACCTATGGAATTGTTCGTTTGCACCATTAAGACATTTAAATTAGGCCTACCTGCTTATGAACTTGACATTTGTTTGTAGTTTCATTCCATAAAGGTAGCTTTCATTTAATTTTGAAGGTAGCATGATCACTAAGTCGTGGTATGGTTATAAAAGATTACAAGTCCGGTGTGGTAGTTGCAAAAATAGGGTATTTACAAAAATAACTCAAATTCTTTTTTAAAGCTTCATAAATCTAAATATCATGTTTAAAAAACTTCAAAATGAGCTCTCTCTAACTCAACAGACATAGTGTATACTAGAGGTACACGTCAAAAAGTAATTTAACAGTTCATTTTTAGTGACAACAGCTCGACCAAGGCTTTGAGTTCTGGCAGTAATCCAGTGCCCTTCCCTGTGCCGATCGAATCTCTGAATTTTGACAGGGAGAGAAGTTCAGTTGAACGCCAGCCTACGGTTTATGAATAACAAAAATGTACCTGATACGAAACAAAATAATGCCCATTAGGTTGAAATAAATAAAAAAACATAAAATAAAAATGTCCTTGAAAACAACAATTTCCAGGGACTATCGCTAGAGTGCTGAGATCCATCAGGTGCTGCCAGAGACAAAGGCAGCCTGGCGTAGGAAACTCGGGAGTCAAAATCTGAGATAGCCCTGCACCACAGCCACCAAGCTGAAAAGTGCGTATATTGGAACTAATATATTAGTGTTTATTATAGCCTTCGAGTTATCAAGCAACATCGCTAAGTTCAGCTGCTCGTGTGGCCGTACAGTTTGATCAGTACGCTTTTCAACATCATTTAGGAGATGCCAAAAAATGACGGGATATTATTCTGGAGCAGCATAACGGCTGTCGGTGCAACAAACGCCATATCAACACCGTTTCCCCATTCTTAGCGGACAATTTCTTGAGCTCTAGACTAAAGTAAGTTTTACTCGACTATGTGAGGTTTGTCGGGTAAAATGGCAGCTTGGAAACGCAGATGAAGGTGTGCCAAGAATGCTGCGTTCTGATTGGTCAATTAAGCCATCCGTCATAATCCTGGCGATAGGTCAATTATGAGCAGGTACAACCATTCATTGGCTAAGCTGAAAATAAGACTGGATCGAAGTCCATATGTTCTATTTACCTACTGAATAAAAGATGACACAGTCCTTAGTTATCAGACAACAATTTGAGGCCAAAAAGACTTCGCTTCATTTACGCGACTTTAACATTTTTAGCAATACCAGATGAAGATTTACATTCAGCTGAGGAGAATTCACTTCATTTACATCACTTTATAATTTTCTTAGCGAGATAACAAAATTAATTTCAGTGCCTTCAAACTGAATTGAATTCGAGGTTTTTCTTTAGTGTCGATGTCGACTCATTGCAATACAAACCCAGAAAATCATAAAAATGACCAGTTGTATAACAGCAATCTAATATTTACTGCCTGATATCTTACTTAAAGACTATGGAGTTGCAAGACTTTTGATTTTAGTTTATCATGCACAGGAGAGAGAAGCCAATAACAATGAAGTTAACTGTCACTAAGACATTGATGTGTCATGTTAATGTAAGACATTATGATGAGAATTGACCACTGTACAATGTACTGAAAGTTAAATTTACAAATGCAACACATAATAGTGATAAAATGTTACATATTGGACATGGTAAATGGTCTTCATGTGCCCTTAAACCTGAATCTTGTACTAAATAAAAGATAAGTAAAACTATGCAGTTCAAACAACTGTCACAAGCCTGATTAGTCCACAAAATAACCAAACCTGTGTATTTGATGCTGCCCAGATGAAGGATGGCAGCCAGGATTTTCCAAATGTCCCAAATCTCTTGGTCAGAAAACATGAGTACTTTCATTGCAGCTCTGATGTCAGCGAACTCACTGCTGTCATCACGGCCCTCAACGTTCACATCACCACCCTGTGCAGAGCAAAGACTGAAGAGATTACTAGGATGCTATGGCTAGCATTAATAAAAAAGCAGGGTTTTACCAGTGAAAATGCAAGATACAAGGATTACCATAAATAAAGGTGTCAGTGCTAGTAAACGTACGATGGTGACTTTCAATAACTTGAAGAAAAAAGTTTACATTTTTGCCCACAACCTACTGTTTTTCAAGGAAAATATTAAAACTAAATGTATGATCTTTACACATTGGCAACATAAAGGAAACACAATAATTGACTAACAGTAGTGTGGTCATTCCATAACAGAATCATTTTAGTTGACACAATGCTTCGATGAGAACAGAATCACTTGATTTATTAGAGGTGGAAAAAAATTTGAGGATGTGCCTCTAAATTCCATCTTCGATTCCCTAAAACCTAATCAAGGCCTAGCAAACACTAAACTCATATGCTCCAAACATGCTTTATACCTGGACCTATGGTTCGAGCTAGGAATCTGGTCACCAAGCATGGAATTTAAACAATGGGTTTGGTGTTTGCTGGTCCAGCACTGGGATTTAGGGAATCCAAGCTGGAATTTAGAAGCACAGCTATGGAATCATTTCCACCGGGTCCACCCATTGTATTAGCAGCAACTTAAATTCTTTGGCATGACATACCCTTGGCCACAAATCAAGCAGGATTACAAAAAAACACAGGGAGACAACAAAAGCAAAATTATAACAAAGCAACATAAAGCATTGATATGCACCCACTAAATGCATCATAAATGGTTAAGCAGCTCACTGTTTAAAGAACTTTCATTGTAGTCATCAAAGAACTAGGTAGGTATTAAGACAGACACAACACTTTGCCACTGGAGGGTGCCACAGAAGTCACATACATCCAAACATCAACATCAGTCGTGTTCTTTTTTTAATAGGAACACAAACCAAACTTTATGATGTTTGAACTTGGAAGATATTGAAAAAGAAATCCCAGTGATGTATTGTTATTAATTTATATTGTGTTAAGCGGCCAGCTTCGTGATCTTACAAGGGCTGGCCCGAATGTTTACTCAGTGTTCTAATTTACTTCCAATTTGATGCATTGTGGGATATATCGATGTCTGCTTCTGTGTTGTACTTTATAAAACCTGAATTTATATACATTACAATCCCCATCACAGTAGTGACATCCAACCAAAAATCAATGTCAGTAGTGCTCTTATAAATAAGAAATCAAAATGTCAAAGGAACCTTAAAGATAACGAAGCAGGCATCCTAAAAATTGCCATTACAGGATGCCATAGAAGTCAGATCACCTGTCCCAAAATCAACAGCAGTCGTGCTTTCCACAGCAGGATTACACTGTTCCATATTTCATAAAGTTCCAAAAATAACTGTATAAATATTGAGATAGCCATCCAGAAAACTTATAGTACCACTACGGGGCACCACAGTAGATGTAAAACCTCAATACATAGGAGGCGATGCATTCCTGCCCACCTATTCGGGTGGTCAACCAAGATGGCGGCGCCCAGTAACAAAGACGAGGACCAATAACTTATCAACTTTTCAAATGCTGTAAAAGCATGGTTTTATTTTGGTGCTGACGAGTGGTGATATTCGTGTAAACCCGGGTCCCAGCAAGTTAATACGCTATAAATACCCATGTGGACCATGCTTGAAGCCGGTCAGATCGAATCAAAAGGGTGTACAGTGTGACTTGTGTGATCTGTGGCACCACGTAAAGTGCTTGCCAGACGTTATTTCCTTGACAAACGGCAAGTATGAGAAATTGTCACTGAGCAATAAGGACTGGTTCTGTTATAAGTGCCAGATACCCCAATTCTCAGACTCTTTTTTTCAACGTGAGTCTACCTGACAATGTGAACAGCGAAGATAGTATCAGTGACTGGTGAAGATAACATAAGGTTATCAGTATCAGAGAAAGCCTCCTGTCACAACCCGAGGATGTATCAGGGATTGCAGAGACAAAGCTAGATTGTAGCTTTCCCAACGCACAGTTCCATATTGAGGGATACAGATTGTTTAGAAAAGACTCAAGGTGGAGGTGGAATCATCACTTATGTGCGCTCTGATATACTATGCCATCAAGTAAAGAATCTCATACAGACAAAAACAGAAAGTTCAAACTATAATTTTGGAAATAAGGCCAATTACTCGAACAAAGTGTTTAATTATAACTGCATACAAACCACCCAATGTTTTAAACACAGCTTTTATGACTGAAATGACTGCACTGCTTGACACTGCAGTAAATGACTATGATAATATTTGGATCCTGGGAGATCTAAATTTTGATATGCTGGTACAGGCCAAATGCAAGCCTCTCTGTGATCTATGTGATAACTATAACCTTGAACAATTGATTACTGAGCCTACTACTATACATGGACACGCGCTGATTGATGTTGTGCTTACTGCTGTTCCTCAGAAGACTACCTCATCAGGCATCATTAGTATAGGTCTGAGTAATACTCATTTTATGGTGCATGTCACCGCAAAGATCCAGGCACTAAGAATGCCCTCTAGGAAACTCACGTACCACAGTTATAAGTGTTTTGACAACAATGTTTACAGTCGTGAGGTTATGTATATTCCTCTTACAGTCTGTCAGATTTTTGACCATCCATCTGACAACCATTGGGCATATCAGACATTGCTCACAGGGGTAATTAATGAGCATGCACCACTGAAACAGACTAAGTGTAGAGCCGGTGAGCCACCATTCATGAACAAGCGCCTGAAGAAAGCTGTTCGAGACAAAACGAGGCTACACAATCGTTACAAGAGATTTCTGTCTCCCAAAAATTGGGAACGATACCGTGCACAAAGAAATGGAAATGCTGATATCAGAAAGCAGCAATACGTGATTATTTTAAAATAAGATGTGAGGGGGGACAAACAATAAGGACTTTTGGCCCACAATCAAACCTTTCTTGACATATAAGGGAAGTAAGGATTGTGGCAGCATTATGTTAAGAATTGGAAATGAGATTGTCACTCGTCTGTCTGATGTTTGTACACACATGAATGAGTTTTATGTTAACATCGCCTTCAAAATAGGTGGAGCTGCTGATCTCACAGTCATCAGAGACAAACGAATCCTTTGTTAGCAAGTGCGTTGACCACCATGCGAACCATCCTAGTATTCACGTTATTAATACCAAAATGAAGACTGGACGCTTTTCCTTTAGGCATACTACTCCAACCGAGGTCGAAAAAGTTATCGAATGTCGACTCTAAGAAGTCCACTAGAAGTGATCATATTCCAGCTAAGTTGCTCAAACCAGTTGGTAGATTTATGAGTCACCATGTAGCTATCATGTTCAATCAGAGCATTGACACTGGTAAATTTCTAGACATGGCTAAACTTGCTGAAGTAGAGCCAGTCTTTAAAAAGGATGATAGCCTGAAGATGAGTATACTGTCAGCTCTCTCCAAGATTCTTGACAAACTCATGTTGTTATAGATAAACCCGTTTTTAGATATTATATTGTATCCGCAGATTGCTGCTCATAGGAGCAGATATAGCTGCCAATCAGTTTTACTACTTATGGTTGAAGATTAGAAGTTGGCTGCTGAACAAAATCAGTGTGCTCGAGCAGTGCTCATGGATCTGAGCAAAGTGTTTGACTGCCTCCCGCACCAACTCATGATCACAAAATTAAGAGCGTATGGTTTGAGTGAACAGGCATGTGCCCTTTTATGGTCCTATCTGTCAGGAAGGAAACACCGAGTTAGGATAGGTGGAATGTCTAGTGATTGGCTAGATATAGTCAAGGGAGTGCCACAGGGGTCCATCATGGGTCCAGTTCTGTTCAATAGTTCTGTGAATGATATCAGTGTGTCATTTACTGAGGCACAGTTGTATAATTATGCCGACAACAACACTGTATCAGCATGTGCTCGTACAAGGGATGAAGTCATTGCCATACTGACATCTGAGTCAGCAAAAGCAATTACCTGGTTCGAGCAAAATATGATGGAGGCAAATCCATCAAAATTCCGTTCTATATTTCTTCGTGACTCCAAGAACGTATCCAGGGCTGTTGTCGAGGTTGAAGGAGCCAAAATCACCAGTGAGGTGGATGTTAAATTACTTGGTGTCGTAATCGATGAGGACCTGAGTTTTAACAACCATAAAGTTTTATGCCGAAAGGCAGGAGCTCAGCTCATTGTTTAACAGCGTCTGGCTAGGATTCTAGATTTTAGTAGCCGGATGATGATATTTCAATGTTTCATTTTATCCCAGTTTCTCTACTGTGCTTTAATATGGCATTTTTGTGGCCAAGTCAATACACATAAGATTGAACGAGTTCAATGTAGGGCCCTGCGTTTTGTATTTGATGATTTCTCTAGCTCATATGAAACGCTATTACTTAGAGCTAATCTGCCGACTCTAGACCTGGGTAGATAGAGAATGATTCTGAAAGAGGCTTTCATAATTTTGAACCACTTGTCACCCCCAATTTCTGTGGGACCTTCTTACAATTCGCAAGACCCCATCTAACTTGAGATCATCCAATAGAACAAATATCCCTCAATGCAGAACTACTCCGTATGGTCTGCTCTAATTTGTGGAATTCATTGTCAGAGGAGGCGAGATCATGCCTACATTTAAAAACTTTTATGCAGCATGTAAATGCATGGACTGAGCCTCCATGTAAGTGTAGTATCTGTGATTTTATGAATCAGACATAATGGTGCTAATCTCAAATCTGTTAACCTTGTACATAGTATTTTATTTTAAATTTTGTTTTTAATTTCACATATATGTAAATATTTATTTTTATTCATTTCTTATAACTTATGTATTTATTTGTCGGTGTACTAGCCTTTGGCTAACGTTTTCTTGTTGTCTACAAACCGACTATAAATAAAAGAACTTGAACTTGAATCAACTTTCATGAATCTTCAAGGAGTTTGGTAGATAGGCAGGCATATACCAAAAACAGACACAAAATGACAAGTAGGGGGTGGAAAATAGGTGAAATCCACCTGAAACTAAGCAGGTACTGTATCCTTCATAAAGCTTATTAGCCAAATTCCAGTGGATATTGAGGCAAGTACAAAGAAAACTTTCAAAGTCAAAAGAGGACAGCATTGTAGTTGCCACGTCAGCTGTATAGGTATGTAAACACCAAATTTCATGAAGATCTACCAAGGAACAAGGCAGATATTGAAGCAAAGGCAGTGGCAGTAGAGGTGCAACCCATCTGAAAATCAACATCAGACATACTTTCCTCAAAAAAAAAATGTCAAATTGTATAAAAACATCAAGGCACAGACAAAAAACAAAACTGCCACTAGACGATACACCAGTCTCACCCATCAAAAAATCAATGGTAGTGGTGTTATCCTCCATAGGAAGACATCTGCCAATAATTTCACATCATAATAATCCGTTACGTGGATAACAAGGCAGACTTATCATCAGGGACAGAGTGGTAGTTGGATACATCTGAAAGTAGTTATCACCTATCATCAGCTTCACAGAAACACATGTGGCAAGATCCCACGTCGGGCTTAGGAGACAGTAGCGGATGCTACGGATGGCAGATGACGAACGCTGAATGCCCAGACAAAGATGTTGGCAATATGCACCCACATATGCATACGTGGGCACATAAAAACATTCTGCACAAAAACAAAAGTAGTTCAGAACACATGAACATAGTGGTGGTTTAGCAGGAGAAAGCCGTGCCTTCTGTACAGTGCTTCAATGTAACATGAGGCGCAGAAAATGTGCTTAGAATAAGATATGCACATGAAAACATGATGAGCCACGACTCAAACAAAGCGACATTTAAACAGAGACAAGATACTTATTTCCAACATGGTGCTTCATAGAAGTAAAGAAGAACAAGAGTCCATCAGAAACAACATAATAAATCAAAAATAAACCGTGACACAAAACAAGTCAGCTACAAACAATGACTTAATTCACAAGTTTAATTATTTCACGTTTCCTTAAATACCTCTGAATCAGAGTATGAAAAAACACAATTTAGATTGTTATTGAAGTAAGCAATTCTTAAGTTGGTGCAGTTATGGGAAACATGTGAAAGATAGCTGGGAAAGAATGAGAAACTTAAAACACACATATTAAATTAAATACATTTGCCTGATTTTTCTAGGCAAGAATAAATCACAATGGATCTTAACACAGGTGTGTGGATTATCACTGATCAGTCCAAAATTCAAATGAGTTACCCATTATAGCATAATGTAAAACTAATGCAGTTACATAAAGCTGTTTTTGAAAAGACTAAATGAAAGAAGCAAAATTAGAACAAAACTGGAATGGTATTTTCTCACATGACCTGGAATGTGTTACAAACTGACTAGCTAATAACACCGAGTATGCAATTTTTTTGATATTACATGGGCAAATCCAGAATAGTGTAAAGTAGAAATCCATACGCCTTACATTTTATCATCTGCACAGCACTGAAACAATCAAACACGCGCCAACCAAACAATGCCAGAATTCCATGAAGGTGACAAGGTTATGATTGACAAATCGGGTGTCGCAACTGTACGTACTTCCAGTCAGAAGGACATGCAAACAACTTCTTAAACAGACCCATCTTCGGCAGCGAATTCCATACCCACATTCATTCAAACGGAGAGCAATCAGTGGAATAAAAGTGTTGGATTCCTGACAATTTTCACAACCATGTTTACAGTGCAATACACAGCCACAGCTTCCCGCCAACTAATCACATGGCCACATGGCTGTCAATCATACCTGTGTCAGGTAGTAGTAGTCTTCCGCCGACACTAGCTCGAGCTGGGCCTTATCCTTGGCAGTCATACCAGCCAGCAGGCAATAGAAGATGTGGTAGTTTCTTTCATCGTGCATCTGAAATACCAATACTAGCAATTAGCTGGGCCACTGTCCTGTTAAGATTATCCAAAAGTTTGCGTATTTAGCTAAATATCTACTAAATTATAGATTTTAACTCAGTCTCTGAAAGTACATATTTCGTGACAGTAGAAAATCCTCTAGAGTTTGATTTTTGACGTTTTTACCAATCTGTCACTAATTGGGTCTCAGGACAATGTCTTTTTGGTAAAATTTTGCAAAAAAAGGTACATTGTTAGCAAAACAGTATCAATATGACCAAATGTTCAACATGAAATCTCAAAAATCCTGTTACTGTTTTCTACATTGTGGTTTCATTTTTATTTGATGCAACTTTATATGAAAATAATAAATCCTAATTTTTGATCGACCCTCATGCATAAGTGGAGCATCTTGAAAACAATTCCTAACAGTGCATAAAGCATAGGGTTGGATAGTTTTATATGAATCTACTCAGTCATTTGTGAGATATGATGCTCCGAAGCTAGGGAAAATTAGGAATTTCTCGAGGGTCCTACATACCCTTAAATGTGTTCAGTCTGCATTACATTTTTTGGTATTTAAAGCAATATTAAAATAAACAAAAAGTTGTAAATGTTATCATCTAAAACCTGTTCACAAAAATTGACTGTTTTTGCACTATTCCATGTCTAGAAAAATATGTCATCTTCATTCTCAGGAATCTTCAAACACGAAATATGTGTAGCGAGAAAAAGATTTTGCAGAACCACCTTCAGCCACGTAGAAATTTGCTTACTACTTATGCAAGTTCAAAGGTTATTGAGCCGTCACTCATATGGAGTTGCTGCAACTCACAGACCTTTCATTCACCGAGTCACAATAATATTGAGTTAACAAGGTGTATATAGCATAAAACGATGCCATGAAAAATAAAAACAAAACGTAGTTTTCATCCTGAGGGAGTTGTGTGTCTGTGTACATACGACCGATGATAACATGTGACGAATACACCAAGTAGCTGCACAGCGGCTGGCACTTTGTTTTCATGAACACAGCAAGTTGTGAAATCCTCATCCAAAATTCATTCATTACCTGGTGAAATAAAATTTCTCCAAGTCTTTTGCTCTGTCATAAAATTTGTTTTTTGTTTGTTTCTTTCTTTCTTTGCATGCTACAGGGCGCGTTTTGCATCCCATCAACATGGAATTTACACACGTCTCGTCAATGGCTTGAAGCCTATTTTTTCTGGTTAAAATCAACGCAAAATGGTGCCGTGGCAGCCATTTTTCACATTTTTGGTTTCCAGAGCCATAATTCCGCTGTTTCTAGTGTGATTATTTTTTCTGCGGATAGATGATTTCAAGGACTATTGGATGTTTGTCATTTGTTTCACACTATAACTTACCATTCTCAAGTTATTCGAGATTTTCCCAGAACTAGTATTTAATTAATTTAATTTTCGTGCCGTATCTTCGACATCCCTTGACAGATCTGTCTGAAATTTGGTATGTGGACAGATCTTTGCAAGAGCTATCAGCATTGTGAACCCATTTCTCGCTACGACTTACCATTCTCGCAATAATCAAAGTTTACCACTTAGATCATTGTTCTTTTATGGACTGGTTCTCACTAGCTGCACTTCGTTAGCCCATCTTATTTGAGCTGGATTTTCCGTCTGATTGACACGAAATTTACATACAGTGTTTATGTTGTCAATAGCCCAAGTACTTTTGTTTTGGGGTGAAAGACATTTTTTTGAATTATGATTGCGGAGTTCAATCCAAAACTTTTCACATTTGGTTTGTAAACAGATCTCCTCACGGGCTATCTAATACGTGTAATAGCGTCGGGATCATGGTTGCTCATGTTCTTGGTTTTGCCTGGTTTTTTGATGTATGAGATAGAATGGAGGTCACTAAATAAGGTTTGAGACTAACAGAAGATGAAGATTTGTAGCCAAGTTTCCGCCCACTGTCCTAGTACCACAACCAACAGTGATAAACTCAGCACGTAGTTTATTTCATGAGACCTTTCTTATCTGAAGAATAAGCTCTGCCTGGCAAGGTATTGTGATAGGTATTTCTTGATTCCATTTGTATGCTGTACCTGTGTTACAATGCGTGACTTCTCCAGCAGGTATTGTTCTATTTTGGCCCCTTCAATGACACCATCATTGTTAAAGTGGATATCAATGTACTTGCCAAAGCGGGAAGAGTTGTCATTACGAATCGTCTTGGCATTGCCAAATGCTGAAAAAGGGAATTATAGAGCTGAAATAAGTCACTGCGCAGCAACAGAAGATGTCTCAGATCTGAGCAGTGGAGAGGCAAGTGAATCCTCGTAAATATCTAATTATTCCGATGGGCTCACCTACATCACATTGAATGTGATTACAGTACTCACATAGGTACAGCAATTAATGTCTTCACTTCAAGTACACATTATAGAAAAGTTCTATATCAGATAGCAATTTTTCATTTCTAGCTCTTTCAGAGGACTGTATTCTGAAAAATATCAATCACAATGAAAATAAAGGGAGAAAAAAGTTACAGAACTAAACAACCTGAATAAATGAAGTAACAAGAGCGCCCAGAGGAGTGACACTTGGCGAAATTAACCGTAAAGACGACGATGGAGATGACGACGATGATGATTATGATGATGATAGTGGGGATTATGAAAAATGAATAATATCTGCTGAAAGCCCATTCAAAATTCTATTTAACAAGGTACTTTTGCAAAATTCCGTAAACTTTTCGAAAAATTGAAATTTTGCATTTTTTTTGAAATTCAAGTCAAATAACTCAAGAACGGTAAGTCTGAGAAAAAAATTGTTATAGGCCATTTGAAAGGATATTCTTTAGAGAATCCACATCCAAAAATTCACGTCATTTTGTCTTCCCGTTTAAAATGGCAACCCAGCACAACTGAAAATGGGTCAACATGCGCCAGATCCGCCATCTTGAAAGCAACTTCCGGTTTTTTAGGTCTGAATAATAGCATGTCATAAAAAAACTAACACCTGAAAACTTTCAAAGGAATTGTTTTTATAATGCGCCCTCTACAGGAGAAAACATTTTTTGCCCGAAATCGAGGTGCGCATGCGCAATTGCCTGTATTTCCATCATTGTTAACCGGAAGTAAATAATTCTCAACACAAATGTAGAACATGTACGGTACAACATACTTGCTGACTTCAGCCGCGTACCTAAAAATTACGGCCTCTACGAGTGTTTGAATCTGAACTTGAAAACAAAATAGCCACCACATCCACCATCTTGGATCCGATCACAACAAAAAACTATAGGCTTCCAGGACTTTCAGAACTAGAGGTTTGTGTAAATTTCGTGGTAATTGGCTAAATAATGCAACCTATAGAGTATAATAATAATAATAATAGTAATAATAATAATAATAATAATAAACTTTATTTAATTGAGGATGAAATTACAATAAATGTAAAACATGCTTTAGCCAAAGGCTAATATCCAGCATGGTCCTCTGCAGCAAGAAATTAAATTAATTAAATTAAGTTAGATAAACAGATTAAACAGATTAAATTAAGATACAATAAGATACATTAAATAAAATAAAATAATATTTACAAATTGGATAAAACAAATTGAATTAAACATAAATAAATGAATAATAAAATTTTTGGTAAATATATTGGAAAGACAAGAAGGAGGGACATCTATGACGACCACATGTAACTGATGAGGTGGTGCCTGAAATTATCATAACAATCAGCATCCTTAAGATTATTAGGCAAATTGTTCCACTTTTTAATGGTCTGAATAAAGAAGGACTTAGAATAAAACGATGTTCTGTGTCTGGGCAAAACCAAATTGTTTGAGGCAGAAAAATCTTGTCCTAATCTGGTGGCTATTTTGAACAAGTACGAGATTATGAGATAGATAAGTCGGTACATTACCGTGAAAGCACCTATGCATCATACAAAAACGCCCATATATAAAATATTTGTCATTAGGGAGCCAGCCCAGTCTATTAAACATATGAGTTGACGTGTCAAAAGGCACACCTAGAACAAGTCTGGCTGCCTACTTTTGAGCCTTCATTAAAGAGGAAACTAATTTTGCATTGCATCCTGACCACACTGTACTACAAGTAACAAACAGAGTGAATACACAAGCGCTGAAATATTGCAGACGCCCTTCTGTGGGAAGAAATGGTGATATATGCCGGAGAAGACCAAGGCGCTGCCTAATTTTGGACACAGTCCCATTTATATGGCTAGACCAGCTGAGGGTCTTGTCTACAGTAACACCTAACAACTTTTCACTGTCAACATATTTGAGGCGTACATTGGAAATAGCAAGGTTAAGCTCAAGATTACTTCTACTATGCCGTTGCTCTGTGGCAATACTCGTACATTTTGTTTTATCAGCATTAATTACCATTTTATTATTAGTATACCAGGTAGCAACCTTATCCAGATCAGACTGGAGTCTGTCCTCTACAGCGATCAGCGAGTTTGCCACAACAGACAAAGTAGTATCATCTGCATAGAGTGCGAACAAACAAACAAAAAAATTGATGGCAAAGCAACATACTTGGCGAATTTGATAGAATTTCGCCAAGTAAAAATGTGACCAATGAGATGATTTTAATCAAAATTAGCATAGCTGCTTTTAGTGAACGTTACCTTCTAGGATGGGGTTGGCCTCCAGTATCTGTTGTTCCACCCATGAGTGTTGACCACTGATGGCAGCCAAGAACTGTAAGATAAGCTTGGTACTCTCCGTCTTACCTGCCCCAGACTCACCACTACAATAATATACCATAATGTTAAGCTCTCTGACTAAACACAAGTCATTACACTACAACACTATCAACACTATAACAATACTTAACAATATCATAACAATGTTATGCAGTACACAAAATTCCCACCAGGACCCAGTAACTGATACACATAAAGTGTCAACAAAAATACCAGTGCACAAAAGTACAAAACACCTGGGATCCAGTACTACTAACTCCACTTAGTGGCGTGGCCAGGAACCAGTCTATTCCCAAGTTTAACATTTATTGCAATAATAACACAGAACAGTACGGTACAAAAACAGAAATCCCCAATGACACATCACACCCACACCTACGCACACATTGCATTCTTCACATTAAAACCCTTTCCCCGAATTCAAGTTTAGTCCAATGCAATGCAATGACATACAGTCAGTTCTTCTAAAACCTGCAAGATAGTAACTCACTATAATAGCAGAAAATAGCCCAAATCAAAAGCTGTTTTTATAGTGATGAAAATGTTTTGTGCAATCAACAGCTTTAAGTAACGCGTATCCATGTCACATGGCAAGGGCACGTATTAAGGAGAATATGGTTGTAGTGCGAGGATATAGACACATCTTTACATAGACTGCCCATCATGTTGAGTGACACTAACCTGATTATTACACATTGATCGTGTCCATAGCGGCGCATGTTGTGGTAAGCATTGTCAGCAATGGCAAACAAGTGTGGTGGCAGTTCACCGATCTTCTTATTGCGATACTGCTGGATCTGTTCATTGGTGTAGATAGGTAAAATCTGGTACGGGTTGACAGCTACCAAGATGGAGCCAGTGAATGTCTGCAATGGACAAGGGAGTTCTTGAACAAAGCTCAAAGTCTGAAACTCTGAAATAAAACAACATAAGAAATTTAATGTTAAACGTTGCCTTTCATTCCAACACCGCCCAAATTGAACAAACACTACTCGACTAAAGAAGAAAGGTATATCATCAGTAAAATAGAACAAGCACTACTCAACTAAAGAAGCAAGGCATATCATCAGTACAATTGAACAAGCACTACTCAACTAAAGAAGCAAGGCATATCATAAGTGCAATTGAACAAGCACTACTCAACTAAAGAAGCAAGGCATATCATAAATGCAATTGAATAAGCACTACTCAACTAAAGGAGCAAGGCATATCTTCAGTACACTTGAACAAGCTCTACTTTACTAAAGAAACAAGGTATATCATCAGTACACTTGAACAAGCTCTACTCTACTAAAGAAACAAGGTATATCATCAGCACACTTGAACAAGCTCTACTCTACTAAAGAAACAAGGCATATCTTCAGTACACTTGAACAAGCACTACTCAACTAAAGAAGCAAGGCTTATCATAAGTGCAATTGAACAAGCACTACTCAACTAAAGAAGCAAGGCATATCATAAGTGCAATTGAACAAGCACTACTCAACTAAAGAAGCAAGGCATATCATCAGTACTTTCTTGCCTCATCAACACAGAATTGAAAATTCATCAACTGCATTTTTGAAAGACTTTCAGTAACAATAACTGTACTACCCAATAGGTCTTCTTGGTATAATATGGAAAGAGTATGACTTTTGACTAAATCTAATTGTGTTCCTAAAAATACTTAAACAACCTTCAGTCCATAAACATTTTGTGTGGTCTAAAAAAGATACAACCCCAGGCACCATTCTTTTCACATGAAGTACACAAATTCAGTCATGCAATGCGAAAATGAACCAAATTAAGACACGACTGCATTAAGTTACATACATAAATCAGATTGTTATTGTAACGTATGAGGAGGTTACGTAGAATGCCGGCCTCGTGTAAATCTCCGAGAGAGATCATGTCTTCCACTCCATCCACGGATGATGTGTGCATGTGCTTGAGCTTGGTACCTGGCTTGAGCCAGTGCTCCTGGAACAACACCAATAGAACTAGAACTGAACCACTGAGACAGCATAACGAATACCAGACAATCACTTATAAAGTTCAATACAAGAACTTATGTTACATGTGAGGAGGCAGTGTGGCCTGGTTGATAAGTGCCCGCTTTCTTTACTCGAGGTCGTGGGTTCAAGTCCCACCAGGTCACCCTGCTAAACCCTTGAGCCAGGTTTCTAGCTCCTCAGCTCGGTTTTAACCATATATCAATGAAGCATAAAAATATTTCCAGGTGATCAGTGCAATGGGCCCACATGCGAGGCCTGCGCACGTCTGATACAACGTGTATCAGACCTCCTACAATTATTTTTTATATATTATTATGTTACATGTATAGACACAGGAGCCAGCAGGATTTTCTTGGACAACGCAAAATTACGGTAAAAATTCCCAAATTTAGAACAGTCTCCTGAACTTCGCACACCTAAATCCAACCCCAAAACTTATTTTTTTTATTCTGAAATTTGGGACCAGTCGAATTTGGCATTCACCATATTTCTCAAATTTCGGACATACCAATTTTAGCGGCATTCACTGTAATTTTCAGACAGTGCACTTTTTCGCATGATCGGTGATTATTTACACATCGTTTAAAACTGCGACCGGTATTGACTGATGTCGCAGTCTATGGTTATCGATGTGGATGGTTTGTGTATATCTTGCACGTTTTCTTGGCAGTCGTAAACACGGATTCAAAATATTTGCCACGCTGGATTGCGGTTTCACTATGCAAATGAAATGCATGTTCTCCAAATTTCGCGTAATCGCCAGTGTCACGCTTTGTATTTGGATTAACGGCTAATTAATAAGCACTGGTGATGAGACCGTTGTGTTACCAAACCGAATCAAGGGTTCACGGCTTCAATTGTTTTCGCGAAACTGCGGCCAACTTATCTTCCTCTCGGCGCCCCGACCTTCGCTATGCCATGCTCCAGAATTGGCAAAATGATGTAGTTCAGTGTCAAGTTAAGACAGTTTGTGAAAAGCAAAAATCCATGTCCTAGTTAGTCGTACAGTATAAAAATGTTCATGTAAATATATCTCTGTCAAAGAAGCTAACGCCCTTGTAGCCAGCTACTTGAACAGCCACTTGCTTGTGGTGGTGTTTTGCGGTTAGAACTACGTAGGCTCTACCTCAATTAAATTGTGATCTGGCCTATTGCTATGTTTTGGAATAACAATTCCGAACTTTTATTGATTGAATATACCCTGTCGCATAAAGCAACAGCTCTATAATTGTCAAATAAACGAATGGATATGTAATCGAGCTAAGACCATGGGGACCTTATTTACATGTATCTCGTTGGCGGGAAAAGCTGTTTCGGCAGCCTGTTTGAGTGAAAGATAACTCATAAGTATGTCGCATGCGCTGCCCCAGAAACAAACCAGGGTTACACAGTCGCATCCTCTGCGTTTGGTTTGCGAACAGTTTAACATGAAAATGTTGAGCACGAATGGATATTGCGAATAATCAGTCAAGGCGTGTAGCACGACAAATATATTCCTATCACAAAATTAGGTGAGTCGATTGAGTTCAAAGTCAGTAACATGGCTGTTTATGTTTTTGAGAACATCGTGTGAATTTCATGTAAACTGTAACGATCATAAATTTGCGAGACACCGTCGATTTTGCCATCTTTCTCATATTTCTCCAATTTCGGATGGCCAATATTGCCTATTTCTAAAATTTCGGACAGGTTCAAAATAATAATTTTTTTGCTGTTCTAAATTCAGGAATTTTTACCGTAAATACCGCTCTACTCAACATCAACCAAATGCCTACCTTCCCGTCATCGTCAACCACTTGAATGTGGCCAGAATCTGAGAACTGGATCTTGCCACCGATTGCAACCTCAAACTCCCCTTCTCTCTCTGGCGGCAGCCAAACATAGTCTCCCTGAAAAAGAAGTTGAAGTAGAGTTCAACTGAAGGAATTAAAAAAAGACCAACGGAAATGCAAATATACTGCTTACAGAAAAATTATGGGTTTGGTGCCATCACCAACTGGTTTTATCTCTTTTTTATAGAAATTTCTAATAACTGAAGACCTTAAACTTAATACACATCTAGTACAGTATACTTTTTAAAAAATCTATAGGCCAAATTTCCAAAATATTTCTCAAAAGAAGAAGTCAAATTGGACGAGTCACAACTCCAATAAAAATTCTAAGCCTATGGCAAGTTTCATTCAAACAAAGGTTAAAATTTAGTAGTCTGTTCTGGTTATGTGGAATGAATTGGGAGAGCAAAAGTGATAACTGGTTCGTGTAAGGTTAAATGAACAACTGATTTTATTTGCACAGAAACTACAATATAATAATGCAGTCATGCAGCCACGTGTAGTAATCACGTGGTACGAGTAGGAGGAGTTAAACTAACCAATAGTATTAAACGTGTAGGTGGGCCCAAATAAGGCACAATTCTCAGAACAGATAAAATCATCAAGAAGTCATTCTTGACACTGGTCTTTACCAGGCCTCTGTCTTGCAAGGATCCAAATGGAAAACCTGATACTAGTAAGTAGGCCCTGTTCAGCATTTGGACACCCAAGTAAAGTAAGCAAGTACAGTAGACACTGCTGTCTCTTTTAAGTTGCGAACAACAGCTGGCATGCTCAGAATAAAATTTAGTTAAGATATGATGTAAGATGCATAAACTTTATTGCAGACCATGTCTCCACAGTAACATTCCACTCTAAACAGCAATTTCATTCGGAATGATAAAAATGTATTGAAGTTTCGTTGGTCAAGGACTTTTTGAAGAATTGGGAAACCCATTTTGGATGCCTTACTTTGAAATTCTGGATGAACCCCTGGCCTGCATGTATCAATCCCACTCATTTTAAACCTCATTACTGAAAGAAAAGCACCAGCCTCAAATCAATTAAGCCTAGGTTTCCAACTCTTTTTAAAAATCCCTATCAATGCATACAAACACGGTTTTAAAATGACATGATTTGCCAATAAGGCCTGATTGCCTATCATTGATGCACTGTCTAGCACACACCCAACTTGCGAAGTGCATAAGCTGCCCTGCTAATACCTTATGAAAACTAGGTCTGTTACACAATGCCTTTTTCTACCTCCTAAAGGAGGAGAGTTCAGACCAGGATGAGGGAACTACAAGGCAGCAGTTAGTAACATAACATTGGACACTCAGCGGATCCACAAGCTTGTTGTCCTCATGTAAAGCTAACACTACACTGTTTGAGCCAGAACTCTCCTTGTCCTCCATGTTTTAGTATTATCTAATAGGACTTCAGACAAGTTAAAGCCACATAAAGGATGTACACAAACTAACACACACTCCCTTCCAGTGAATGGCTTCTGTTAGCCACACCCACCACTTATGGCCCTCTTCAAATACAGTTCAAAGGAGACCATTCAAATGTATATCACCCAAGAGACCACTGCCAAAAGGTGAACACAGGTGAAACATATGGCAATTCTTCTAATAAAACCCACAGAAATTTTAAGAATTACTGTTAAGACACGATATGGCGGATGTTAAAATGTTGTTTCGGTTTTTTCATGATATTGATTCACTTAACAAATAATAAATGCTTCTTTAAATTCAAGTTTTACCTAAAGCACGAAATGTGGAAAGGTTTTGAAAAAATTGAGGGCACTCAACATAATTTTAGAGAAAAATGAAAAATGTAATTTTAGCAGTGCAGAATTTGATGCTTACTATTCATTTAAAAGAAAATAAATCCATAAACTTCATTGTCTAGACATTTTACTCAAACTACATATTACAGGGTTGGAGACTGATATCTTAATACAATGGAATCTGAACCCGTACCATGAGCAATACAACAAAATACATGGATATAAAAAATTGGCGTTTAGGTTCCACGGAAAGGATTCGTGTGCGCGGTAAGAGTTACTGAGGTGCATGATAAGTTTTTGTGGATACTTTGGGATTCCCCTTCTGTGGTCATCCACGGGAAACTGACGAGCATTTATCGGCAACAGTCCGATGTACGCCCAAGGTTCTATATCCATGAGACCTGTGTTGTTATATCCAACAATGACACAACAAAGGAAAACAATGATACGACCGATGGGCGATATATGCCATGGACAGTGGTGGAGTTTGTCTCATCATTCGAATGTTTTTAGAGAACTGCAAACCCAGTATTTCGTCAGGAAATTTTCTGCGGCCTTTTGTTTTAAGTCGTATGAAAAATTGTGGTCATGCCACTTAACTTATCATTCATTTGATATTACAATGCATTGCATGAGCATTTGATCAACAGAAAATCTGACTTAAATAGGTGTGAATACCCATGAAGAAATTGCAAATCATAACTGTAAATCAAAATAACCTACATTTGTTGAGTTCATGTCTAACCCTGTTGACTGTGGAGGACATAATCGGCTTCTTAAAAAATGGAGCAATGTATGGTATCTAGGAGTACTATAGTCCTAGGTGGTAAGTAGTAAAAAATAGAAAAACATTAAGGATAATCTGATTTGAAGTGCTCAAACAACGGTCTCAGATATTTGAAAATTTCACATTTTAGTAAGTTTGAGGTGCCAAAATGTATAACTAATAAACTGGCTGACAAAGTTTTTATTTTATGCAATGAAAGTAACATGCTTTTTCAACATTTTGACCAAGTTTCAATCTCATAGCGGTGGGGGCAGATTCGGTATAGCAGTGTATTGAACATAACCTCAAAATGGCATAACGGGGGGGGGNTGGTAAATCGGCATCTTTTTAAAAGACATATGTGTAATGAATAATAGTTCATGCTTACAGGTAACGGCAGCCCTGGAGTTCTGCGCCTTCTACTGTCACGGGGATGGTCTGGGGAGGGGATCAATGCACAAGCATATCCCCAATGATCCTGTCTGTGACAGGTATTTCAGGTATAATAGTTCAATAGCTTTCATTGAAGGAAAAATATAAAAAGTTAAAATTGGACATCTGTTTTTACAGCGTGGAAACATGACTGCGAAGCCATAAAATGTGTTTGAGCTTATAACGTAATATTTTGGGAAATATTTTTCCACTGTTTATAGATCCCATAGGACTACCTGTGTGTCCCATTTGGTGAAATCGGCTGACCCCCACCTTGCCGCTGAATGGCTGGTGCTCTCGTGGACAAGCACTTAATCAAGGAAACAAAAATTAGTCACGTTCACTCATCTCAAAACAGTTCTTGTTGATGCGGTTGTTAAATAGCTCTCTAGCAAAATTCTGTTTCAGTTTGAGCCGTGAGAAACTTTGTGGTTGTCAGGTTCTGGTGATTGACCGAAATTACAAGTTCCGTGCTCGAATGAACACCCCCTGTGCATGCCCATCTCAGCTAAAATTTGGACATAAGCGCCAACTGCTTGGGTAATCGCCCATTCCCCTCTCAGGGTTTTCCAATTTAAGTGTGCAGGGTATTAAAGGCGAAGACAACCTTTTTTCATGTCATTTTGAGCTTAAATAAGGTTGGTTGGTTATCCTAGACATATTTTCCACTTAATTACAGCTTTTCGTAATTTTGTTAATTACTCGTCCGCTACTCAGGAAGTGACGTTTTAGGAGGCAAGCATGGCACGCCAATTTCTTTTCATATAGTCTGACTGTGAGAGCTGCAGAGTTAGTCATTGTTCTACCTCGGTTGTCTTAAGTTATGTCGTCATTTGCTTTCATTTACTAGTCAGTCAACATGCCACACTGTTGCTGCCTACCGGGATGTACTAATTATCGTCTCACGCGCGCTTTGGGAGAACCTTTGCATCGCTTTCCGATGGATGACGCACTTCGCCGTACTTGGCTCGTTCGTGTGAAGAACGCAGCGTTACCCGTCCACGCAACGTACAAAGCAGTCGAGAATTACCGTGTGTGTGGCAAGCACTGTCTGCCGTCCAATTCCGAAAGGGATTTGTACGCTGAACTGATGAAGGTCCCTGCAAAACAACGCCTGAAGAAGGATGCCATTCCGTCTGTGTTGATTCCCGGCAGTGCCGCGTCGCCACCCCCGAGAAGTGCGTTTTTGAAGAGAGAAGCCTCGCGAGCTGTGGCCAGTACAGTGACTGGAGCCAGTGGAGGTACTTCATCCACTGTCACCCGTGCCTCCGAACGTACCCCAGAGCGTGCCATTCCTGGAACCAGTAGTGATTCGCCCTGTGCTGTTTTCTCCAGCCCAGAGCCTCTAAGCAGCCCTACAGCGATATTGAGTAGTGGGAGTGATTACAGGCCCAGTTCGACACCCAGTGAAGAGGACAGTTCGTCGTCCAGTGAACAGATCGGTGAGCCAAACTTTGAGAAGTTTATTGTGGACTTGTCTAAAGTGCTGGAGCTATTTAGAAGGTGCCAGGTGTATGGCGAGGGAGTCACACGACACGATGTAAGCAGTTTGGGTGCTCAGGTCACCATCCAATGGGAGTGTGTCGCGGGACACTCTGGCTAGTGGGACAGT
This sequence comes from Phoronis australis, assembly GCA_002633005.1. Lineage (NCBI taxonomy): Eukaryota > Metazoa > Phoronida > Phoronidae > Phoronis > Phoronis australis. The sequence goes on along the minus strand of NMRA01000040.1, from coordinate 1,026,480 downwards.
TGTTCCTCTGTCTGTGGTATGCCGGAGGTCCACTTAACCGTGTCCAGTAGTGGCTTGGCCTCGTCGAACTCTGTACAGCACAAGCATTGCATTGAGGTAGGCATAACAACGCACGCAGTGCATTTGCACCAAGATGTGTCACCACGTCTGTCCTCAGTAGCCGCCTCGTTTCTCTCAACAGCTGCCTGTGCCTGTGCGTACTCTGCCTCGTTATACTCGGGCTCAAACATGTACCCACCCACTGAATGTCCGTGAAAAAATTCCTCGTCACCACTGCTGTGAACAAGGTCTCCGTCACTCACACTACTGTCACTGTGATACGGGTCACCGACTCCAGCCATTTTCAGTTTACAACACACTAAACAATCCCTAAATCCAACGTAGTTGAGTTCTCTACTAACCTATCTTGCCGCAGAATACTCGCCGATGGAAAGTGGTGGCGACAATTGTTGAAAAACAGCACAAAACAAAAGTAGAATAGAACAGATTCGCACGGTAAAGTCAACGCAAAACCAAGTGGCGGGAAACGCTTGCCTCCTAAAACGTCACTTCCGGAGTAGCGGACGAGTAATTTATAAAATTACGAAAAGCTGTAATTAAGTGGAAAATATGTCTAGGATAACCAACCAACCTTATTTTAGCTCAAAATGACATGAAAAAAGGTTGCCTTCGCCTTTAACCCGCGAGTTTTCGGTAGGTAGTGAGGTAACAGTCTACACTAACATTTTCACAGCTCCTTTACATTCAAAGACACAGCACTCAGGATTAACTTTCTATGTCAAGAAGAACTTTTCTTCAGAGGAGTATTTGCACATGCCTTTGAAATGACATATCCTATTCCCATCCTTCGTTAGGATTGAAATTGACAATAAAACATCCAGATTAATCTCTATCGGCCATACTACCTGTTGGCACATAAAACAGTGATCAATGAAAAACAGTTCCCAGAGTTCAGACAATCATATCTAATCTGCCTGGGGGACAACTTCTGTTACAGCAAAAAGTGATCTTGAACTGGAGTATCTCAAATCAAAAATCACCAGACAAGTGGAATGACACTAAGTAATCATGCCAGTCATCTAGAAACAAGGCCAATATACACGGCTTGGAGCCATGCTTTGGGAAAACCATAACTGAAGTAAAACTAATTAGCAAAACATCGGAATCAACAAGCAGATTCTGTGGGATACTCAAATGATTATGAATATTCAAGGATATTCAAGGATATTCCTGGACAAGAGTAATGCAGAGCGTTGAAATGCACCCACAAATGCATCACAAATGGTGAGCTTCTAGGGTTGTTTATTTATATAATAAAAATGGCCACTAAATGGCGCAAAATACATTGAATCCTTCCGAAATCGGGAACATGCCATCGTTTACAAAAATCTACCAAGGAACTTCAGCGAAACAAAGGAAAAAATAAATAAATTGCCACTAGGGGGCACAGCATTCATTCGATCCTTCTGAAAGTTGTCGCCGTCTGTTGTTAATTTCATATCAATACACTTCTTAAATTTAATAAAGATTCTACAGTGGGTTTAGGATATGTAGCTATGGGCACGAAACAAAACAAAATTGCCACTAGGAGGCACCACAGTAGTCGAAGACGTAATTGTCAACTTTTTTCTTCACACTGAGAACATATATGCCAATTTTCAAATTCATCCTTAGAATGGTTTGGTTGATAGAGGAGCGGACGCCAAAAAAGACTCAAGAACAGTAAAAATTACCACTAAGTGGCGCAAAATCTCTCCAAAAACTGAAGGATGGGTCATTTCACTAATTGATGACTATGTGCCAAATTCTATAAAAATCCGTTGAAGACCATTGAAGATACAGAGGCAAATGAAAACAAGAGCAACGCGGAGCATTGAAATGTGCCCACGAATGCATCACAAATGGTGCGCTGTTAGGGTTGCTTATTTGTATCATAAAAATAGCCACTAGATGGCACAAAAATATTCAATCTGTCCGAAAATGGGGACATGTCATTGCTTCTTTAATAGAAAGCTATACACCAAATTTCATAGAAATCTGGAATTTCAGAGAAACAAAGGAAACAGAATAAAATGAAATTGCCACTAGGGGGCACAGTGTTCATTGGATATGCCTGAAAGTCGTCATTGTCTGCCGTGGGTTTAGGAGATACAGCTAAGGGTGCAAAACAAAACAAAACTACCACTAGGAGGTGCCACAGTAGTCAAAGTCGTCATCCTCAACTGTCCTCTTCACACTGAGAACATATACACCAATTTTCAAAACCATCCTAAGAATGATTTGACTCGAAAACATCAAAAATGGCCACAAGAGGATAGCATCATCTCACCAATAGATGCCTGGATTCAAAATTTCATGAAAATCTGTTGAGGATCTATGAAGATCTATGAAGATAGAGAGGTAAATGTAAAAATAAAATTACCACCAGGGTACATACCAGTAGTCAGATCCATCCCAAAATCATCGTCGTCCGTTGTCAACATCATATAAACAAGCTTACTAAATTTAGTAAAGATCCGGCAAACGGTTTAGGAGATACAGCCATGGGTGCAAAAAAAAGAAACTGCCACTAAGAGGTGTCACAGAAGTCGAAGTCATCGGCAAATCGTCGTCAGCCGTCCACTTCATAGTAAAAACATATAGGACAATTTTCACAATTTTCCTGAAAGCGGTTTGGTTGATAGAGAGGTGGACGCCAAAAAACAGACTCGAAAACAGTAAAAATGGCCACTCGATGGCGCAAACTAGGTCAATCCATCTGAAAATGGAGAGATAGCGTCACCTCATTAACAGAAGCCTGCATGCAGAATTTTATAAAATTACGTTGAGTCCCTTTGAAGATACAGAGGTAAACGTAAAAAAATAAAATTGCCACTAGGTGGCATACCAGTGGTCAGAACTGTCCGAAAGTCGTCGCCGTCCATTGTCAACATCATATAAATGCATTTCTAAATTTAGTAAAGATGCTGCAAACAGTTTAGGAGATATAGCCATAGGCGTAAAAAACAAAACTGACACTAGGAGGCGCCACAGTATTCCGTCATCGGAAAATCATCGTCAGCCATCCTCTTCATAGTAAGAACATACATGCCAATTTTCACAATCATGCTTAGAGCGGTTTGGTTGATAGAGGGTGGACACGAAAACAGTAAAAATGGCCACTAGGTGGCGCAAACTACGTTGAATCCATCCGAAAACGAAAGGATACTGTCGTTTCACTAATACATACCAATATACAAAATTTATGAAAACACGTTGAGGATCTTTGAAGATACAGAGGTAAACGTAAAAAACTAAAATTGCCACTAGGAGCACACCGGTAGTCGGATCCGTCCGAAAGTTCGCTCATGATGTCCCATCCATAAAAGAAACACATGCAAAATTTCATGAACATACATCAATCTGTTTTGGAGATAGAGCAGCGGACGCCAGATGGACGCCGCCCGGACAGACCGACATAATGTGTCCACACATAAATATGTGGCCGCGTTAAACTAAAATTGCCACTAGGACGCACACCGGTAGTCGAATCCATCCAAACGTTTGCTCATAAGCAAAATTTCCTGAATATACATCAAAGGGTTTTGGAGACAGAGCAGCGGATGCCAGACAGATGCCAGACTTACGCCGGACGGCTTCCGAACTTACGGACATGTATGATGCATAATGCGTCCACATATAAATATGTGGGCACATAAAAAGGCAAAAGTACACTGCAGCAGTGCATCCCCTGGCGCATCTTTTAAAACGCAACACTTTTCCAAAAGCAAAATTCCAGTCAACTTACAGCCAGTTGGGTAAAACATGTCTTTTCTTATTCCGATTGCCCTTGGGGTTTCTGTTTCATATGTTACCACTTTAATTGCTAGGCACAACTTTTTGAAAAAAGGGTACACTTTTTGTTATCAGGTGCACCTAAAGGGCACACGTTCAAACCTGAATATCCCTGAATATTTGACATCCCATCCAAGGTATTTCTACGAAATTTAAAATAGCATCCTTTTTTAAAGTTCAGAACAATATGAAACTGAGATTGTATCGTGTAAAATCTTTCACTTGAAAACCTTAGTGTGACATATTGCGTACAACCAACAGTTCAGCTGAACAAGTCATTCACAGGATATAAACAACATGCAAATGAAAGTGCTCCGAGGAGCGACACTTGGCGAAATTAACAGAAAAGATGACAATAAAGATGATGACGAAGATGACAAACATGACGACGATGGTGGCAATGATGAACAATACAAGTAATGATAACATTCACATGACGAACGTAGAGGTCAGAAATCAGTAAGAAATAGTTTACAGTCTTGAGCGACACTTGGCGAAATTAACTGAAAAGACGACGCCGGAAATGATAACGAAGATGATGAATATGATGAAGTGGTGGCGATGATGAACAAACATCATAACATTCATATGACCAACTTAGATGTCATAAATTAGTGAGAAATAGGCTACAGTCTTGTTCAATAGAAGCTTAACCGACATCAAAGCAGAAAGAGCACTCAACAAAGGAACAGCGCTATCAGAAAATCTCGAATAATTCAAAAAGTATACATCCTAGCAGAAAATGAAAAAACATCATCTGAAAGCCCGTTCAAAACTCTATCTAAATTGTTAGTATCGCATAATTCCGCAAATTTTTGGAAAAAATGAAAGTTTATTTTTTTTGAAATTCAAAGTCAAATAAGTCCAAAATGGTAAGTCTGAGAAAAAAATTGTTACTGATCATTTCAAAGGGTATACCTCAGAGAATCCACATGCAAAAAATCGCGTCATTTTCTCTTACCGTTTAAAATGGCACTACAGCACAACTGAAAATGGGTCAACATGCGCCAGATCCGCCATCTTGAAAGCAACTTCCGGTTTTTCAGCTCTGAATAATAGCATGTTATAGGAAACTAATACCTGAAAAATGTCGAAGCAATTGGTCTTCTACAGGAAAAAACGTTTTTAGGCCAAAATCAAGGTGCGCATGCGTGATTACCGATATTTCCGCCATCTTTAACCGAAAGTGAACAATTTCTGGTATACTTGTAGCGCACTTCCGGTCCAATAATAGCGCCAACTTCCAGCCCTGTACGTAAAAAATTGTAGTTTCCAGAAGCATTTGAATCTTAAAATGAAAACAAAACGCCGCAACATCCGCCATCTTGGATCCGATTATGACGTCATAATCGGGTCCAAGGCTTCCAGTACTTTCGAAACTACCTGTTACGTGTAAATTTCGAGATGATCGAACCAAAATTGTGACCTGTATCGTGCGAAGAAATAAACAAACAAAAACTTAGTGACAGCTAGAGCAATATACTTGGCGAAATTTATTTTGCCAAGTAAAAATTTAGCACAGGGAAACTTGTCTAAAGCTATGAGTTCATACCGGCAACAGGATTCCAATCTCAGTAAATTCGACATCTACACTTTCTTCAGTATCTTCCATTTTGTTAAGAGGTTACCATATCCACCCCAATGAACTTATCCATAACTTGAAACATGAAGTGACTGGCACTTTTGACTATGCACAGATCACTTAGGACAGGTGCTGTAGCTATGACCATGTCTCACAGCTTGGGAGAATGTCATTAATGAAGCTGTTAGCTCTCTGACTCATGTTACAGATCCAATGCTGATTCCTTTCAAGTCACCTTGGGTGCCCAACAGCAAGTGTTCAGTCAGTACAAATTAGCTAATTTCACGAACTCAGGGTGATAAGTATGTCACAGTAAGGCCCAATGCCCAATGTATCTAATCTAGAAATATTCACAACAAGTCCTCTGGATGTAGCCCTTTTGACCAGAGTCGAATGTAACCCGCTTATCAAGAGAGAACAATGGACCCAACAGATAACCCATGAGACAGCATTATGTCAGCTACCACATGTACCATTTTACAGAGTGGAAGAGCTGAGGGTTCAACAGACACCAGAGATAATGAAGAGAGAGCGGGTAAGTGAACTATACTCCCGTCTACACACAGGCTACCCTACAACAACATGCACAAGTGCAACTTACCCCAATTTTAAGTGAAGCGTCCACACATCTATATCCAATAACTAGGGTAAGGCAGAAGTAGTCACTCTGAGCGTGACAATGAACACCTAATGCCAATACGGCGCGCAATTAGAGAAAACTCGTCTATATGTAACCGCAGCTGATAATTACTTCTGGCAAACCCCGTTTTTGCAGCCACACAGTGATTTTAAGTGGCCCAAGTTACTCTAGAACAAGTTACCTCACCTCGATAACATGGAGTAAGAAGTCAAAAGTGGGTTAAGTTGCACTAGTAAGTTTAAATACTGTTCACACAGCATTCAAACCTAGCAACAACTCATTCCAGGAGCAACTTGTTCTAGGGTAAGTCTGTATGTGGACAGCATTTATGGTCTTAAAATAAATAAGTGCAAATGTTGGTAAAATTGGATGTTACACTTGTTGATGTAACACAGAGTTAAATATTACAAAAGCAACGCAGAGTGTTGAAATGCACCAGCGAATGCACCGCAAATGGTTTGGGGTATTTATTTGTATCATAAAAATGGCCACTAGATGGCGCAAAGAACATATTTGTCAATTTTCACAATCATCCTTAGAGTGGTTTGGTTGACAGAGGGGTGGATGCCAAAAATCAGACTCGAAAACAGTAAATACGGCTAGTAGGTAACGCAAAATACCTCGAATCCATCCGAAAACGGAGAGATAGCGTCATCTCACTAATAGATGCCAAACTGCCAAATTAGCGTACTCGTCTGGGTTACGGCCTATACTTGGCTTACTGCCTGCCCCCGAAAATTTCAATTTTTCATTTCTAAGCGCCCATGCTCAGCTTACCGCCCACCCCCAATTTTTCATGACCGACATTTCCTTAAAAGTGTTGTGCTTCAGTGAACATTGGTCGCACAACATTAAGATTCCAAAACATGCGCAAATTGCTTATGTTTCTGTGACAATCAATCAGTTTTGCTGTAACCTGGACCTTGCCTTACTATGGCAGTAAAAAATCTGTATTCTCATGCCCTCTACTGAAGGAGATGCAATTGATTCATTTTGCTCACACACAAAACTTGTGTCGGCCTGTACTGATCACTGAGACAGCGCTTGTCGAATGCATTTCATTTGCTGTGTTAGAACCAGCAAAGCGGTACTTGACAGGAATATCATGTCCATGGCCAAGCTTTCTATCATTCCCCGTGATAGTACACGAAACATAACTACCCAGAGCATTGAAATAAGAAAAGGCATGGTCCATTGTGACAAGCCAACTTGTCTCACTGTTCCCAGTCTTGGTTAAACGCATGTTTTTAATGACTTTCACTCCTGACACCAAAATGAAAGCGCCCAACTGAAAACAACAGCGCAATAAATCAACTTAATTCTCATTAAGCGCAAGTCAAACATTCTGTCCACATCCATGTGGTCAAAAACCTATTTTATTCAACTTTTGAATTGCCTGTTGTGATGACTTTTTACATGATGTGTTTTGCTTCATTATTTTAACAGCCGACTGAGCGGCGAGCACCCCTAATGCCCAATACTAGTATCCTCCGATTGTTGTGCACGTGCTTTGAACAAGAGCGGTGTTGGCTTTGAACTCAAAAGAAATATACAACAGCAACGCGGAGTGTTCAAATGCGCCCACGAATGCATCGCAAATGGTGTGCTTTTAGGGTTGTTCATTTGCATCATTAAAATGGGCACTAGATGGCGCAAAATACGTCGAATCCGTCTGAAAGCAAAAAAATGTTGTTTTTTTAAAAGAAAGCCATTTACCAACTTTACCAAATGACTCGAAAATAGTAAAAATGGCCACTAGATGGCGCAAAATCCATCGAAGCAATCTGGGAGGATAGCGTCAACTCATTAATAGATGCCTACGTACCAAATTTCATGAAAATCGGTTGAAGACCTTTGAAAATACAGAGGCAAACGTAAAAAATTCAAACTGCCACTAACAGACACAGCAGTATTTTGGTCGGTTCGAAACTTGTCAACCTCTGTTGTAGACCCCAAATTTCAATATAATCCTGCGAGGGGCTTAGAAGATACAGCCGCGGACGCCAGACGCCTGGATGCCCAGACAGAGATGATGGCAATATGCGACCACATATAAATATGTGGGCACATAAAAATGTATATAAAAAGCTCAAACTAAGTTCAAAGTATTTAGTAAGAAGACCTGTCAATCATTAGCACGTGTTTGGTTGCCTTAGTGTCCAGCGGGAAGCAAATCTTTGCAAAACCAAGTGCTTCCCTTAGCAATACACCTCGAACCAGCGGAGTCTTGCTTGATGAGTCTTTTCTCTAGAAACTTGCCCTACTGAACGTATGCCTACCTGTAGGAATACCTTAGTTCTAAGAGATGATGAACAGCGACCGAGGTACGTAAAAACTCAATCACATCCAGAATCACAACGTGTGCACTATGCCACTTCAGCCCATCAAAGTCTGTTACTTCAATCCCCCGACCTATATTTTAACTAATGTGCTTGAAGTCCGATGTCAGTGTAACTCCAAGATGGTAAAATCAGTCCTCCGTGCAGTAAGCAACAACTCAAAGACTTTTCAAAAATTTTGATTTTAACTGCCCAGGCTCGGCTTACCGCCCACCCCGTTTTTCAGATTCCTAATTTAAGCACCCTGGGCGGTAACGCGGACGAGTACGGTTTATGAAAATCTGTTGATTACCACCGAAGATACAGAGGTAAGCGTAAAAAGCTAAAATTGCCACTAGGGGGCACACCTATAATCACACAGGTCCGAAACTCATCGCCATCCATCGTTGCGGTCAGTATGAACGCTTAATTTCAGTCCTGGATCGAAGTTAACAGCGCCAGTTAACTTCGCACTAAACAGGTGGATTTAATAGCAGTATGAACAGTCAACTTCGGTCCCGTCAAATTTATCACCAGGTGCCATTGTTATCATCAACAATTAAAGGGTAGTGTAGTCGCTAATAGTCATTACATTTTCCTCAAAGAATCACCAATCAAATTAAAATTAAGTTTTATGTCAATTACCACATGTAAATATTCCCAAATTGTCACATTTAAAGAAACCTTAGTGAGCAGCGAAACCTTGCGATTTTTTCGATGTCAACAGCGTCACCTATCGTTCACTTCGATGTCTGTTAACTACTGAACCCAGTATGAACCGTTTAGTTAACTCCGCAGTTTACCTCAACGCTACGCTCAGACCGGAGTCAAGTCAGTATGAAAAGGCCTTTTGTGAAACCACCTTTTCATCATGACAATTGCACCAGAGTCAACATGCCACTAGTAGGAAGACAATGGGGTGCCACAATCATATCACGCCAATCACCGGTCAAATGAAAACGCTCAGAGGAGCGAAACTTGGCGAAATTAACTGAAAAAATGTCAATTGGAATGACGACAACAATGATGGTGATGATAAACAAGATGATAACATTCATATGATGAAGGAAGATAACAGAAATTTCGTAAAATTTTCGAAAATTTTCAAATTTTGCATTTTTTTGAAATTGAAAGTCAAATAACTAAAAAACTGTAAGTTTGAGAAAAAATTCTTACAGGTCATTCGAAAAGGCATACCTCAGAGAATCCAATGCAAAATTCACATCATTTGCTCTTTCCGTTTAAAATGGCACCCCAGCATGATTGAAAATGGGGTAAAATGCACCAACTTCCGGTAAAATAACAAATATTAGCAACCCATAAGAAACCAACACGTGAAAAACTTCGAAGCAATTGGTCTAACAACGCGGCCTTTACAGGACAAAATGTTTTCATCCTGAACTTAAGGTGTGCATGCGCAATGGCCCATATTTCTGCCATCTTTGACCGGAAGTTAATGACATCTACCAAATCTGTAGTTTCAGCCGTGTACATCAAAAATTGCGAACTCTCTGAGCACGAGTCTGAAATCTAAAATAAAATAGCCGCCACATCCGCCATCTTGGATCGGATCATGACTAACAAGAGCAACGCAGAGCGTTGAAATGCGCCCACAATTGCACCGTATACGGTATCCTTCTAGGGTTGTTTATTGGTACCATAAAGTGCCCAGTAGAGGGCATATATGCAGTATGTTGTACTTTGCGAAATGGAAAGGCATGGTCATTGTCTCCTCAATAGGCTAGGGGCAAAATGTGAGTAATCTTCATAATACAAGCACATCCTATACATCAGTTGCTTAAAGCACCACAGAAACATAGAATTAAAAACAAATTTACCAACATACGAGATTAGCACAGCATTAGAATGCCAGAAACAAATTTCTACTTGGAACTTTTCCTTCATAGTCACGAAGTAACACAAAGTATACACCTGAAGACCTATGAAAATACAGAGGTCAATGTAAAATACTAAAATTGCCACTAGAGGCATACCGGTAGTTAGAATCACCCTAAAGTCGTCATCGTTTGTTGTCAACATCACATAAATACACTTGCTAAATTTAGTAAAGATCCTGCAAACGGTTTGGGAGATACAGCCATGGGCGCAAAAAAAAAACTGCCACTAGGAGGCGCCACAGTAGTCCAAATCGTCTGAAAATCATTGTCAGCTGTCTTCCTTATAGTAAGCACATACACGCCAATTTTCACAATCATCCTTTGAGCGGTTTGGTTGATAGAGGGGTGGACGCAAAAATACAGACTCGAAAACAGTAAAAATGGCCACTAGGTGGCGCAAACTACGTCGAATCCATCTGAAAACAGTAGGATAGCGTCATCTCACTAATAGGTGCCTACATACCAAATTTCATGAAAATCCGTTCAATACTTTTGAAGATACAAAGGTAAGCGTAAAAAACTAAAATTGCCACTAGGGGGCACACCGGTAGTCGGATCCGTCCAAAAGTTCGCACATGCCGTCCCATTCATGAATGGAACATATGTGCCAAATTTCATGAACGTATGTCAAAGGGTTTTGGAGATAGAGCAGCGGACGCCGCACGCCGGACGCCGCCCGGACGGACGGACAGAGATGACGGCATAATGCGTCCACATATAAATATGTGGGCGCATAAAAAATGGCCACTAGGTGGCGTAAACTATGTCGAATCAATCTGAAATCGGGAGGATAGCGTCATCTCACTAATAGGTGCCTACATACCAAAGTTCATGAAAATCCGTTCAGGACTTTTGAAGATACAAAGGTAAGCGTAAAAAACTAAAATTGCCACTAGGGGCACACCGGTAGTCGGATCCGTCCGAAAATTTGCACATGCCGTCACATTCATGAATGGAACATATGTGCCAAATTTCATGAACGTATGTCAAAGGGTTTTGGAGATAAAGCAGCGGACGCCGGACGGACGCCGCCCGGACGGACGGACGGAGATGACGGCATAATACGTCCACATATAAATATGTGGGCGCATAAAAAGCAATAAGCTTCTAGCACTTCTAGGACTACAGGGTGTGTGCGAATTTCATGGGAATCGGACGAAAAATGCGACCTGTAGTGTGAACAAAAAAAACAAACTTGATGTCAGAGCAACATAAATTTCGCCAATTTGCAAAAATTCAACCTTTGGGCAATATATAATAACATCTAAATTACTATTAAGCACTACACAGGGTACATATCAGTATCTGAATAGGGTTTTGCTACCTATAATGCAGACATGCACGCACACACACACACACTAATCCAGGTGGTCTTTATAGCTTCTGATAGCCAAATGGATAGGAGCGACTATTAGTCAGTGGGAATCAGGGGCCAAGTGGGACTTGGATTTCTAAATCTTCATGTCAGACTTTGATACCAAAACCAAAATTCCCTTGGGACTCATGAAGACCATTGTTGTGAAGAGTAAGAGACAAATTTCTCAAACGGGGTTATTGCACACCCAGTTCAGTAGAGATATCCACTTACCCTGGTGAGGATCACCATGATGTAAGATGCCTCGTGTTGATGTCACCTACAACAGAACAGAAAGGTTACTACCTATAAATGCATGTCCACATTAACTACAGAAAACATAGAAGCCTAGTGGTAGTAAATGCACAATTGATATGGAATAAAGCACTCTGCAATGTGACACATGGTGAAACAAAATGAAAAGAGCATTAATGATCGACTATGACTGTGGTGAAGATGACAGCAACAACAATGATAAAAGAACTGTATGTTAAGGATATCAGTTTTACTGCAGAATAAACAACTTTTCTGAAGTTCATGATCACATTCAGTAAGTGAGTAAAATTAAAAAGGTAGAGGTTTTGTACGGAGCATCATTGGTTGATGATGCTTAAAATTTTGTTTATACTGCATATACTGACAAGGAATGTGACCATCAAATGTATCATACATAGTCTTATAGCACAGATGGTCAATCATCAAAACGGCTTTAGATTATCACTTAACAAACGATAACATGGCAGCAGCAAAATAATATCAACAGTCCAATTCCAGTGTTCGCCCTGCACTTCTAAACACTGGAGTCCACTGAACACACCATCCAAAATTGTTACTGGGTTCCTCGAAAATAGGACTCCGTAAATCAGCACAGGACGACAAACAATATGGAAATGAGATGAATCTGCTGATCTTTTACCGGTAGAAAATAATCAAGTAATAAAACATGCTGTTCTTTAATTTTATTACTTAACAACTTTTTAAAACTGCATTGAGGTGATGCACCTATCACCTCAAAATGTTGCTTGCTTATGTCAAATGATGCAAAAATGTAGCTGGGCAAACACTACAATTCCCATAGCAAAAACAAATCAACAAGAAAATCTTTAATAATGCCAATTTGAAATAACACAAGCATAGACTCTAAAACAGAGTTCAATGTGATACCACAAAAGTAACTGTATGCAGGGTAAGCTGTGCTCAGTTCTTCTACTCTGATTCAGAAGGACAGCTTTAGTGATATGGTATAGAAATTGTTCTTTTGTTACTTCCTTTACACTTAACATGTCTTCTTTTGTGTTCATGTGGAGGCTTACATGTAGTGCTCTGCAAATGATCCATTTTGCACTATGGGCCATAGCAATATCTACAGCTAAACCAACATATGGCAAATTGTAGTGCTAGAAACAGGTAGTTTTGTACAGATATTGATTACAAGTCATGTACTATTGCTACACAGGAGGAGGAGGTTTTTGTGCGATAATGTTGTCATTGTTAACGTTTCCTGATGATCAAACACCCATCATTGCACCTATAAGAACCACAGTCCAGAGCATTGCCTCGTAAAAATGGACATGCCTGTAGACCAAAATGTCTGAAAAACAGTACTTAATATTAGATACGTGACAGGAATGGTTATTTCCACCTACCATATCTTAAATACAGAAAGGTGGGTAGACTAAATGTTTTCACCCTCTGCACGTACATATAAACACATGTATGTACGTCGGTTTTCAGTGTACAGGTATATAGACACCTGTTCAGTTAAAGTTGAATTTATTTGGTTTTACCAACTGCAGGCATCACTTTTCATACAAACAGAAAAACCAACTTCTAATTAAGTGTGTTAGCCTGGTAAAGGTGTACAGCACCTACCACATTTCTGCTATGGTGTTACATATCATTGTAACAGTTCTTATTTATACTACGTTCATTAACAAGTTTCAAATTTCAATATTTTTAAAGAATAGACCCAAAAAACTTCATATTTTTAAAAGCCGTGATGATCCCAAAATATTATTATGTGCATGAACCAATGCCCAGATGTTTGTAATCACATGAAATAAATTGCATTTTTTCTTAAGTCATGATTTCTCTAAGAGATCGTCATATTTTCCACAAACAAGTTATTTTGCAAGAAACAAGCAAATCCTGTGAAAAGTCCAGATTTTTAGCAGAAACAAAGCAAATATTAATAAAAACAAGATTTTTCAACTTCAACATGTTTTGATATCTCAAACATCATCATAAGGACAAGCAATCAAGGCCATCTAACATGATGATGTTTGAGATATCGAAACATGTTGAAGTTGAAAATCTCCTTTTTATTGTAATATCACTTACTTGTCTTCACTGAGACCAAATGAAGCAAAGCAATAATTATGCATATCTTGTCATTGCTTTCTTGAACTTAACAAGATTCTGTGAACATCAACGATTTTGAAAATGGGTCTACTATCTAATACTTAAAAGGGTTTGATCCTTGGTAACAAAAGCAGCTAATTATCTTAAGAGCTATATAATACTTGTATGAAAAGGTAAAGCATAACACCATCGGAAATGAGCACAGCTGTGGACTACCATACGTAAACCATGCCACAGGGAAGGACTCGTGCCAATATACTCAACTCAAGTACTTCTGCTTTGTCTGACTGAACAGATGTCATACAACACCACTACACTGCTGCTTAATTACCACCACAGTATTAAATGTCAAGCATCCTTCAAATATTCGGTTTTTCAGACAGTCTTTTGCTCAGTACTAGTGAAACAACATGCCAATAGAAAAGTTAGAAAAGTTCAAGTTGCTATCATCATTGTTAACTGATGGAAGACATGCCACAGATGTCCCATTGGAAATTTAGACTTGATGTATACAATGGCAGATGCAGAGGTAGAGTTATCACGGTACATGGACTGGCATTTTAGGTTATGGTTACTTACAGAGGTTCCACATTTTGGGAACCAATTTTCTCCACTCAGAAACAGGCATAAAACTCAGAAACGGGCATAAAACTGTTTATCACTGGGACCCCTCTGTGTGACTATTGCCATCATTTACAATAAAATTGTGTGTGACCAAAAACAATTATTAAATGGAAGCAGTGCACTCAGTTGCAACTCAAGGTTGCAGTTAATGCCAGTGGTTAGGAAACATTGCTACAATATTCTCAGAACAGCAAGAACTGGTTGAAAGATAAGGGGCTATAGTAAAATCTTACCAATTTCAAACAAATTGTCAACAAGAGCAACGCGGAACATTGAAATAATGCACCCACGAATGCATTGCAAATGGTGTGCTTTTAGGATTATTATTTGTAACATAAAAATGGAAACTAGATGGCGCAAAAACAAACAATCCATCCAAAAACAGGAACATGGCCATATTTCATAAAAATCTGTCAAGGAACTTCAGAGAAACAAAGGAAAACAGAATAAAATGAAATTGCCAGTAGTGGGCACAGTGTCCGTTGGATTCACCTGAAAGTTGTCGTCTGTTGTCATCTTCATATAAATACACTTATGTAAATTTAGTAAAGATCCTGCAGTGGGTTTAGGAGATACAACTATGGGCGCAAAACAAAACTACCACCAGGAGGCACCACAGTAATCAGTCACCATCATCAAAGGTCGTCTTCACACTAAGAACATATTATGCCTATTTCCAAATGATTTGGTTGATACAGGGATGGACACCAAAAAAACAAGATTTGAAAACAGCAAAAGTGGCCACTAGGTGGTGCAAAATACCTAGATTCCATCCAAAAACAGGCAGATAGCATCATCACACCAATAGATGCCTATATTTAAAATTTTATGAAAATCTGTTGAGGACCTTTGAAGATACTGAGTTAAACGTAAAAAACTAAAATTGCCACTAGGTCGCACAGCAGTACTCAGATCTGTCTGAAAGCCGTCGTCATCGGTAGTCAACATCACATAAATACACTTGCTAAATCAAGTAAAGATCCTGTGAACTATTTAGGAGATACAGCCATAGGCGCAACAAAAACAAAACTGCCACTAGGAGGTGCCACAGAAGTCGAAATCGTCGGAAGATTATCGCCAACCGTCCTCCTTATAGTAAGCACATACATACCGATTTTCACAATCATCCTTTGAGCGGTTTGGTTGATAGAGGGGTAGACGCAAAAAACAGACTCAAAAACAGTAAAAAATGGCCACTAGGTGGCACAAACTGCATCGAATACATCCGAAAACGGGATGATAGCGTCATCTTACTAATAGGTGCCTACATACTAAGTTTAATGAAAATCCGTTCAGGACTTTTGAAGATACAAAGGTAAGCGTAAAAAACTAAAATTGACACTAGGGGGCACAACGGTATGTGGATCCGTCCCAAAGTTTGCTCATGCCGTCCCATTCATGAATGCAACATATGTGCCAAACTTCATGAACGTATGTCAAAGGGTTTTGGAGATAGAGCAGCGGACGCCGGACGGACGCTGCCCGGACGGACGGAGATGACGCCATAATGCGTCCACATAAAAATATGTGGGTGCATAAAAAAGCACTTTTTAATTTTTCAAGGACTTCTAACCTTGTTTCGAACACTCATACTTTTTGAAAGATATTGTATGTTGGTAGTTATGGTACAGAACTTAGATGTGGTAAAGCATCACATTTTGGTACCGTATACTAACATTGAGATTTTACCATACTTTTAGATGTAAAACAGTGTCACAATTTGGTCTGACTTGTATATGATTTGAATATCAAGAGATTGCTGTTGTTAGTTGGTCTATGCAGAGCCAACCCCTTTGTATTGTTATCAAAATGTGCTCGTTTTGCAAGTGCAGGTAGCTGTCATGATTATGCTGGTATACATGTGTTACCGGGCAGTCTACTGATAATTTGGACGGAGAGCAGTTGTGCTTTGCCACGCTCTTACTTTATATTTGAAGCACATGGTGCTCATACCAGTCAAAACGCTTTGGAACACGTAAGTGTGCTTTGTATCGAATATTTGTTAGTTCAGGTATTTACTTATATATTATGCTAGTCAGTTTAATTTACTTGAGCGTTACGTGCCTTAGCATTTCTTCTAGATGCAATTCGAAAACACGTTTATGCTATGGTTGGTTATTAAGTCGGTTGACTTACTTGATACTGTACCTATGTAATTTCTAGGTGACCCTGAAGTTTTATCACCACGCAGCTCAACCATGGGTGCAGGAGGCTGGTCAAGCTGGGCGGCGTAATATTTGTCCCCAAGAGGCTGGTCAAGCTGGGCGCCGTAATATTTGTGAAGCAGTGAAAATCTCTGCATTGTGCTGAGAAGCCAAAGTTGTGGCACGTGTAAGACCATAAAGAGACACTGAGACCCTTGTGAACTATAGCAATTCTAGAATCGGCAATCACTATCATGAGTTTGTGTGTTTTGTGTGTGTGTGTTTGAGAGGTAATATAGATTTTGTTATTAACTTGTTCTGTTTTGTGTCTTGAGAAATTGTCTGACACTAGACAAACTTGACAAACAGCAGTTAGGCAAGTTTACTTTCACATCACCCTTTGTCAAGTAATATAAAATCAGATAAAGAGACATTTATAGGGCAGAAACATTTATCACGAAAGTTTATGCAGAAACCCCCAATCAGCTGCAATTAGGTTAAATTGGTGACCAGGTTGCACCATAGCTCCAGGCACAGATAGGCAAATTGTGTTTTTGAGTCTACAGTATATCACAGTTCAGATTATCACCAGCTGTATGTGATTATGATAATCTTCTGAACTGAGAGAGATTAGCCACAATGCTACATGGTTGTTTGTTGCTGGCTTTATATTTTGAATTAATATTACACTCACAAAAAGCTCTTCTCTGCAATACAAAATGAAAGCGCTCCAAGAAGCGAAACTTGGTGAAATTACCCAAAAAAACATGTTAGAGATGACCAGAAAATGACGCAGATGACAGCTATGACGACGATGGTGGTGATGATGGACATTGCAAGTTATGATATCATTCATATGACTAACGTAGAGGTCAGAAATCACTAAGCGATAGGCTACAGTCTTGAGCGACACTTGGCGAAATTAACTGAAGAAAAGACGACATCGGAGATGATGACGAAGATGACAAATATGATGATGGTGGTGGAGATGATGAACAACATCATAACATTCATATGACGAACTTAGATGTCATAAATCAATTAGAAATAGGCTACAGTCTAGTTCAACAGAAGCTAAACCAACATCAATGCAGCAAGAGCGCTCAACAAAGGAACAGCGTCATCAGAAAATCTCAAATAACTCGCAAATTAGACGTCCTAGCAAAAAAATGGAAAATATCTTCTGAAAGCTCATTCAAAACTCAATCTAAATTGATAGTATCACCTAACTCCGTAAATTTTTCGAAAAAATGAAATTTCTCATTTTTTTAAGTCAAATATCTCGAAAACAGTTAAGTCTGAGAAAAAATTCTTAGAGTTTATTTGAAAGAGTATACCTCAGGGAATTCACATGCAAAAATTCATATCATTTCCTCCACCCGTTTAAATAGCACCTCAGCTCGACTAAAAATGGGTCAACATGCGCCAGATCCGCCATCTTGAAAGCAACTTCCGTTTTTTTGGCTTTGTATAATAGCATGTCATAAGAAACTAATATCTGCAAAAATTCGAAGTAATTGGCCCTATAATGAGCCCTCTACAGGAGAAAACGTTTTTTCCCGAAATCGAGGTGCGCATGTGTGGGTGCCAACATTTTCGCATCTTTGAACGGAAGTGAACAATTTCCGGTATACGTGTAGTGTACACCTGGTCCAATAATTGTGCCGATTTTCAGCCCTGTACGTAAAAAATTGTAGCCTCCAGAAGCCTTCGTATCTTAAAATGAAAACAAAATGGCCGCCACAGCCACCATCTTGGATCCGATTATGACGAAAAACAATACGCTTCCAGTACTTCCGAAACTACGTGTTATTTGTAAATTTGGTGATGATCGGACGAAAATTGCGACCTGTAACAAACAAAAAAAACCGAGAGCGCTCAAAGGAGCAACACTAGGCGAAATTACGCGAAAACAGGACGATAGTGAGGACGACGACAATCATGACGATGAAGGCAGAGATTATGAACAACACGATAACATTGATGTGACTAGCGAACACATCAATAAGAAATAGCCTGCAGTCTTGTTCACGCACCCGGTAAACTGGCAACAGTGCGAGAGCGCTCGAAGGAGCGACACTTGGCGAAATTACGCGAAATCAAGACCATGGGGAGGACGACGACGACGATGAAGGCGGAGATTATGAACAACACGATAACATTCATGTGACTAGCGAACAAATCAGTAAGAAATATCCTGCAGTCTTGTTCACGTACCCGGTAAACTGGCAACAGTGCGAGAGCACTCGGAGGAGCGACACGTGGTGAAATTACGCGAAAACAAGACGATGGGGAGGACGACGACGACGATCATGACGATGAAGGTGGAGATTATGAACAACACCATAACATTCATGTGACTAGCGAACAAATCAGTAAGATATACCCTGCAGTCTTGTTCACGCACCCAGTAAACTGGCAACAGTGCGAGAGCGCTCGGAGGAGTGACACTTGGCGAAATTACGCGAAAACAGGACGATGGGGAGGACGACGACGACGATTATGACTAGCGAGAAATGAAAAATATCTTATGAAAGCCCGTTTAAAACTCTATCGAACTGTACAGATTTCTGATCGCTCAATATACATGGCAAGAAAATCCCGGCACACAAAACTATTTGCAAAAAACGCCGAATTTGACAATTTTCTCCCCGAAATAACCACTTCCCTGCAAGTGATAGAAAAAGTCCGACTACAGATTCAGAATGCTCGTCCTCACTATTTTCTAACTATGTGGTCATAGTAAACCTCTTACCAACTGCTTTTTTTGGCAAATTTGATCTGTCTGACAGCCACCTGAAATCGCACCCGGTTTCTCGGACAGCAGACGACAGGGGTTGATAGCAAATGACAGCCACCAGTTTGCATCAAAAGTAGGTAAAACTTGGCTTTCCTCATTCAAAAACACACTGGCAATTGTTGTCAACAATTTCTTCAAACCACCCGCCGAACCCGACACACGCCCTCAACATAAATTCTGGGGATTAGAAAATGCTCTGTGGCCGCGGCCTGACTGTTCAGAGCAACCTAGTCTTGAGCGACAATAGGTAAAATTAACGACGTTGATGATTGTGATGATGAAGGCGGAGATTATGAACAACACGATAACATTCATACGACAAACTTAGATGTCATAAATTAGTAAGAAATAAGCTACAGTCTTGTTCAAATAAACTAAACCAACATCAATGCAGTAAGAGCGCTCAACAAAGGAACAGCGCTATCAGAAAATCTCTAATAATTCAAAAAGTAGACGTCCTAGCGTAAAATGGAAAACATCTCCTGCCCGTTCCAAATTCTATCTAAAATGATAGTTTCGCAACATTCCATAATTTTTTCGAAAAAATTGAAATAACTCGAATACGGTAAGTCTGCGAAAAACGTTATCACAGAACTTTTGAAAGAGCATACTTCAAGGAATCCACATGCAAAAATTCAAGTCATTTGTTCTTCCCGTTAAAAATGCGACCGTAGAATGATTGCAATAGGGGTGAAAATACGCCAGAGCCACCATCTTGAAAGTGACTTCCGGTTAACCAAAATTTTTTAAAACCAATCAATAGCAACAAACACGTAACCAGTTTGAAAATGATTGGTTCGCCAATGCGCCCTCTACAGGAAAAAACGTTTTTGGCCAGTTATCGAGGTGCGCATGCGCTTTTGCCAATATTTCCGCCATCTTTGACCGGAAGTTAAAGATTTATGGTGCAGTTGTAGTGCTTGTGTGCTATAATAATAAACATACCAATTTTCAGTCCTGCACGTCAAAAAATGCAGCCTCTATGAGCAATGACTTCATGGTGTTGTTCAACAGAAGCTAAACCAACATCAGTGCAGCAAGAGCAGTCGACAAAGGAAGAGCCCTATCAGAAAATTTCGAATAATTCAAAAAGTAGAAGTCGTAGTGAAAAATGGAAAATATCTTCTGAAAGCCCGTTCAAAACTCTATCTAACTTGATATTTTGCAACATTCCATAAATTTTTCGAAAAAATTGAAATTTTGCATTTTTTGAAATTCAAAGTCAGATAACTCGAAAATGGTAAGTCTGAGAAAAACGTTATCGCAGAGCTTTTCAAAGAGCATATTTCAAGAAATTCACAAGCAAAAATTCACGTCATTTGCTTTCCCGTTAAAAATGCGACAGCAGAACTATTGAAAACCGGTGAAAATGCGCCAGAGCCGCCATCTTGAAAGTGACTTCCGCTTAAACAAAAAACGTTTTCGGTCAGATATCGAGGTGCGCATGCGCCACTTCCAATAGTTCCGCCATCTTTGATCGGAAGTCAACGATTGTCGGCGCAGTAGTAGCACGTGTTCTATAATAATCGTACCATATTTCACCCCTGTACGTCGAAAAATGCGGCCTCTATAAGCATTTGACTCTGAAATAGGAAACAAAATGGCCGCCACGCCCGCCATTTTGAATCTGATCATGACCAAAAACAATAGCCTTCCAGGACTTTCCGATTTACACGTCGTGTGCAAATTTCGTGAGAATCGGACGAAAATGGCGACCTGTAGAGTACGAACAAAAAATTGACGACAGAGCAACATACAAGTAAAAAATAAAAAATTGATGGAAGACCAACATACTTGGTGAAATATTGATATTGATAGTGTAACTCCAACAACAGATGTTCCTGTTTGTTGACCCTCTTTAGTTTGAAACTCTTGTTTGTTGTGACTCAAGACTATTTAAAGTATTAAAAAATGTTATTGATTCCCTGTAAATTAAGTCAAGCAGCAGAGCAATTAGGTGTGTGCATGTGTGTGTGTGTGAGAAAGAATTTTTCTCCTCATTTCTATTAGTAATGTCTATTATTTGGTTGAAATAAATTATTCAAAATTTAAAATGTTTTTGAAATCAAAATTGGAACTTTATAGTTTAAATCAGCCTGCCATACATGGGAAAGAGTTGTTTATGATCAACATGCTGGTAAGTTCCTTAAAATGTTTCTTTGGAACCATCCCATATGTTTCCAAAGGCAGAGTAAATCATTATCTGTTTAAGAATAAATGACTCTTGCAAGTTATACATATAGTAATGTGCTCAGAAGTCCTTATAAAACTAAATAAATAAAGCTTACCTTGTAACAAACCTGTGTACCACCAAAACTGCATTGGAGTACACTGAATCACAAGATTTGCAGATTTCTCAGTAAATTTGCAGATTTTCGCGTACAGACGAAATATAGGGGGGGGTTATGAATTTTCCCCAGTGGACCTTTACTAACTATAAAAAAAAAACAAAAAAAAACAATGGGTTTGCTTAGCATTCAGAGCTTTCGCTGAATTCTTGCCTCTTTAATGGACTTAAGTGTTTTCACGGACTTTTGGTTTCACTCAGGACCTTTTTGCCTACTTTGCCAAATGGGGGACTCATTCAAGCCCCCCATGGGTATGGGCATGGGTACTTTTCCTACTTACTTGCCTCTGAAACAGTTTCTAAAATACACGTAGTGAATTGATCACCAATTTTGAGAATAATTTAAGTTGTTTTGTTGAGGGACAACGCATTTAGTGAAAAGATCTTGTTAATCAATAGAAAATGTCTTTACTGAACTTAGTTATGTTAATTAATACAGGCCTAATCTACACCTCATTTCTTAACACAAAAACATATCTGCAAAAATGTGTTGATGAATCTACACTAGACAATGTTTTGCACCAGAAAATATTTTCTTTAACCATTCAAAAGTTTTGAATTATTCATTGCAAGTGTCTGTGAACACATACCACCGTAATGCATGCTAAAAGACCTCGACTGGCTCGAGGTTCAACTGTGGCTCGAGTATTATCGTCAACTCAACACGCAGTCACCATGTCCGCAAAAAAATAACACCCTATAGAACTTGCAGTATAAAGTCCACGGTTCCTTGAATAAGACATTGTCATTCTTTGGAATAACGTGGCAAAAACAGATGTTCCCTTCTTTCAGAAGCTACTTTCTTCACAGCTCGGAATATGCTACCACTCATGCTTTGTCATCTTGTCAACAGTACGTATTTAGCCGTAAATAGCCGGAATTAGACGAAGTAAGCAATCCACAAATCACATAAGTTGTTGCCTGTGACACACATACCAATAGAAGGGGCCACGCGATTTGCCGATTATCAGGCTATTTCGAGAGTGAAACGAAGCAAGTTTTCCGAGTTTGCTCTCTAGTTCCCTGCATGCCGCTAGGTGGTCAGTAGGAAGCACACAGGTATCACTTAATTTTCCTTGGGAAATTTTTTTACACCGGCCTTTCTGATTGACCAGTCAAATTTTCAACAGGCAACGCTTTATGCAAACAAACTGGCATGACTGATGGACTGAAGTGTAACTGTGGTCTGTTGTACAGACAAATCGGTGCTTAAATTTTATGTTCAGGAAATGTGAATCCCTTTTTTGTAGTGCATCTCTCTACTGTCGATGACTTTCATTTATGATACTGTCCTGTATTCACATAGTATGAATAACACACCGGTTAAATCAGCCAGATATGTGTTTATTCTACATCTATGTACTTCAAGCATGCGGCTATTAAACATCACTGCAGAAACAAAATCGTTGAAATAGTTGCTGCGACGCCACTTGCATGACCAGGCAAAAATCATTCACAGTTCGCCATTTTTTCACGGTGTTGTAACGCTAACCAATGACTGCTGAGGTTACATCAACCAATGGTAAAGCGCTTGCCTCTGCGTGATACCTGTGTGCTGGCTAGGCACGTAGGGAACCAGCGAGCCCAATTTGTAGCTCAACTTTTTGGCTAAAATAACGATTTCACAAATTTTTTTTAATTTCTAACTTTAAAATCTTCTTCCTCATCAATTTTGACTACAAATCGGCATATTTATTGACTAACAAGAGAATTAATAATCTCTTTTGAATTCACTAATTACTAAATAATTTCATAAGGTTGGTAGAGAACACAGACTAATTCTTATTGACACAACCAAGCAAAAACGCTGTACCTTGACAGTTTCGGCTACTCACAGCAGCCATCTTCGGAAGCTATTGGACACTAAGTGGCGAGGTGATGACACTACTCCAACTTTTAGACAATTTACACCCCCCATCGTCTCTGTTCTTTTGAATTTGCTGAATTTGCGTATTTTTGCCTGGCCGTGCGTACTTGTGTACTGGAGCAAAGGCGGATTTAGGGGGGAGGGGCAGGGGGCCCGCCCAAATGGAACAGCAAGAGCGTGAATCGTGTGGATGTGGCGCCCCGTTTTTTTTTTTAGTCCACCGGTAGATTTTCCAAACAAATGGTTCACATACTACACTCCCGCAACTTCGGGCCTGCTCCACATACAATCGTCGCACTTTGCGATGACATGTCGGGGGCCCCCCCGTTATGGTATCCTAGTTCCGCCACTGTAGAGGCTTGATTTCCGTACGAATCCGCATTTTTTGCGTATGGTACACAGGTCTGTTGTAACCACATTAATTATGTTTTGGATAAATTAATGAAACTATAATGCCCTCCACACACACACACAGACTCACCCTACAACAAGTTACTCACAGGAAGAAGTTTAGTCGTTAGTTTTAAGGGCTGTCTGGAGCTATTTCAACTAGTGCAACTTGCCCCACTTACTCTACCTTATCAAGATAGAATAAATTGTTCTAGGGTAACTTATGCCACTTCTAATTGCTGTATGGCTGCAAACCTGGGGCAAAGAGGAAGTAATTATCACCTGCGCTTACGAACAGATTTTCTTTTGCACCCCATATTTCCATCAGCTGTTCATTGTCCCCTACAGAGCACCAACTTCCGCCTTACCCTAATTATCATATGTGCGTTTGTGTGTGCCTGTGTGCGTGTGCCCCACTTAAAAGTGGGGTAAGTTGCACTAGTGCAGGTTGTATTAGGTTAGGCTGTTGGGTGAAATATCCATGATAGTTCAAGAGAGAAGTGTTGACCTTTTCAACTCAGAAAGAAATATACAATGTATATAAACTGTTGCTTAGTCAATCACTAGAAGATGTTTGGTTGCAGTATCTCCTTTCAGTGGTCTTATCTCAAATTGTAATTCAGTACTTAATACAGAGGCATGGACCTTGGTTAACTCCAAACTGGTGTTTCAGAGCTGTGGATTCATGTTTTACATATTTCTTTAAAAACACTAAAAGAGGAAATCAATGTCATTAATTTAATACTATATTGTGCTACAAGAATATGCCCACTCAAAATTTTTGAGTTTGCGCCCGTTTCATGCTTTTCAACGAGCGTTTTAATATTTTAATGATGGAGACATGGGCTGTGCAGCACTGAAAAAAGGTGCGCTGCCCATGGGAGAAGCAGGGACACCTGTCGCCAAAATATAAACCATATA
Organism: Phoronis australis; assembly: GCA_002633005.1. Classification (NCBI taxonomy): domain Eukaryota; kingdom Metazoa; phylum Phoronida; family Phoronidae; genus Phoronis; species Phoronis australis. The sequence goes on along the minus strand of NMRA01000040.1, from coordinate 1,001,400 downwards.
TCATCTGTGCATTTTCCTTGTGCTGGTAACTGCAGCTCTGATGACTCACTGTACAGAATATAAAAGCTAGTTAAAATGAAATGACAAACTTTATAACAGCAATTTGACACCAGATCACCAGCAACATAGTGCACTCATTGTTCAAACAATATCTGTAATAATTGTTTGGTAAGCTACTTGGCTATTTTCGTCAATTCAGACACAGAGGTTTTGGTCCATGCACTGTTTTTAGTAAAAAAGCTCACTCGTAGAGAGATGTTTTTGTAAACATAGATGTAAAAGCCTTGGTTTACACATTTTTTTGTAAAAACCTCAGTGTGTGTGGGGGATTACTAGTGAAACGTGGAGTGGGGGTTTACGTGCCATTGGAATCATGGACGCCCTGGAATATTGGGAACCCTTTTTGAACACCCTATTTTCTAAATCCAGGATAAAGCCCTGTGAAGGACCCAACTCTGAGTGTATATCTGGTACTATGATAATCGACTCGGTGATAGGTAATACATTAGTGCAGCATTTGAAAAACCATAAAGATGTGAATGTTGAAAAATTGGAACTGACAACAAATCAAATCTAGTAGAAATATGTACGGCAACCAATGTATGTCCACAGCCAGTTGAGAAAACAGAAATTTAAGTAGCTCAAAAATGCTCACTTTAAGCCACCAGGCACCTATTAATTTGTTAACTACCTTAACGATCAATATCAACAAGTGCTATGAATCACAAAAGTATGAAAATATGCATTGAAATATACCCAGACTAGATTCTATGACTCAACTACCATGCAGGCAAACAATGGTGTATCCAAAGTTTGGGTATAGGTGGTCTATCCATCTTGTAGCGCACTGTGACTACCGGGTAGTACATTTTCATTGAAAATTCATGACATCCCCTTGAACCAGCATGACTAATTCAATCAAAATAGTTTATTACCCTAGACAACCAATACAGCACAACACACACACACACACATGCTACATTGCATACAACTAGAACCTACTGTCTAACCTAGAAAGCGAGTAAAACGATATTGTTTAAGCATTTTATGAATTTGGTCAAAAAATCTGACAACTTGCAAAAAGTGCATTATTAAATAAAAAGATTTACAGTAGAGCTGCAATGTGATAAACCCCTCCAGGACCTTTCTAAAACATTTGTTGTAATCGAAATTCATTATAACCAAATCCAATTTCAAGTATGAAGTTAAAGTAGTCATGCAGTTAGGTCCTGCATTGGCACTAGTGGAGTGGAACACAATTTACCAAGTGAACTTTACAAACCAGGTTCCGTGTAACATGGTCAGACTAGAATTTCTTGAGGGGGAAAACAGTTGGTCTTGAAGTTACCATTCATAAAAATAGATCTAGATGAGTCTGCCTCGCAAAATCGTATTATTATAACGCTTCTTACTATTGCAGTCTTTTAATATCTTATTACCACAAACACAAGTCTACTCCTTACCTTTGAAGTGTTTCGTAATAAGCGCTCACTGATCTAATAAGCGTTCCCCCTCAACTTTTGAGAATTTCCAATTAAGTGCCCACAGTTCCGGCTAGCGCCCATCATAGCGCATTACAAACAATCACGCGTGGTTTAAAATTGACACGCAGACAAAATAGTGTGTCACTCGCATTTTACACTACAAACAGTTTTCAAAAAACATCTTTCTCAACATGTAAAAACCAAATCCCGGCTTTGTTTTATACCTCCGAAAGAAAGTTAACGCTATTGAGGAGCAAACTCAAATTACCCAATGGGAACCCACACGGAGTAGGGAATTATTTCGAGGCTAATTATTTCATGGAAAACTAATTGTTGAGTACATAAACAGCACAAGTACCACATTTTTGTTGTGAAATTTGCACTGAATTGTTCCCACGCATCCAAATACGTCATTCAGTTAGGGCATCATTTCACGGATTTTTTTCGACAGATGTTTTTCAAAAGTCGAGTTAAGTTGCAAAATTTGGGCTGCAAACAAAAAGTGGATGAAATTTGCAATCCGAGTTATTTTGGATCTTTAATGACTTCGATGACAGCCAGTAGCAGGTCAGATCTAGCAAAATAGCGGTTACTTTTTCAACAGGCATGTTTTCCCTTTTCACATTGCAAACTTAGCTACTCGAATGCATGTGTCATTTACAGAGCACTGATTCAACTTTTATGTCGGCAACTTGCCTTGCACTCCACAGGCTTTCAATGGCGGTAGTGAAGAACGCTAATGCCGTACCTGCATGAACGAACTCAATTTTGTGATATGAAATTTGTGAGTATTTAAACCTGCAGGTAAGAGCATAATATAAACATTTTCTCGATGATCTTAAAAATCAATTTTGGCGCCTAAAAATGGCGGGAAAATTTAGCGACCTAGCATTTATGAATGCGAGCTAGATTTTGAAGTAGCGTCGAGCCCTGATAAGTGTCAGTTACTGAACGTGTTTCTGATCGGAACAAACCGTTTTCTGTTATATGACCACGCGCCCTAAATGACTTTGAGAGCTTGTGGTCGGGCAGACAATTTTCGTTCATACAACCACGCGCTTTATGTCATTTAGAGAAGGCGTGGTCAAGACGGATAATTTGTGCCCATACGACCACGCGCATTAATTCACTTCGAGAACATGGTCAGTTTGTTAATTTTTGTAGGCTCCGACCAGACGCGATTTTGCTCGAGTCTCAGAATGCTTGAGATTGGGCAGGCAGTTTTTGTCTATACGACCACGCGCTCTAAAAGAATTACATGTTTCAGCATTTTAATATGAATTTTGAAAGTAAAAAGGTTGGTTACTGGCATTCATATCTTCTTAAATAGTGCACAGTATTTTTTTTTTTACTTTGAAAACTAAAAATTTATTAGTTCCGTAAAGCCCCCCTGCAAGCGCTGTTTTTGTGACGTCACTGAGGCTGTACTACACAAAGAGACCTTTTTAAGTGAAAAACAATCTAATAAACATCATTTTCTCTCATAATTCTCACCCTTTTGTAACAAATAAAATTCAGTCGTCGTTTTGAAAACAGTACGCTCAACACGCACCATTTCGTAAAATTTTGCAACATCTCTCAGGAGATGGTGACAGCTTTGCAAGAGCAAATTTTGGTCTGAAATTCGGTTAGCTGGTATTAAATACTAAAAACTTGAAAGGAAATGAAATCAGCTCCGTGGATAGCCGACCTAAAAGAGCGCGCCCAATTTTAGCAGCAGAGGGAACGGTAGAACGTCAATTTTTCAACATTGGTAGATAATTTAGTTTACTCAAGGAAGAGAGTAGCTTTTAATGACATTGATTTTGCGTCAGGTTATATTTGATCAGTCTTTACCCACATCGGCGCAACGGCTGTATATTTAGTTTACAAGTTTGCACCAAGGCAAGGCTACGCAGTGGGGGGGGCCCTGCCTGGCCTGATGCAGAACGGCATCGTTTGATCCACTAATAGTCAGCATTACACGCAGTAACTTGTATTATGAACTTTTGAGAGCCGAGATAGCAGACGAGTTATACACATTAAGCACAGTTCTGTAGCCAAGAGGCATTCACTCAATGAGCTATATACATAATAAGCTTAATTTATCTCATTGCTTTCACCCATGGTAAAGCCTCAGTGACGTCAGAGGCACGTTAGCCAATAGGAATTAAAATTGGAAAAACATTTTACAAAAATGTGAAAGAAAAACAAAGATGTGATTTCTGATATAGACTTTATTCATCAACTATATTACATTAAAAATACATGTTTTTGTACTTCAGGATCCTTTTGAGTGTCTTAGTAGAGAACGCGTGGACCCAACGGACAATTTTTGCCCATACAACCACGTGCATTACATGAATCAGATAGCGTGGTCGATATGAACACGCGCTTTATGTGACTTAGAGAAGGCGTGATCCAGACGGATAATTTTTGCCTCTACGACAATGCATTTTAAATGACTGAGAGAGCATGGTCGGGGCTGCTAATTTTTGTCCGTACAACAGTGACACGATTTTGCTCGAGTCTCAGAGTGCTGTGGTCGGGCGGATAATTTTTGCCCATACGACCACCCCTTCAGTCAGCAGCGTGGTCGCTGGAAGCATACTCGACGACCACGTTCAACAGTTTGGTCCATGCGGATAAATTTTATCCATATAACCAAACATTTTAATTCGAGTTGAAGAAAGTTTTTGTAGCGTGTGGTAGGTGGAGACCACTTTATCATCTTGTTCAGCGAATTTGGTTATACTACAGCCTACGGCTGTGGTTTTAGTAAAAACCGTTCGTAGTCCTTTGCTGGACATAATTATACACGACGTGCGTTCTCTTACTCTCAAATATGGCGTCAGTAGGCGAGAGAATTAAGTATGGGAAATTTTGTTCGTATTTGTGCAACACTGGCCGTTTTAAAGCACGAATAACGAATAACATCGAAAGGAGAGTAGGCCTATAGGCTTTGCCTATAAAGTATATTACTACCCAAGACATTAATTACATTTACCGAGAAAGGTGAGGCAGTGAGGACTATAGGGAAGCATATTTGTCACTTTTACCAATATGGCTGCTGGAAACCATACAGTTTTCACTGAATAATAGCCATTTCGATGAGGGACCCGTCTATTTTGAACAGTATTTGACTTTTTCCACCTCTGTATATGCAAATGTCACATCAACTTTAGACACAGAATCAATGACACGTAAGAATCTATAAACCGAGAGAAAGACACCAACATCACCCACTGCTGTATACTGAATAAGATTGAACCTTCAACATCACATTTTAGTAGTTGTGCAAAGAATGAGAATCACTGAATGAATGACTGACACTTATTTTACACAGTATCGATTCGAAAACGATATTGTGAATATGCTGCACAAAAATCAAAATCATAACACTTAACTCAACAAGCAACTTGTCCACAGATTTGCGACAGTCACAAATTCGATGAATTACCTGCGATTATGACGATCATTCAAGGAAAGTTTACCTGGGCTCATTTACAGATACAGTTTACCTGTAGCCTATAATTCAAAATGGCGGCCTCCGATAACGAAAAAGTCGAGTTTCTTTCTGTAAAACAAGTATATTTGCCTTTAGAAGGATGTACCTTTTAATTCTCTATGCTCATAACTTCTCTTGAAAATTTGTGGTCATTTGCTTCGATTTTCGTTCAACGATTCGACTTGTATTTTAGGGCACACCCAGTCAAACAAGTTTCGCCCCGCAGTCTACGGGCAGGTGACGTCACGCAATAGATGTCGCTTTTAATTTCAAGTGCGTGAGCGATGGCGGAGAGGGAGGGGATACCTGGGCCCGGTCTCTAATCTTTGTACTCGAAACGAACTCGAAACTATTTTTGGCAATTTCTCTGCTCCTTTTGTGCGAACTTAAGATAATTGGTTATCAGACTGTGCTCGAATACATTATAGTTAATGCATAGGAGTTTCTAGTTCAAGTTTGCCCTTGAAAACCCTTATATTCGTGCTACAATCTCGAGTAAAAACTCGAAATTTCGAGTTCAAACTCGAACTTATTGCTTTAATATTGGGTTTACAAACTGTGAACTAAGGGCAATAAATTATCTACGTAAGTTATTGTATACTCGAGCATAGAATAATAGACACTTATCTTGAGTTCGCCCAAAAGTAGAGTAGAAAATGCCAAACCTAATTTCGAGTTCCATTTCGAGTAAAAAGATTGGAGACCGGGCCCAGGT
>NMRA01000040.1:979105-995443 GCA_002633005.1 Phoronis australis | reverse complement strand
CCCCTGGGTGCGCGCATGTATACGTTTTTTCGAATAAAAGGTTCTCTGGCCTAAACGGTTGTAATCATACGGAAAAAACAGTTTAGAGTCGGAGTCTGAACAGAGACTCCAACACACTTACCGACGGGGCTTGTAAAACTTGCAGCTCATTGAGAATCAAGTTTTTGAGCCCATTCACTGCCGTAGGCCGACAAAATTAACGCACTCCGCTATATGCGAAGGCGTACGGCCTGGGTGGGGTATCTGTATGATATAGATTATTTTGTAGTGTAACAATGCAACAAAGCTTCGAGGTTGCCCAAAGACGAGATCTCCCCGNGGCTCCTGGCGCAGTACGCACCCGCTAATGGGTTCCGAAAACTTCTTTCGAGTTGGTTACTCCAGGTTGATAAAAATTGCTTACGAAATAAGCTGTTTGATAACGGAATGATGTCCATATTACCGGATTTCAACACGCTGCATCAAAATTCATTGAAACGTAGGCAATGCCGCGGGATTGCCTGGCAGGGCTGCGTTGAATAAAACTTCAAAATTTATCCGCTGGATTATGACGTTCAGTACATTGTTCAGCAAGGAGTGTTTGCACGTGATTGACTTACAAATGATCATAAAAACACGTTTTTCTATCAGACCTACTTTCTAAGGGAACACTTTCTGATATATTTCTTCCACTTTTTGTAATCCATACAGGGATTTCTATACTATTTCCCGCGCTTCTCCATTGGATGGTGTGCTGCCCGAAATTTTCCACAATTTGTCCAAAACCTCCACAATTCTTGCCGAATCTGGGGCATTAGCTCACCCCAACCCCCTCCTCCCCCCCTGTCAAATACGCCAATGGCCGTGCTTGGAGTCCTTGACCAAGTTCAGACTTTTTTAACTCAAGTAGCAGGAAATACTGCTCCCGTAGGGCATGTTCAGAGAATCACGTTGTTCACGTAGCCCATTACGTCTTTCGGAAATGTTAACCGAAACAACAAAAGATGGCTACCAGGGCGGATCCAGGATTCTGAGTTGGGGGGGGCAGGGCACAGGAATAACCATAATTTCGGCACATGCGCGCCCAGCCTAAAATGTAGGGATGCAGGGGTTCCGAATTTTTGGGTTTGCGGACCTTATTACAAAAAAAAAACGGTAAATGGGGTTTCTTCAAGGCCTATGCATTGTGCATTCGCCCCCCTCCCCGAGCCCCCCTGGATGCGCTCATATGCTATCAGCAATTCGCACCCCGAACTGCCAAATGGTATCTGGGAGGATTTGGGGGGCATGGCCCCCTTGCCCCTCCCCCTAAGTCCGCCACTGGCCACTGCATTTACGCCTCTATGGTGTTTCGATCCACTAGGTCACTAGAATTACAAAATGTACATCTATACTGGATTTACCATGATACTTCTCAGCGAATTCATATACCGGCATCAGGTGAGCAACAACTGAGATGTTTCAAAGATTGTAAAGTTTTGAGTGTCGTTCAAAATATTGTAAAGCTGGTTATAGAAAAGCATGTAAAAATTTCGTCGACTGAGAGTACATAGCACTACACAAAACACAAAACGGATCTTTAGTCCTTTGGTGATTGAAAAAAAGAGTGACTCCATTTCGCGCTGATTGGGGGTGCGAACGTACATTCTACACTTTTAACGAACACGTAAACAATGCACAAATGCGTACAAAATAGTGTTCTGTAGAAACAAATGATTAGATAGCCCCACACAAAAGCGGCAAATCAAATGAGATTTCTCCTTACTCACCACCAAATGCGCAACTTGTACTCTTTTTACGGGATTATTTTAATTAATGTATTGAAATTATTTTAACACTCTCCTGTTTCAATACTGAGCCAAAATAAGTGCCTATTACTCCATTTCTAGCCAATGGGCGGAAGAGGGGGAGGGGGGAGGAGGATGGGTCGAATGCGCCCCCCATTTTGCGAAGTGGGCAAAAAGATCCGCCTTCAAGAAATAACAACTCCAAAGAAAGTACAAAACGAGACAAAGTCCACTCAAAAAGGCAAGAACTACCAAAATTCGGCGAATGCACAATCATAGCTCTGAACGCACCCCGTGAATCTCAGTAAAACGTCCACATTTTCAAAAATTCGAGCCCCCCATTTCTTAGGATGGGTGCGTGCATGTAGTCGAAAGGATGAGACCCCAGTTCCCAGTTGAAGTTGTATTGTCATTCCTATTTAGCAGTCAAGACGCTTTGGTCTTCAGTAAAAAACATTACCACGCTCATCCTATTTTGAATTTTTGCCAAGTGTGCCGGTAACTCAAGTTACAGGGAACGATGGTCTTGTTAGTAACGGAAATAGACTTATCATGGTGTGAGACCGATTATATGACAGTCAAAGGCCTAATTCGATTTCCGCCCAAGTTAAGCTAAAAGCCAGGGCGAACAGGCACCTTGTACGACAGTTAAACCCAGAGGTGAAATCACCAGTGAGGTGATGCGCGGAACAGTGGTTTGAAAAGTACAGACACAGACCAGGGTTGAGTTCCATAAGGTCGCAAACGAGCCAAGCTAGTTTATCACGTGTGTCGCTTGCATGATGGCGACATCCGAGTCCGCCTCTCGCGATCAGAATTGGTCTGGCGTTTTCTCAATGATGCTTTTCTGGCTTAACTCGGTGTCGGTGGCGGATTTAAGGGGAGGGGGGAGGGCAAGGGGGTCATGCCCCCTAAAATTCTCCCAGATTCCATTTGGCAGTTCGGCATGTCGGCGACATCCCGTTGCTCCCAACTTGTTCGATTCTATAGCCCAATAATAAGTTGGGAAGTTTACCCCACGGTAGCCAATATCTTACACGACTGATTAACTCCATTCTGGCATTTATGGTTGGAGGGCCCGCGCTCTTTTGTTCGATAGTTGCTCTAATCTCCGATCAGAACCTATCTAGCCTGACTGGGCTGGGCTGATAAAAATGAAAGTTGGGTTATAACATATTTGAGCTTAAACCAATAGCATTCATTTTTGAATTCCTCGTCAAATGCTGATCATGTTAAGTTTTTGAATCACCAAAATAGCCCAACTACAACAGAATTTAAGACAATCTATTCTGTCCAAACGGATCCAACGCACTGGGTTTGACTGTGTTCTGAATACGCGTTCAGTAATAGCGTGCAACCACCATACGTTTCCCTTGAAGCCTGGGAGATAATTGGTCTGCTTGGGACAAAAGACTGAGCTGGGCATTTAACAAAAGAGCCAGATGTTATCGCACGTTCAGCAGCCCTCACGTCTGGAAAAGTTACTGAACGACAGAACACTGTAATGGAGGTGCGAATGTATGACGGACAAAATCCTGGCTAATACTCTGCCCTGCATGTCCCCCCCGGCCCCAACTCAAAATCCTGGATCCACCCCTGTGTATCGTCAGCTACTAAAACATTCGTATTTTGAGAACTAGTGTTCAAATATTGGGAACTGAGCAAATCTGAAGCTTTCCGTTCCGTTTTTTTTTTTTTTTTTGAAGCCGGCCCGTTGCTCCGGCGTCCCGCGCCAGACGGCCGCTCTCAAAAATACCTTTGTAAAACTATTTCTGAGATCTCATCTCTTCGGACGACCACACCAATTCCCTCGTTCCACTCAGTTTCCAAAAGTCCACCACGAAGACATAAAGTGAACAGTTCTATTGTCCGAATATCTGTGTCGGGCAAATAAAATGCTTATCAAACTAAATTAACTGAAAAACTATCAGGACTCGTTATTCCCGAGCAATGTGAATAACAAGTTCGCAACATGAACAGAATGTTTTATCTACGTTACAGCTTTAAGACGACTATATGAACCAAATGTCAGTTGCCATAAAGGCTTTTTCATCCTTTTTGGAGAACACCATTCATGGGTAACAAACACAAAAATATAAAAGGAGACTTATCGCTATAACCAATATTCACTCTCATTCCAATGACCCAAATTATTCCCTGTGCATGTTTTAGTCGAATCCAAAGTGCCGTAATTAATCCTCTTCATCAGAGTCGGAGTCTTCACTCCATGGATCAACTTCGGAATCTGACAGTTCTTCAGAAGAACTATCTCAAATGCTGGTTGCTTCATTCCCAAGGTTACTGTTGTTGACTTCTGCATTCGAACCGAACAATATGTCAGGGAGAATGGACCCCTCAAACCAAACTGGCAGAAGTGTGTGAGTTTCAGTTGCATGCCAACCATAATCAGTTGGTGTCAGTCCAGCCCCGGGATATGCTGTCGCGGCACGGGTCCATAGCGCTGTGACGTACTGAGTTCGGCGAATCTTCATCTGCAGACTACGGAGACAAGGTGGGAGCAACGCACAGTCAATTCGCCTTAAATTTGCAAGTGGATTCTCCTGAAAGGAAATNTTCTAGAAAATAAGGAATGACGTGTACAACTAATTCATAATAGAAATCTTTTTTATTTAAAGGAGGCAACCATTATACGTTACTTAGACTTCATTTACATGGCAGACGTAATCACAGCTAATCGAATTCAATCAGTTCTCCTCACTGTAATCGAATTCATTCAATTCTTGTCACTACTGCAATAATCAAGATTTCGATAACATACCTATAAAAGGCAGATGTGTAGTCACATCCAGTGAAGGCATGGTATCCAGGCATTGCTCTGGCAAGTCCATACTTGCGCTCTTCAAGAACGTTTGCTATGTCGGAAATGTTGATAAATCATCTGTTATTTCCCATCCCACAGTCCATGACATCGTTGGTCGTTGATCTTATTTCTCGCCGCTGTTGTCCGAGTGTATCAAGCAAGATTACTAAAACATCTGTATCTGAAGCCCTCACCATAACATGACCGATTGGGATGTTTGCGACGTGGAACGCAATCGGCGTATCCGCTTCCTCGTGATCACCTTGGAGATGGGCAGGTTTTGTCACCATGATTTGCTGGTTATCGTCGGGAAAGAACTGGTAGCAGTCACCACCGTGGGAAACAAACAAGGTTTTCCCACCAAACATATACCAATAATGGTCTTTTCTCCATTCCGTCAAAAGGAACTTTGCCAGTTCATTCTTGAACGCGCTGTTGTTCAGAAGTGTTTGTGAGCTCTGTCGCAGAGTTTGATCAGGCCCTGTTATGGCATACATGGAATTCAAGTCCCCGCGATGTTTCCGTTTCACTGTCCTTAACTGAGTTTTCTACGTACTTGTCTAGACACAAGTGAGCTTCCTCTGCCCTCCCGAAGACCAAGTCACTCAAGTTTGTTAAATTGTGTGGATGTAATACCAATGCCTTGCATAGGTTGCTCAATGCCTGGGTAAAAAGTCTCTCTGGGAAACGAGCCAAATTATGCGATTAAAAACCTCTAAGTTCAGTAACTGAGGCTCCGCTCTGACAAAAGGGAACAATGAACTTGTTTTCTCATGTTTATTTCAAGGCTTTGTAAAACCATTGAACTGACGTCATTCAGTAATAAGTAAATGATTGTTTCCTTGTTGGTTTTCACTTGTTTGATAAGCTTTGTGTATATTGTGCTACATAATAAACATCATGAACAATTATTTTCCGTTTTTCATGAAAACAATATTCACCAACATTTAAGACGCTTTACACCTATTTAGGTATATGGTAGACATTTGCCATTGCTTCAGTGGGCACTGTCAATGATGACGCAGTCAGTGTCTGAAAAGACACTAAACATAGAAGAATATAAAATGTTCAACAGTATATAACTAGTATATTTCTCTGACACAATGTTGACAAGTAGATCATGGTCTGAGTGCAGGCCCTTGCAAAACAATTGGGAGGTCATTTTAGCTGAGAATATGGGCATGGAGAACTGTTTGGCAGTTCGTGACAATGAGAAAGGGCATAAACTGAAATGTTTTTGCCTACAAGATAGTTCAGATGATAATTTTAAGAGAACCTATGATCTAATTATCCTATGGAACCACACTTTACGCGTCACTCATGCAGTTAGATGTTTGGTGTGTTGTGGCCGAGATTTGCAGCACCTACGGTTACCGTAAATGTTCATCGACTCTGCTGCAAGAACAGCATTTTTAGCATCTCAGTTTGTTTCCGGCGGACGTGGCAAAAAGACATGGCCGTGTCGAATTTCTTCATCTTTGAGAAACGCCATGGAGTGTGTTTTCTGTAACTCATGCCTTTTTCACGTCTTGTGACAGGCCTAGACGGTAAAGCACAGTTTGTTTTGCAGACGGAATTTCTAGAACGTTGACGACCTCGAGAAGTAGGTTCATGCTTTCACAATATGGATAAGTACTCAAAAAGGTATCCATGGAATGACTTGCTAAGAAAATTAATCCAAGTTATGACTTTTTCATCACTTATGGTGGTGGTTGTTATTAATTGAATATATTTGCCACTTGAATTCCCGAGTATCCAACTCTACTTTTAAATATAAGGATTAATAAATGTTACTTCACAAATTTGACATTTTGGGGATTTCTTTAGTGTATTTTAGTTTGATCTTTGATCAAAATGGTGGTTGAAAAATGAATAAGTTTTACTTTTCATTAAAGGTTTTTTACCGAGCTTCACTTTCCTATTGTCTTAGACACAAAACGAATGCAGTATCTCCGATTCGGTTTACGGTTATCGTTCACTTGAGGCGGCAGATATAAACAATTTCATTGAAAGTGAAAGCAAAAATCGCGGACTAGTAGCAATTGACATACAAGTCTCCGTGATGACACCAGGATTCAGGCGTGAAATCAGAAATTGATGCTCCTATTATTCTTTCAAAATTAGTTGTAACCATTTTTCAAACATTCATCGACATTTCGTACATCAATTTTTTTACTTACTCGCAAAACCCCGCGTCAAATTCTCCAAATTCCTACTGTTTTATTCGCTTCTCCAACTCCTGCGAATGTTACAGTTTCACTCGCAACTTTACTACCGGCACATGAAACGTGACGTGTTAGCTCTCGAATCTTCAGCTTTTGTTCAGATATTTATTGCCACAAGAAAACTGCCTTAATTTCTGGCAGGAGAGTGCAAGAATTTGCAATCATTCACAGTATTAGGCGATCGCGTACATTAAGACAAACGAAATGAAAACGGCTGACTGGCAACCCGTCACCTGTGCATGGGCTCATCCAAAGGTTTACAGTTTCCCGGGAGACCACCAGATTGAATTCTGCACGTGAGAGTCTGGTCCTGTTCTTGTTCTTCGCAAGTTAGCAATATTCTGTGCGAGAGCGTGCATTTTTAATTATCCTTAATTAGCGTAACTATATTTCGGTAGTAGCTGGGATATTGGTTTGAGTCGTCCCGGCCACACACTGCGGCCCACCCAAGAACAACTTCCACTAGTGCAACTTCCGCACACTCGTATCCGATAACTAGGATAAGGCAGAAGATGTAGTTCTGTGAGTGACAATGAACACCTAATGCCAATGTGGGGGGGGGGGGGGGGNTCGTCGGCACGTAGCCGCAGCAGATAATTACTTTTGTCTTGCCCCAGGTTTGCGGCAACACAATGATTAGAAGTCCCGTAAATTATCCTACAACAAATTACCCCACCTCGATATGTGGCACAAGTATTCCGGCAACTTTTCGAGAGGGTGGGGGGATCAAGGTGCAATTGGATGCCGACCGGAAACAGGTCGAAGCTGAAATCAAGATTACCGACAAGTCAGTGACGACCATGGAAACATCCGAACGATACTTTCTCGATCGTCAAATGTTTTGTTCCAAAAGAAACGTTAAAATTATGAATAAATCAGTATTCTGATTTCTTGGAAAACAGTTTCATTAGCAGATTGGATATAGTAAGCTATGCTGACTGAAGCGAGTTACAATTGTCACAAGTGAGGTAAGTTGCACTAGTTTTTAAAAAATAGCGTCCACACAGCCTCCAAACCTAGCAATAACTCGTTCCATGAGTAATTTGTCAAATTCTTTGGTAAGTCTGCGTGTGGACGGCAATTCCGTTTCTTCGGACAAAGATATGTCGATAAGCTTGGCCCAGGGGTTTCCATACAATGTATATTAATCGGCCACAGTTTTGGTAAGAAAATGACAAAAGCAACGAGAAGTGATGATATGCGCCGACAGTGCACTGCAAAGGGCATCTTCTTTGTGGTGCTTATCAGTTTCGTGTAAGGTACATGCATGACAAGAATCCTACATTGCCATCCAAACCGGTCAGGATTGGGCAACTCCACCGGGTTGCCTACCTCAGAAATTGTCGGTTCCGATCAAAGACCTCATGCTGTTGCGGTTATTATAACTAAATTGTCTCAAGCTGCTGATGCTATCGTTCTTAGATAATCAAACCCAACACAAACACACTGGGGGCTACGATTTTTTTAAATTTTCGACTTGAAAAATTTTTAAATAGCACCTTAATTCGATTTGCCCATGAAAATTGAACGTTGTTTGGTTTTTGAATTTTTAAAATCGGACAAGAATTGTGACTTTTAGCCTGTGAATTTTAACTGAATGTTGCCCAGAGCTCGCGCGTGGTCGAAACAGTATTCCGTGCCTCATTAATACAGTGGTTTGGGCAGTACCAGCAGGGAGCCTTAAATTTTGAGGTAAGCCAAGTGTCCAGTGGCGGATCTAGGATATCACAAGGGGGGGGGCCCAACATTTTGTCCGGCTGTAAGAATTTGTGTAAACTGAACCACGATTGTAGANTCTCAAGCTGCTGATGCTATCGTTCTTAGATAATCAAACCCAACACAAACACACTGGGGGCTACGATTTTTTTAAATTTTCGATTGAGCAACAGGAAAAATAGACAAAATAGCCACTAAGAAATCCTGAAAATGCTATAATCTATGGCGGCATTGAGTTTGATGCGCCAGATGGAGCACCAGTCCTCCAGTTTTGATAGTGCCCGCTGGAGACGTGCTTGGGCAACTGTAGTTAGGGCAACTGTCTCTTGTTTTTCACTTGTCCAGAACCCGAGATCGTCGGCGAACTGGGATATCTGAACTTTGTCCCTTGGGTGAACTGGTAGGTCGTTGACATACATGTAGATCAAAAATAGCAACGGACTTAGGGACCGGACCCCTGGGGGTGCCGGCCCTCAGATTCACCGGTTGGGAGACGGTTTGTCCCTGTCTGACTGAGATGCATCTGTCTCTCAGGAAAGATGACAGGAGTCTAACCATTTTGTCAGGTAGACCTATATTGGAGAGTTTGTATCTCATTCCGTCATCATGTCATACAGGGTCAAAGGCTTTTTCCACGTCCAACATTATGGCCCCGGTGCAAAAGTTTTTGCCCATTGCCGTTTTGCCTTGAGCTATCAGTCTATGAATGTGTTCGGGTCCTTCACGACTTTTCCTATAGGCTCGTTGCCACATATTAAAAAAGCCTTTGGAATCCAGTTCTGGGTTTATTCTATTCGTGAGGATTCGTTCGAACGTTTTGCCAATGGATGATAGCAGACTTATTGGGCGGTAGTTGGCCGGGTTAGTATGGTCTTTCTCTGGTTTGGGTATCATGACACCCACTGCGCTTTTCCACGGTTTGGCAAAGTGGCCGATAGCAAGGCATCTGTTGTATATCTCGGTTAGCCTCTCGTGAAGAGGCAGCGGACATTTTGTCAGAACGTCCTACGAGATGGAATCGCTTCCTGGGCTGCTGTTTTTCTTACACTTAGAAAGTGTTCGCCTGATGGCGTTATTTCAGCAAGCATTTGGTGGTGATCTCCGCGTTCTTGCGTAATTGTGTTAAGGGTATTGAACAGATGTGCTTTTCGGACCATTGCACAGTCTACGAGGCGTTTTGTCATATTGCAGAAGATCGGGCCTTCGTGCATCCTGTGGGTTCTCTCTAGAGTTTTGGCAATCACTGTGGCCTTGTCTGAGTTAGAGGAGCCAGTTTTGTTGTCATGAATCAGTGGTTTTGCACTCTGGTGGTTGCGAGTGCCCGTGCGTGTAATCCTCTTAAAGGCCTGCCAAAAACCTTTGCCCCTTTCCTCATTAAGAGACTCACAGTATTTGTCACGTTTTTCCCCGTGTGTGGGTGGGCGCAGGTTGTTACAGACCGGTGCTAATAGCTTTCGGTGAGAAGATTGACTGAAGACTGGTTCGAGTTAATCCTTTATTAATCCCAACCGTACGTTCACAAGCCTACTCAAAGAAAACGTCCGACGTAATGTCTGTTTATGCTCCAGCCAGTGCTGCGAAGCCTTGACTTGTGATGAACTTCTGAGACACGTTCAGCAACTGTTACACTCGATTCAATAACCTGCTGTCTCTACAGCTGGCTCTCTATTGACTATCGCTGTAACTGCTGATTCTCTTCACTGCAACTCAACTGTAGTTCTCCTGATTAACTTTCTTGAACTCACCGATTAACTGACTTGATCTCTTGATGAACTCCCGACTTGATCTTCTTGTACTCAACTGACTAACACAAACCCGTGTTTGTGTATTTATAGCCTAATGCATTGTTCTAGAACTTTTCATCAATTCAAGCACATACCAGAAAGTTTCTGGAACCTATCCAATCATTCTACAAACATGTACTAGTCTCTAGAATATTCCAGACTTCATCAATCACTGTCATGCTAGAGTCTTCTAGAAAGTTCCATACTATTCTGTAGTAAACAAATTACATCATCATTGTACTTAACTCAGGGGTCATGCAAATCAAACTGAATAACAAAACAAAACAATACAACTAATAATACTGTCAGACTATATTCTGACAGTATTGCATGTACAATTGCCTTTTCTCCTGCTTGACAGCGTTCTCGACGCGTCTTTTCAGTACATTATAGATGTTACGGTACATCGGGTTGTCAGGGTAGACCTGGGTCTTGCGCCTGATTTTCCGTTTGAGCCGGATATAAGCATTAGTGTGTCTGCAGAACACCGCCATGTGAATGGGCGTATCTTCACAGTCGTACAGTTTTTATCCAATGCGTTGTTTATAGCATTGCTTAACGCTCGAGACGCGTGATCAATATCGGCTGGAGTGCGGAGTGCGCTCTCCGTACTATTTATGTTGGTCTCCACATACCACTGAATTTGTTGCCAGTTGATTTTCTTAAATGAGCGCGTGTAAGCGTTTGGGAGGAAGTCGAGCCCGCGGCCTCTGGCGTTATCTAGTTTCAGGTGTACCGGTAGTTGGTCACTCATGAGGTCGCCCCTAACCTCGCATTCATGCACTGAGCTGAGTAGAGATCGGGTAATGAATATGAAGTCCAAGACTTCGCGGTACCGGATTTGGCGGCGTGCGCCAGTCCACTGCTGGTAAGTGGGCTCACCAGTGTCATTGACTAGGTACAGATCTGAGTCTTCAACGGCGTCGAAAAGTATCTCGCCTGTTATGTCAGTTTTTCTGTTTCCGAAGAACAGATGCTTGGAGTTGAAATCGCCCATAAATATGCATTGTCTATACGAGTTCGTGAAGTGCCTGAATAGGTATTTGTCTACAGTGCTCCCCGGAGGGTTGTAGATCGACACGATTGTAGTGGTTTTGCTGTTGATACGGAATTCAACCGCCACTACTTCCGCTGAGAGCATATTTGTGTTAATGGGAGTGAAATCAACTCCTTGCCTGACAAGGATGCCCACCCCGCCGCCCGAGCGGTCGGAGCGATCTCTCCGTACAATGCTGTAGCCAGGTATTGTGAATTTGATTTTGTCGGACAGCCAGGTTTCGTTCATGGATACTACGTCTGGTTTTTCGTAGGCAAGATACTCTTAGAGTTCGCCGTTTCCCTCTCGCCCCATTGAGGTTAATGTGTAGTAGACTAGCCATGTCGGAAACACGTGGTGTCTCTTTTGGTACTGTCTAAATTTCACTGTCTGGTTATCAGCTGGAGGACCTGTGAGCCATTCAGATCTGACCGAGTCAACGATCAGCTGGCTGACTTCCTCTTTTCCGAAGTCGAGCCCTAATTTTGTTGCCATTATGCCCACCGCCAGCTCGGTGAGCGTCATCGCCAGTCTGAGGACCTCAAGGTTGTTTGACGGGCCCTTTGCAGCCTGAGCGTATGACAGCTGCTTTGTTTTAGTTGGTGTCTTTAACAAGTAATCGCCGGAAGATCTAACAAATGCAGTGTCTGCAGCTGAAGGTGGCATGAGTTAAGCTGAGGCAGCGAAAACGTTTAAGGTCCCGAGGGGGACCCTGCAAAATCGTCTAAAGGGCGTCAACATGAAATGTCACGGTGGCCAGAAAGTTATGTCGGACACTGAAGAAAAGTCAATCGCAGATAATGTAGCAGTGATGGCAGACTGGGGTTTCCCCGTGGACAATTTGGGTTTACGCCTGTGATGGTGAAGTCCTTTCTAGACAAAAGTGGTCGCAAAGTGAAACGTTTCAAACATAATTTCCCAGGGAAGGAATGGGTTCAGTTTCGAGAAAAGGCATAAGCAAACCCTCGCAAGTAGAACATGTCAAAACATGAATCGTGCCAGAGCAAGTTAGTAGCAAAACCGTCGATCAATTTATTGGAAACCTCGAGAAAACCTTGCACGGCGTTCAACCCTCACACAGTTAACTATGATGAGACAAATTTGAATAACGACCCAGGTCGTAAGCGATGCATCTTTCGACGAGGAATTAAATACCCTGAATCTATCATGAATTCCACAATGCGTGTCACTAATGTTTAGTGGAACTGCGACAGGGGAAACATTACCACTGTACGTTGTTTACAAGTCAAAGCACATGCTGGACACCTGGACCGAAGGTGGTCCGCGACTCGCCCGTTACAACAGAACAAATCTGGTTGCTTTAACTCGACAACATTTCAGGACTGGTGCGAGACAATCGTGCCTTGGGTGAAAAGAATCCCTGAAAATAAGGTCCTGATTGGAGACAACAACTCGCCTCATATCAATGAGACTGTTACTGAGCAATGCTCAAAGCTTAACATCGCCTTCGTCTGTCTTCCACCAAATAGCACACATCTACTCCAACGTCTGGACGTGGGCGTGTATTCCTCCGTTAAGAAGAACTGGCGTGGCAGAGGATGTTGGCACGAATCAGTTCCCAAAGATTAATTCCCTTCTCTTCTCAAAAAGCTGATGTTGAGGATGGGCAAACAACTCAATGAAAACATTATAAGCGGATTCCGAAAATCTGGCATCCATCCATTGGACAAGCAGCCTGTGCTCGATAGGTTACCGCATATTCAGCAGCATCACATTCAGCTTGTGAGAAATACCGTTGCCCAGGTTGTAGTGGACAGCTTGTATAAAATGCGCCACGGCAAGAGCGACCAGCAACCTCGAAAGCGTGCTAGATGTGTAGATGTTGAACCCGGAAAAAGCACGAGCGACATTTCAAGCCTTAATGAATCATCAAATCTCGAAGGTACTCCAGGACTTAATGAGTCAACAGATTCAGATGAAGTCGATGCCTCAGAAAACGAACAGCAAAATGCTAATAACACTTCTTCCACTGCAGGACCATGCACTTCCCCTGAAGAAGGTCCATCCACCAGTTTTTCCGTTTCGCAGTCGTCGAATGGCCCCAATCAGCAGTCTTCCCACCATTCAGCTTGAATGGTGAACAAGTACAGAATGTAGTGAGAGCATATCCGGATGGACGTTGCTTTTTCCCCAAGCCTTGCAATTGGTATAAATACACAGTTGCAAAGCATTGAGCGTGAACAGTTTGGCTAGCCAATCGATCTTATTAACAAGCTTTTTGAAACTAATAAGGTAGTCACATCTGCACCAATTCGAAAGAGCTTCTAGAAATAAGTGTGGCGCAATTAAATGCCGATCTACCGCGCAGGCTACACAGAGGATTGAATCGATCGCAAATCCAACAGAAATGGTTGGAGAACTTGAAATCATTTGGATGTCATGTCCTCACTGATCAGTCTCCGTCTATGAAATACGGGGTTGAATTCAATTCACAACCGCTGATGGTTAAATACACAAGCATTGGAGAAAATGCCGGCCATTATGATTGTATAATTTACGATCTCAGTTGCACAGAACTTCCTGAACCGTCTGAGAAAGTTACTCCAAAGCATGATTTCACCCCTGCATAATCATCTCAGTAAAAAGCCAAGTAATCGCATCGGCTCAATCATCGAGTGCCAACATGAAAACATTGGGAAAGAAAGTGACAGAAACCAAAAGAAAGTCTAAAAGTGTACTAGAAGGGCAAGACGCGTGATTACTGAGCGCCAGATTTTTGATAAGGAATGGTTTTGTTTTATGTGCGGGAAGACGAGAGAGGAAGACATGATTTTTGCTGTAATTGTTTACCATGAGTTCACACTGAATGTGCAGGTGACATCGACTCGGATATAGTGAATGTGACGAATGCGCATCGTGCGTTTTCTGTGGCACAGGTCAAGATACATACGATTGTTTTCATCAAATCATGATTCTCGACATGATGTTTAAGGCGTTTGTGCAAAAGGCTGAAACAATAGGTTTAAGAGCAAGCTTGTTTATTTCCCATAGTTTTGTCAGTTTGACAGAAGTGGAATGATTTTAGCTTAAATTGGTAGCATTTGTGAATTGTTTTTGTTGATGAATAAAGTTTCTATTCATATTCATTCCTTTTTATTACATTAAAAACATTTTAGAAGTGTTTTCGTTTATTGAACCATTAGTTGCCGATAACGAACTGGGAGGTAATTATAAGACATAATTATGTTCAATGTTATATGTTTTGCATATTGAACTGCTTCATTTTTTGCCCAGCTCCTGAAATCTTTTTTCGAATATTCGCGGCAGTCATGGGAAAAAGTTTTATAATGCTTAATACTTGTCATCCACTTATCAGTTTTGAGACAACTACTGCAACATTTAATTTTACTGTGCAAAAAATTACAATCCCAACTTTACCCGCTTTGGATATTACAGTGCCAACTTTCCCTGCTTGGGAGACAAAGTTGGCAGGTTGCAAAAACCATTGAATTAACCCTCAGAAATCCCAAACAGAAACTATTAGTTTCGTTGGTGGAAATAGCTGTCCGGATTTTTAGCCCACATTTCTCTCTGTTACATAACTATAAAGTAATTGAATAAAAAAGCTCAAAAACTGCCACCTTCACCTCATTTTACGGTAAAATCTCATTACTTCAGGACTCAATTAGGGCTCAAATTGAAATACTACCGACAAGTAGCACCTAAGTATTGTTTTTGCCATTTTCAAGATCTGGGACCAGTTACAAGAAACTGGCTTAAGTTCATTTTTGACTTGTAATAAGTCCAAGATTTGTCTCAACACCCAAACTTTGAAACTTCCTCATCCAGTAAGTAAATCAAAATTAAGACAAAACTCAAGCATAAGACTGTCTTGAAACAAAGGAAAACAAATTCAAATATATATTTGCAAGCTCCTAACAACTGCATGCCAATACAGGAACTAATTTAAAAACACAATACTATTATTACTTGAACATAATCTACCTTAAATAAAGTGCACTTGTATTGTACATGAAGATGTGAAAACAAAAAAACTGATAACAGGTGACCTTTGCACTGATGACGTACCTCGAGGTCTCAGATAGCCCACATCATGCAGCGTTATTTCCTAGCACCATGTCATGATACTTACTGGACATGGTTCAGTAATTTGTGGCACATTATTTTTGCCACAAAACCCGTTCTTAAAGAATTTTAGCAAATTTCAACCTACCTCATATTCACACCACCGCTATACCTTGTGTTTCCAACTAATTTGGCCATGCAATCACAGAGACAAGTAACTAGCCTACAATTCCCAATATAAGTTTTACCTTAAAATTGACTGAAAATTATGATTTGTCTTAGCTAAGACAATTTTCTTGGAATGGGTCCCTGTACTGTAACTAAAGTGTTAAGCAGCTAACATGACGATGTTAGAAGTTCTTGAAAAACGGAAAATTCTGGCAATTATTTCTGTCCAAAATTGTAGAGATTCAATTGTAGATTTATAATAGACAATGCAGATGATAAGCCAACTAATCCTGTCTAGTTCTAGAACTACTACAATTTAAGATGTTCATCAGTCAGTCCCAGAGATTTAGCCAACCACTTTACTTTCTCGCTGTAGCATAGTGTTCATTGAACCAGTCACAAGTTTCTCGCAAAGCTGAAATAAAAGAAGACATAACTCATAACTGTTGGCAAAGTGATGAAATAAATCACCTACAATATGTTATTCATTCAACATTAAACTCTGGTATCAGAAAATAATGACTCTTCCTCCAAAAAAACTGAAATACCTTGCCCTTCTAACCTGGGGCAGAGGCAAATTGAAAAGCAGCAATCACCACCTTATGATGGTCTATTTGCTTGTGCCAAATTTCATCAAGATCTGACCAAGGGTTTGCGAGATGTTGAGCAGAAAACTGGAAAACAGGGCAAAATGGCCACTAGGGGGTGCTGCATGTCCCAAAACAGACTGGTGTCAGGGGCGGATCCAGGATTTTGAGTTGGGGGGGGGGGGGGG
>NMRA01000040.1:865804-978688 GCA_002633005.1 Phoronis australis | reverse complement strand
CCCAACCCACACATTTTTGGCTGAAGAGCGGTAGTATTTGTCGCCGCGCTTAACAATAACACGAGACGCCATTGAAAATCCCACCACGCTGTCCCAGATGCCCCGGCAATGTTGACAATTTACGTTCCTCCGAAACATAAAGAGCAACTTCCACTTTTCGAGGTGAACGTCGTCTGCAACACCGCGGTAAGAAAGGAATTTGCCGCGCAAATTTTATATCAAATCGGATTTTTTTACACGGAAATATTATAAAAAAAGCGGAAAGCACATTTGAAAAAAGCGGAAATCCGCGTTTCCGCGGAAAATTCCAAGCCCTGTCAAAAGTACTGAAAAGCTATTGTCCTGATCAAAACTGCCACTAGGGAATGATTGATGAAGTAGTCAAACATGCTCCAAATTGACCAGTGCCACCACATTGTCATCACACACCTATGTGCCAAGTTTCATTGAGATCCGTCCATTGGGTTTTATAGACATCATGCAGAAACCCTCTTTCCCCAAAACACTGAACCCTCTGCCCCTTTGGTACTGGAGGGCTGGGCAGATTGAAATGTGGCATGCACTGTCATTGTGATGTCCTATACCCTTGTGCCAAATTTCATAAAGTTACGACAACGAATTTTTGAGACAACAAGACGACACCCGAAGAGAATGACAAGCTGCGACAAAATTATATAAGGTCAGATGATCAGCTTTGATATGATTGGGACCACAACAGGAAGGCAGTAGAGTGGGGATCACATCAGTGTTAAACTTATAAGACATCCCGTTGGGGCAGAAAATTGCCATCCATCGTACATTCAAAACTTTCATGTGAGGAGTATGTGATCTTGCTTTTTAACACAACAAAGTTTCCCTTATGTTTTTATAATTATATAGACATTCCATCCAGTTTGTAGGTGTTCCTGAGTTTGCATCATTTTTTTCAACGTCAGATGTGCCGTCCCATCTGAGCAACAAAACACATTCACCAACCTTGAAACCAACATTACAATTATTCCTTGCTGGCACAAAGCACTCATTCTGTAGTACACTTGAGAATAATACAGACATTGATTTTATCGTTTCTAAGGACAATTGGAAAGATATCAAAAGATTTACAAAATATACCATAAGTGAACATTCTGTGGATAACACACCTTGCTTGATTGGAGTGAACTGAAAGTCAGGTAGATAGGAGCGCAGCTTCTTATTGCTGGCTGTCTTCTTGTACTGTCCATCTGATTTACTGGTATCATACTGTAAGGTTGTTAAGGAATGTGGTGCTGACACAGGTCAACAGGCATCTGACACTCAAAACTAATGACCCTGTACAAATAACAACAGCAAGAACTACTGACCCTGGAGATACAACAACAACTACTGACCCTGGAGATATAACAACTACTGACCATGGAGATACAACAACTATTGACCCTGGAGATACAACAACAACTACTGACCCTGGAGATACAACAATTACTGACCCTTCAGATATAACTTCCACTGACCCTGGAGATACAACAATTATACTTAACGTGGAGATACAACTACTGATCCTGGAGATACAAAACCTAATGACCCTGGAGCTACAAGTATTGACCCGAGAGTTACAACAACTTTTGACCATGGACATACAACAACTACTGACCCTGGAGATACAACAACAGCTACTGACCTTCAAGTCAAGTCATTTTATTTAGTCGGTTCCAGAGAAAACATTAGCCGTAGGCTAGTACACGACAAACAAATACATAAGTTATAAAATAAATAACGTAGAAAATATATCTGAAACTAAATAAGGCGATCCAGATCCTCCCAAGAATACTATTGTTTCATGAAATGAAGAATATAAATCGGTAAATAAAACAACAAGAATGGATCAACTGAAATTTGAAATTTTCGGAGGTAACAACTTCCTTTATCAACAAAAACAGAAATAAAGTAAAATAAATAAATATGTATTAATTATGAAATTGAAACAAATTTAAAATACTATACGATATCATCCAAGTCGAAGGATACCAATTTCTTGGTTGCAAGCGTGAAAAATTGTTCATTAATGCTCCAAGAGGTTCTGGGGTGTTAGTATGCTTAAAAAACACAGTATGTTTGTTACATTTGATATAAGTGTTATTGATAAAGCCTTTGATGGTGGCATTCTTGGGGTAAAGTTTGGTCAAGTATTATGTCTGAAACTTGTTTTGTAATTTATACATGCTACATTCCTCCTGAGGGTTCAAACAGAAGTAACAACATTGATGACATTTATTCTCATCTCATCAACCAATTGTAAAACTTAAGTGATGTTAATTTCTTCATCTGTAGGGACTTTAACGCAAGGACAGGCAACAAACTAGATTTTATTCAAGATATTGACAAAGTAGGCCCAAGACAAATCATAGATTTTCAGACCAATCGATTTGGTGATGCTTTAATTCACTTCGTGAAAGACTTGAAATTGGCTATTATTAATGGCAGAATTACTCCAGAATTTGACAACTTCACCTCCGTCTCGGCTAAAGAAAATGCTGTTGTAGATTATATTTTTACTGACCAAAATAATCTGGAGAATTGTGTATCGTTTTCTGTACTAAGACTTCTGACATTATTGATATGTTAGATATCCACGCATTGCTTGGGCCAAGATGTAAAGCACCAGATCATTCTGTTATTGTTTTAAAATTTAAAATCTCCTCGCCTGGTTTATGTTCATCTGGTATCGACAGACCTTTAGATCCAGATATTCTTTCGAAAAAACGTAAATATGACACCTCCAATATCCCTGTAGAATTTAGTAATAAAGTGACATTTAATGGAGAAATTTTATGTTTAGTTGATTCATTATTGTTATCCTGTGAACATCAGAACCAACTTGATGTAGTGTATCAGTCATTTGTTGACCTATTAATTAAGGAAATGGGTTCTTTGCTGGATTACAAGGACTATTATCCAAGTCGTAAACTAAGAAAGTATTTTAAAAGGAATCAGCCTTACTGGAATTCGTTAAAGGTTAAGGTTGAAATTGAAAATCTGAATACTAAAAATCCTAAGGATTTCTGGGCATCCAAAACAGTTTAGCGAAGTTCCCCTGGAAGTCTTGGATTCAAATAATGAAATAAACTCTGATAGAAATTTTGTTCTAAATAAATGGAAAAACGACCATGAACAATAATAAGGTAAGCGTAAAAAATTAGGGGGCACAGCGGTAGTCGGATCTGTCCGAAAGTTCGCTCATGCCGTCCCATTCATGAATGGAACATGTGCCAAATTTCATGAACGTATGTTAAAGGCTTTTGGAGATAGAGCAGCGGACGCCGGACGGACGCCGCCCAGACGGACGGACGGACGCAGATGATGGCATAACGCGTCCACATGTAAATATGTGGGCGCATAAAAATTGCGTAATGGTGTCAAATATGGCCTGAACAATATTTTAGTGCTTCTTCATGTCAACAATATTGTACTTTTGTCTGAGAATGAAAATGACATGTAAGATATGTTGAAGGTTTTAAACAACTGGTGTAAAAAGTGGAGAACGGTTGTAAACATGGCAAGAACAAAATAATGCTGTCCGTTTTCGAGCTAAGTCTATGCATGGAAGCAATTTTGAATTTATTTTAAGAGTGCCATTCGTTATAAATCCTCATACAAATATTTAGGCTGTATTCTGGATCAACACCTTGACTTCAAAGAAAATTTGAAAACTTTATGACTGAAGTTTCTCGTAGAGCATTAGGGGAGATATGCTCAACATTCCAGGATAACAAGAATGTGGAATTCAAAACGTTTAAAACATTATTCAATTTGTGTGTGGCACCAATTTTGGATTACGGGTCATCTGTTTGGGGTTACAAAAATTTTGGTAGTGATGAAAATATTCAAAACAGAGTTATGCGTTTTTATCTAGGGATCAAACGATTTACAGCCACTCATGCTGTTAGTGGCGATATGGGGTGGGACTCCACTGGAAATAGGTTTAAATTGAATATGTTGCGTCTTTGGAACAAACTAGTGAGCACAGGTGGTGACAGGTTACTGAAAAAGCTATTTCTATGGGTCTATTCTGTTGGTAGAAATGGTTGAATAGACGGAATCAAAAATCTGTTTAACATAACTGGCATGCAATCCTGTTTCAAAATTTGATTTGACTACTTATAATATAGTAGACACTAGAAACAAACTATTTGAATACTTGAAACATGTTCGGGCTGAGTCTGTTGTAACAAAACCCAAATTAAAAACCTACATTTTATTTGAACACGAGTTTTTAACTGAACTGTATGTGAAGCTTAATTTATCTCGTTCCGAGAGATCTCTTTTGGCTCACTTTAGAGCAGGAAATTTCCCATTGCACATGGAAACTGGTCGTTATGTAAACACTCCTGAAAGTGAAAGACTTTGCTTGTGTTGTGACTCTGGCTCTGTGGAAGATGAGCTACATTTTGTGCTTGATTGTTCTCTTTATAATTCATGGAGGTCTATTCTATTTAATGATGTTTCCCAAACTTTGCAGATTTCAGAAGATTAGATTAGTCGTTAAAACTGGTGTTTTAGAATTTCCCTAGGCAATTTGCCAAATATGTAAAGTCTGTTTTTGAACTTGGAAACCATCGCATTTATGGCAGGCCTACATCTGAGTTATGTGGTTAAAGTGACTAATAAGCCCAACTGGGCTGGGTACTTAATTTTCTTACGAATGTTATACCTATTGTTTGAATGGGTTAACAAGATTGAACAAATTAGCACCATAGGAGAGGAGATTAATATGTTTGATTCAAGACATCACAGGTTCTGAACTTACATGGAGGCTCAGTCCATGCGTTTGCATACTGCACAAAGACTTTAAATGCAGGCTTGATCCCACCTCCTCTGATAAAGAATTCCACAAATTAGAGCCATAGGCTCTGAAAGATTGTAGACCATACCGAGTGGTTCTGCACTGAGGAATGTTTGTCCTATTGGATGATCTCAAATTATATGGGGTCCTGCAAATTGTGAGAAGGTCCCACATAAATGGGGGTGACAAATGGTTCAAAACTTTGAAAGCCTCTTTTGGAATCATTCTCTGACTACCAAGCTCAAGAGTAGGCAGATTAACTCTCAGTAATGGTGTTTCATATGAGCTAGAAAAATTATCAAATACAAATCGCAGCGCCCTACATTGAACTTGGTCAATCTTATGTTTATTGACTTGGCCACAAAAATTCAAGATTAAAGCACAGTAGAGAAACTGGGATAAAGTAAAACATTGAAAAATCATCATCCGGCTACTTAAGTCTAGAATCCTAGACAGACGCTGTAAAACCTTGAGCTGAGCTCCTGCCTTTCGGCATAAAACTTTAATATGGTTGTCAAAACTGAGGTAATTTAACGTCCACCTCACTGGTGATTTTGGCTTCTTCAACCTTAACAATAGCCCTGGATACATTTCTGGAGTCATGAAGATAGAATGAAATTTTGATGGATTTGCCTCCATCATATTTTGCTTGAACCATTGCTTTTGAAGACTCGAATGTCAGTATGGCAACAACATCATCCCTTGTGCGAGCACTTGCTGAGAGAGTGTTATCATCAGCATAAATACAACTGTGCCTCAGTAAATAAGACACTGGTATCATTCACAAAAATATTAAACAGAACTGGACCCATGATGGATCCCTGTGGCACTCCCTTGACTATATCTAGCCAATCACTAGACAATACAATGATCCTAATACACTGCTTCCTTCCTGACAGATAGGACCATAAAAAGGCACATACCAGTTCACTCACCCAGTACGCTTTCAATTTTGCGATCATGAGTTGGTGCGGGAGGCAGTCGAATGCTTTGCTCAGATCCATGAGCACTGCTCCAGCACACTGATTTTGTTCAGCAGCCAACCTCCAATCTTCAACCATGCGTAGTAAAAGTGATTGGCAGTTATATCCGCTGCTATAGGCAGCAATCCGCAGATCCAATATAATATCTAACAAGAGCAACGCAGAGCGTTAAAATGCGCCCACGAATGCATTGCAAATGGTGTGCTTTTAGGGTTGTTTATTTGTATCATCAAAATGGCCACTAGATGGCGCAAAATACATCGAATCCGTCTGAAAACCAGAAAATGTCATTTTTTTAAAAGAAAGACAATTACCAAATTTCAATAACATTTGTCAAGGAACTTCAGAGAAACAGAGAAAAAAAAAGAACGAAATTGCCACTAGGCGGCAGAGTGTTTGTCGGATCCGTAAAAAGTTGTTGTCTTCTCTTGTTAACTTCATAAAAATGCACGTGATGAATTTAATAAAGATCCTGCAGAGGGCTTAGGAGATACAGGTATGGGTGCAAAAAAAAACACCACTAAGCGGCGCAACACTAGTAGAAGTCATTGGAAAATTATCGTCAACCGCAACTTTCACAATCATCCTTAGAGTGGTTTGGTTTAGAGAGGGACGTACGCCAAAATACACACTCGAAAACAACAAAAATGGCCACAAGGTGGCGCAAACTACGCCGAATCCATCCAAAAACAAGAGGATAGCATTATCTCACTAATAGATGTCTATGTGTTAAATTTTATAGAAATCCGTTGAAGACCTTTGAAGATTTAGAGGTAAACGTAAAAAACTAAAAGTGCCACAAGGGGGCAAACCGGTACACCAATCTGTCCGAAAGTGGTGGTCGTCGTCCGTTGTCAACTTCAAATAAATACATTTGCTAAATTTAATAGAGATCCTATAGAACGTTTAGGAGATACAGCCATGGGCGCAAAAACAAACAAAACTGCCACTAAGAGGCGCCACAGTAGTCGAAGTCGTCGGAAAATCATCGTCAACTATCTTCATCATAATACGAACATACATGCCAATTTTCACAATCATCCTTAGAGTGGTTTGGTTGTTAGAGGGGCAGATGCCAAAAAAAACGACTCGAAAATAGTAAAAATGGCCACTAGATGGCACAAAATGTCTCTAATCCATCCGAAAACAAGAGGAAAGCGTCAACTCATTAATAGATGCCTATGTGCCAAATTTCATGAAAATCGGTTGAGAACCTTTGAAGATACAGAGGCGAACGTAAAAAACTAAAATTGCCACTAGAGGGCACAGCGGTATTCGAGTCGGTCCGAAACTCGTCGCCCTCTGTTATCAACCCCATAGGAATATACCTACTAAATTTCAATAGGATCCTGCAAGGGGTTTAGGAGATACAGCCGCGGTCGCCGGATGCCCAGATAGAGATGATGGCAATATGCGACCTGATATAAATATGTGGGCGCATAAAAACGGGTTTATCTATAACAACATGAGTTTCTCAAGAATCTTGGAGAGAGCTAACAGCATACTCACTGGTCTGTAATTTTCCATCTTCAGTCTGTCATCCTTTTTAAAAACTGGCACTACTTCAGCAAGTTTAGTCATGTCCAAAAATTTACCAGTGTCAATGCTCTGATTGAACATGATAGCTACATGATAACTCACAAATTTACCAACTGGTTTGAGCAACTTAGTTGGAATATGATCACTACCAGTTAAACTTCATAGTATCGAGACATTCGATAACTTTTTCCACTTCAGTTGGAGTAGTATGCCAAAAGGAAAAGTTTCCACTCTTCATTTTAGTTTTAATAACCTGGTGGTCAACACACTTGCTCACACAAGTTTCGGTTGTCTCTGATGACTGTGTGAGATCAACAGCACCACCAATTTTGGAGGCGATGTTAACAAAAATCTCATTCATGTGTGTACAAACATCAGACAGACTAGTGATAATCTCATTTCCAATTCTGAACATAATACTGCCACAACCCTTACTTCCCTTGTCCCTGGAGTAACATTCAAAACAGGAACCTGCTGCATCAAAATTTTTAGCTCTTAATCTAAAATAATTAAAATTGGGGAAATTTACGAACTAGTCTAGTCGTTTGTAGCTCTGCGATACGAGTCTGCATGTCCTTTTATGTTCATTGCAGGACAGACCTTTCCTATGCAGGCAACAATGCATCCTTTTTCTGTTATCAAAATTTTGAATGGTAAACAGCCCAACAAAAGGCCAGCATCCTGCATCTGCATCACCGCTTTGTGCAAACACAAAGACTGTGTTTAATAGCTAAAAGGACATTGCGTCTGCTCTATGGAGATAAATGGAGCGGCAAGATGCAGGCAATTTGCTTGACCCGTCAGTCATTTTCTATATAGTACACCAGCAGAACAGTAATGAACACAGAAATCTATCTCCAAAGTGCCATCCACACAAAGATTTACAATTACAGAACAAGTTAAGGTCTATGTGGACGCTATTTAAACTGGCGCAACTTGCCCCAGTTGTGACTCTAGCTCATTGAGGTAGAGTAACTTGTTCAAGGGTAACTTGTGTCACTTCTAATCGCTGTGTGGCGGCCTACCTGGGGCTAGGCGGAAGTAATTATAAACTGCGGTTACATATAGATGGGTCATCTTTTGTGCACCGTATTCAAATCTGTTGTTCATTGTCATGCACAGAGCGACAACATCCACCTAGCACTAATTATTGGATATATGCGTTTGTGTGTAGACACTCCACTTAAAGTGGGGCAAGTTTCACTAGTGCAGGTTGATCTAGGGACAGTCTGTGTGTGGACGGGACTCAAGCTAGCAGTGACCTGTAGTTAACTTAACATACATCTAAAAGAATAGTGATCCCCTTGAAGATTGCATGATTTTGTATAGTGACAGAGATTCTTGCAACATTATTGAATAAAATAGGAACAACTATAATTAAGGATACAACAATTTCTCCTTGAAAATCCATAGCATCTGTTACAAGTTCAACAGCTTCCTTGATAGAGATTTCATCCTCTGCATCCACTACAAAATATAAGAAAAGTAATAAATAAAATATTTTAACTCCAGAACTGCAAGTTGAATCTGTCCAAAGAATTTAAGAACACCAGACTAATACACCTCAGGTTACGTGTACTACCGAAATGTTGTCTTCCATTCAAAATCTCCAAATAACAAGCAACTGTTGAGATAAAAAAGTATACATTTCTGAAACTAGGAGTCTAGGCAAATCTATCTGTGCCATTCTAATGGAGAGGTGACCATGTATTTCAGCTAAAACTGTTACTTTTGAACAGTACTGAGAAAGGTCTTCTGACTAGCAAACTTCAAAACCTTTTGATATCTTAAAAAAGGTTCAGAAACTGTGGCTATGATTTTTCATAACTTGAGCCGATCGCAATTTTAAAAAAATGTATTCAGTGTTTGTTACTTTTCTAAAAGCATTACTCATAATGGTTAATCAAACAATAAAAATAATGAAAGATTCAATAAAGAATATGAGACATAATTATAACACAGTGAGATTGTGTCATCAGAAAAATCAAACAGCGCTTAAAATCTGTGGCCTATTTCACAAGATAACGCGTTTAAAGACTGGAGTTTCGCTCAAACAGCAATTCCTGAGAAATACAGTATTGTGTCAAACATATGCTGTTTGGTTCTTGATTTATGTCCTGAACTGCAGTTACAAAAAGAATTACATTTTCCTTCTTTTGTTAAAGGAGAATGCCACCCAATTTTATTAGTCTTCTTTACCGTCTTAATCAGTCTATATCTACATCACCTCTTATACGGTCGACCTCACCTTACCGAAAGGTTTGGCGTTAACCTGTGAAGAAGGTGAGAAATGATGCAGCGATGTCAGTGGTTCGTCTGCAGAGTTAATGCCGCTATATTGCGGTGCATCGTTCCCACGAGTCCGAACTATGAAGCTGCGAAGAAAGCAGGTATATCGTTTTTTCGACTTCCTCGAGAGCCCGAAAGGCTTAGGAAGTGGCTCGCGGTAGTGAAGAATGAAAGGTACCCTGTTAATAGCAAGTATGAGGCCGTGAAACATCTCTGTGTCTGTGGCTGGTATTTTGTAGACAGTCACGGTGATTTCTCTGAATCCGGCTTACCAAAGAGCTATCCATACGTTCCGTTGTCTGTGTATGTTCACGGCACCTCTCTAGTATTACTTGGTCAGTTTATTTCGGTTCGANCTGAACTGCAGTTACAAAAAGAATTACATTTTCCTTCTTTTGTTAAAGGAGAATGCCACCCAATTTTATTAGTCTTTTTTACCGTCTTAATCAGTCTATATCTACATCACCTCTTATACGGTCGACCTCACCTTACTGAAAGGTTTGGCGTTAACCTGTGAAGAAGGTGAGAAATGATGCAGCGATGTCAGTGGTTCGTCTGCAGAGTTAATGCCGCTATATTGCGGTGCATCGTTCCCACGAGTCCGAACTATGAAGCTACGAAGAAAGCGGGTAT
This sequence comes from Phoronis australis, assembly GCA_002633005.1. NCBI lineage: Eukaryota > Metazoa > Phoronida > Phoronidae > Phoronis > Phoronis australis. The sequence continues at coordinate 968,425 of NMRA01000040.1, read as the reverse complement.
ATCGTTTTTTCGACTTCCTCGAGAGCCCGAAAGGCTTAGGAAGTGGCTCGCGGTAGTGAAGAATGAAAGGTACCCTGTTAATAGCAAGTATGAGGCCGTGAAACATCTCTGTGTCTGTGGCTGGTATTTTGTAGACAGTCACGGTGATTTCTCTGAATCCGGCTTACCAAAGAGCTATCCATACGTTCCGTTGTCTGTGTATGTTCACGGCACCTCTCTAGTATTACTTGGTCAGTTTATTTCGGTTCGAACTGATAGCATGTGAAACCTAACGACCCAACCCGCGAAGTCTTCTTTGGATGAGTTCTTGACTAAGTCGGGCTTGGCGCCGGGCAAGTTGCCATGTATTCTGCATTCTGTTTCAAAATGAATTATTCTCATCCTAACAAATGCTTATATAAAACTGAATGTGTCTCATTAGATTCAATTTGTAATCACTTTGCAGTATTTGTGAGTGCAAATGTTGAGAAGCCAGCAATGAATAAACCATTGCGTTACCGGCTTTTGATGCCGGTAATAAAGGCAATTGACCGAGCACCGAGGCCGTGTGGGAGTGAGCGCATGCTAATTCAGTGTTTGCTGACAGAAAGCTGTTGTGAAACAATTACTCAATTTTATACGCTATGGCCACATGTTAGGGTAATCTTTATTTAGAAATACAAATACATTATTCATATCATTCTTAATGTACAAACTTTGCCCTGACAGTCTATGGAAGGGAACCCGACTTCGCGGCCCCCGACAAGGAAGTAGATTTTCAGTTTCGTGGCTGATTCACGTAAATAATTACGTGCACATTATTTCTTTGGCTCACTATTATAGTGTTTTGGTGACTGGAGGTTTAGTTTCCAACTCAAGCTGGTTGTGTTCATGCTAGTCCCGGCTGCCGCGACAGGCCTGATCGGGTTCGGAGCCACTGGCCAGGATAACGAGTCAGTCCAGCCGCGCCGGGCCTGATCGGGTTCCGAGCCACTGGCCGGGATAACAAGCGTTTTATGTGTTTAGAACTAAAAAAATCTAAACAACACAGACCTAGGTTCTTTTGTCTGTATTTCACGGAAGAACACTTTGAATTTATCTCCGAACAGAACCCGAGATCCCATTACGGACCCTGGTAAATTGGCTAGCCGAACTTTGCAGGTTACGCTGTGTCCAAATACTAATGAATAAGTAACAGTGAAATAAAACAACACGTTTCTATAAGAACTCAGTGTATTTTTAAGGGTTTTACATCAACGTTTGGTGATTTATTGGTGTTAAACAATGAATTCAGGCGATAAGCTGACACCAGTAACCCGTGTTGTGAACTGCTGAACAGACTGCGTGTGAAACCAATGATGTCATTGGATAATTTCAACACCTTCGTCTGCCGTCAGGTGTCAGGTAACGCAACCGAACGTGCCGTTATCGAGGAGAACTACACAATCCAAATTCATACAAAAAAGGTTGTTTTTGGGTGGCATTCTCCTTTAAAATTTTCAGAAAATCTCACTAAATTTGGTGATGGTAATTAGGGTATTTTGACAGAGCTACTTGAAGTTATCACAATGATTATGTGACTCAGCAGGTCACCAACGAAAGATTTAAAGAGAACCTTGCATGATACTAATTAGATATATCCCGTGGGAGTTGTGTGATGAAATGTCACCTTTTATCTACTGGGATTTTCAGCAATTAGATGAGGTTATGGTCAACAAATGGCAGGTTTTCTTATCCAAGCGACCCAGCGTTGGGTCACGGGCTTCATTGTCCATTCCGACAAAAAATTTCCATCGCAGTTTGACTTATATACATACATATGTGTACATATGTGTGTGTGTGTGTGTGTGTGTGTGTGTATTTTAAAATCACTATAATTTGGCAGTAATCTTTCTCATATGCATATTTCATTGAAGACACGACTTTGATCTGTTTTTACTAGTAGTTTAATTTCAGTTCTTTCAAACTCTCTAAATAGAGATCTTGTCTTTACATCACAAAAGTACAATAAAAATCCAAACAACATCAGAAGGTAATTTAAAAAACGATATTTCGAGACATATATCTCATCTTCAGGCTACTATTTACAACTAGTTCACACTGAAACACACATCAGAAATGACAAATGCAATATAGTGATTTCAAGTTACAGGACAAGGCAGCCTGTACAGAATATTTCACATATGAATACAGACGCAAACTGGTTCAGCGTGAATATGATCATGCAACACAAGCTCGTGATGAAATTGTTGAGAAACGCAACCCCATATCAACAATGGCATTATAGTGCAGTCATTCTAGGGCTCCAGAGGGCCCAACCTAGAAAAGAATTGCAACAGAAAGTGCTTTTTTGCATAAATGACATCTTCAAACATCCCTTGGTGTCAGAAAAAGAATCTACCGAAATCGGAGTGGCGGAAGTTGGTTTTTCAAGATGGCGGAAAAAATGGCCAACAAAACCGGTGTTTACTGTTTTCTGGCATATTCCCCTTATGTAACAGCTAAAAATAAAACAATTAAGTTTGTCATTGATTATATACTTGTCATAACAGGCATACCGATCAAAAGATGCCAATTTTTTGTAAAATAAAACCAATATGGCCGACAAAATGGAGGCCGAAACGGCAATTTGGTACACGTTGCAAGATTTCTTTTTATATTTTGCCCTGAAAATAGCAAAAGTTTTATTCTTTTGTAAGTTAGACAATTGAAAATAACTGGGCCTTACAGTTTGGTCACTGGTTTGAGAGAAAAAAATCAAGATGGCTGAAAAAATGGCCACCAAAATGGCCGCCAAAATGACTGCCAATTCACAAATCCCAATTTACCGCATTTACGTTCTGCAAACTTTGTTATTTGAAACCTGATACGCATTTACACAAAACATTTTACAATCTACAGTCAGGGTTAATGAGTTGATTGTTTCTATAATTTGTTTTTAAGATTTATACTAAATGTGGAAATTTAATCACATTTTACATTATATAACATAAAAGTTGGTGTTTTTCAGAAAAGGCTTTAGATAAATTTTCATAGACCCTATTCACGCCGACAGGAGGCGCATTCCAAAACGAGGCTCGCTACGATAGCTCTGTTAGCTTATCGGCATAGTTCTGTGTTTCAGACCGTGTTGTTCATCTATTGTTAGTTTCTTGAAAATACACTTACTAAATTTAATAAAGTTCCTGTATTGGGCTTAGAAGATACAGCTACGGGCGCAAAACAAAACAAAACCACCACTAGGAGGTGCCACAGTCGTTGAAGTCATCATTGCCAACTATCCTCTTCACAATGAGAACATATACGCCAATTTTCAAAATCATCCTAAAAATGGTTTGGTTGATAGAGGGGTGGACGCCAAAAAACAGACTTGAAAATGGCCTTTAGGTGGCGCATTACCAGGATGAGAATTTGACACGTTTGACATGCTCTAAAAACGTGGAGTATTGGATCACCCTAAAAGCGTGTCAAATGTGTAAAACGTGGCATGTTAAACATGTAAAACGTGGCGTGTCAAACATATAAAATGCAGAGTGTTAAAAACGTGAAATTTTCATTCAGAATTCTCATCTCATTTCTTTGACAAAACTAATAATTCTGCACCGAACTCATTTACCTCACCATAAGCTTGTGAGGTCCTAAAACATAGGCTAATCTTCTATATAACTAATAATATCAAAAATAGCACTGGATTCATCCATATACTTAATACTATCAATAAAGTCTGCTCTGTTATGCGTACGAGCATTAAAATCGCCCATTATCAAAAGGTGACAAGCCCCCTCACTTTCGCAGAAAAACTGTGCACCTCCCGCTCATGTATTTTCATCATGATTCCAAATTTTTACTTGAGCTTTTCTGAGACTGATACACAACTGCAACTAAAATAGGATACAGGATAAAGGTAAACGGGTAAAGTAAGAACAAAAATGCTTTGAACTTCAACAGTTAACTAAACTATAGGGAGTTGATTCACAAAAGACAAAAAACAATTATTGTTTAATCAGTATGAATGTTTGCAGGTCTAACTTCAAACTCAAGCTTGGAAGGAAAGCCCGGCCACTTTTAAATCAATAACCTTTGATGAATTTCAAACAGCTACATACCAGATAAGATAATGGGATCAATTTCACTGTAGTCTCTCATCACCCAGATGAACAGACGGGCCAGATCACGAGAGTAGATGAACTGTCGTCGTGGTGAACCTGTACCCCACACAACAAAAGGCTGATTTTCCCCTGCAAAGAAATAAGAAAGGATAATGAATTGATAAAATAAAGTACACCAAAGAAATACAGATGGAAACAGTCACCTGTGAATATTAGATTGGATATAAATACACTGACAAAACTGTAGTTATCTCCCATTCATTTTCTGTTCGCAATATACAAGTACGAACAAATAAAAGTTGCCTGACAAAAGAAAGTTGTGAATTTGTCCACAAGAAAGCATGGTTGTGAACAGATGGCTAAGTAAATTACTTGGTGATAAAATTAAATTAAAATGCAATTATAGTACAAAATCAAGGAACACAAAAAGAGCTAAGTTGGCAGGTAAGTCTGAACATGTCAGGCTTTCTGGTTTTCAGTGTATTTTCACTCAAAAGTTATTGCCAGCTCCTGGCTCCTGTTGGTTGACAAGTTACCAACTCTAGAGGGCAGCATTGTTGGAACCATTAGTTTTAGACTTCCTCACTGACAAGTTCCCAATTTTGAATACATATAGACACAGTTCTACAATAAATACTACAATGTTTAAACTTAAACAAGGACATAGACATTTTGGACAGAACTCATGAGGAATCAAACTAACCAATATTATAATAAACAAATTTGCACATCTATCACAAGAGCCTTCTTTGGAAGGAGACAAGGGAGTTGTATTGTGACCTTGCTTTAAATTGGCTAAAGTTAATCACACATTGATCAATCAGCACCGTACTTACTAAATGACCTAAAATGACTTACTTAGCTTAATCATTATCATAAAGAAAATAGCTCCAATTGAAAATATTAAATAAACTCAATTTGAGCTTTGCAAACTCTACACATTGATTAGTGACAGTTTTAGATCAATGTGATAAGTGTTGTTTGCTTCTAGCAACACTTTGCAATCGAAATTTTATTTAAAAGACTTAGCAAGTTTTAGCCTGCAGGATACAGTGTAAATTACAGTGTGTCAATTAACATGCCCAGAACACCAACACTCTTGAGAAGTCTGGTTGGTTCTGCAGCTATTTGGCGCATGTTAAAAAGTAAGCTCCAACGGCACTTGGATCAACCAATCAGAGAGGAGTCTGTCATGAGATGATACATGACAAACAAAATGTCAGCCTCCTTGGGTGAGGAAAACACCTAGCATGTGTAAGACAGGGTGAAGCATGGCTTCAGAAGCATTTGAATGTGACATTGGGAAAGGTGTTTTAATTTATAATAACTTCAAAATGTTGATTTTAAAGGTAGAAACTAGAGGTCAAAGGCCCTAGAAGGGGTGTCCAAACTACTAAATACTAGAGGTATGTCTTCCAAAGTGATAAGACTACTGGGTCATTTGACTGCAACATAGCCTTCAACAATCACAATTATATTGCAGTGATTAATACTGACCTCAATGAACAAAATATGAGGATTAAAGTCTGTTGTCCTACAGTGTCCCAAGGAGTTTGACAATAATATAAACCCTGCATACAATAACTTCAGTGATGCAGAGCATTGATATGCACCGCAAACAGTGTGGTTCTAGGGGTGATTACTGGAATCATACAAATGGCCACTAGACAACACTATCTAATAGTACCAAACTTCATAAAAATCTACCAAGAAGCTTCAGAGAAACAGGAAACACAAGAAACAAATTGCTACTAGGGGACACAGTGTTTCTTTGATCCGTCGGATGGATTGAACAAACACAGTGAAAGTCGTCATCGTCCATTGTCAACTTCATGTAAATAAACATGCTAAAATTAATATAGAGCTTGCAGTGGGTTTAGGAGATACAGCTATGGACGCAAAAAACATAACTGGCACTAGGAAGCACCACAGTACTCTAAGTGGTCGTAGAATCATTGTCAACTTCTTCACACTAAGAACATAATACCAGTATGCCAATTTTTAAAACCATTCTTAGAGTAGATTCTATGTATATTACTGGGCTCCATTTAAGTGATGAAAACACTAAGCAGACGGCTACACACTTATTACATCAACGTACGGTTCCTTGGCTCTAAAAAGGATCTTCACTAAGTATTTTCATCCTTAGAGTGGTTTGGTTGACAGAGGGGCAGACGTCAAACACAGACTAGAACACAGTAAAAATGACCACAAGATGGCGCAAAATATGTCAAATCCATCCAAAAACGGGAACATGTCATCATTTCCTGAATAGAAAGCCATTTATTAGATTTCATAAAATTCCGTCAAAGAACTTCTGCAAAACGGGAAAAAATGAAAATGCCACTAGGGGGCACAGCGTTCGTCGGATCCATCTAAAAGTCACCGTCATCTGTTGTCAACTTCATATAAATGCATTTTTTTAATTTATTAAAGATCCTGCAGTGGGTTTAGCAGACAGAGCTACGGGCGCAAAAAAACTGCTACTGGGAGGAGCCACAGTAGTCGAAGTTGTCGGAAAATTATCGGCAACTGTCCTCTTCACACTAAGAACTTGTACGTCAATTTTCACAATCCTCCTTAGAGTGGTCCAGTTCATAGAGGGGCAAATGCCAAAAAGACTCGAAAACAGTAAAAATGGCCACTTGGTCGTGCAAAATATCTTGAATCCATCCGAAAACGGGAGGATAGCGTCATCTCACTAATCGGTTGAGGGCCTTTGAAGATGGTAAACGTAAAAACTAAAATTGCCATTAGGGGCACAATGGTAATCAGATTCATCCGAAATTCGTTGTCATCAGTTGTCATCTCAGGGCTTGGAATGACCCATGACAAAAAAGAGGAAAATTTTACGGCCCTAAATACACATTTCAATTTAAACCATACCTCAACTGATCGAAAGTTACTGTGTCGTGTTGGCAAAACACACTCATCTTAAGCAGTACCTGACATCTATTTCAGCAACAACAATGAAGGCAATTAGATGCAACAAAAAATAGTTTTTAAAATTAAAATAATAACAATAATGATAAAAAATTTGCAGTCTGAGTGGCAGGAGCTTTGTTGATTTGTTGCACTGTGGAAGACCAATAATATTATTTTCAATTCTTATAATTACGATACAAAAGTACACAAAAAAAGAAAATTGATCCATAGATTATCTAGAAAGCCTGAAATACATACACATTTAATTCCAACAAAAATTTTAATTCCAACGCAAATGGAAAAAAGTCAAGATGAAAACCTGTGGCTCATACCCCAACTGTTACCATGGAAAAATGAAAGTCAAAAACATCATAGTTTATAGAATGCATCAATCACAATCCTAAGTTGGCCAAACAGTAATTACAGGAGTTAATTGTTCATAAGCCACGCTGGTGGAGAAGAAACTATGTGACATAAGCGAGGATACTGAAAATAGTCTGGCAGAATTTGTAAACAATGGCTTAGACCAATCAGATCATTCAGAATCTGTCACGTGATCACTTCTCTACAACTGCAAAACTCGAGTCACAAAATAGAACACGAAAAATGTCAAAATAAATTGAAATACAAATAGGCAATTTAAACCCATTTTCAGCAACGAAAATAGCATTTTGTATCCCATTTCGGCAGCACGTAGAAAATTGCACTCAAGCGGTCAGGCCTAGACTTAGGCTTAGCAGCCAACGACAATGGGCGTGCATGTAGGATCAAACAAAAGAATTTCATACATCACTCACATCCCAGGATTCCAATCCAACGAATAACTGGTTACAATTGAATTTCCTTTCAGAAAGCGTTGTTATTTCTAGTGTTACATCGTTTTCAGTCGGTCCTCCGACACCAACTTAGTCCGAGGCATCTCGCCGACGCATTCCGTAATTGTTCCTCTCTCAAAGTTTACAGAACACAAACTTTGACTTATGTTGTTTGTGAAGACATTGACCGTTTCTTTTATCCACTTTTCCACGAAATATTCTGTCTACTCCACGCTCCACGCATTTTTGACCGCAGAATCGCACTATTTGTCGCTGCGATTTTTTACCACATGCAGACGCCATTGATGAACCACGCTATCCCAGACACAGGCGTTTGAATTTATCTGTTCCTCAATTGCCTCTGACGTCACTCACTAATAAGAAAGCATGTTTCTTGTATATGGTTACGAGTCATCGCGAAATTCGAGCAACTGCGATCCACAATTACAATTTTCGTTCCTAAGAAACATAAAGAGCCGTTTCCGTTTTTCGAGCCGTCGGCACTGCCGCGTTGAGAAACCAATTTGCCACGATAATTTTATGGCAAATCCGATTTGTTCCGCGAAAGTATAACGAAAATACTCAGAGGGAAAAAAAGAAAAAAGCAGAAATCCGCGTTTCCGTGGAAAATTCCAAGCCTTGTTCATTGGAACCCATGCGCCAAATGTCATCAAGATCCTGTGAGGAATTTAGGACATATGGCTGCAGACGCCAGACAGCGGATGCTCAGACACCCAGGCAGAGATGACAGTAATATGCACCAACATATACATATGTAGGCACATAAAAACACAATCAAACACCTTAATATCTAAGTGAAGTCTTGCAATGTTGGATTTTACAGAACAAGAAGTATACGATAGCCTCAAAATAAATGAACACTAGGTAGGTTGAGCTTCCATCTCATAAAACTAAGCATAATATTATAGATTCTAAATAATTCTTTGTGTGGACAGCACTGACAGTGAGTGAACAATTAAGAACCAAGTTCATGTCAGATGGCACAAAACAACAGGGTTAATATACCACTTTCTAAAGCAATGTACGGGAAGATAGTCAACCTGTCACCAACCAGTGTGGTGTTTTAGGCACATGTAAACTAGTGCCTAGACACTAGCCAGCTCCAATCTATTCTGGCTTATGATTGACAATAAAAATAACATCGAGTAACTTAGCAACGCAATTTGGTCCCTCCCTATAATGATTACTTTACTTTGCTGGTGTCTTTCTTCTCACGGCAACTCCTTTATAAACTCGGCCTCTGTGAATACTATGCTAGTACTAAATAATTTAGAACTTGCCCTACACACTGTACCCTTGTCTTCGTATTACACTGCTTATAGTGCCTGGGTTCTGTACATGCCATGTGTCTTTAAATGAAAAACATCAAGTGACCAGACTATTGACAAATTATCCAGATTCCACGCAAGTCGGACATACTTTTAGCATTGTAGATTTTGTGTATAAGCCCTGGTAGCACGTGACCATCTTCAATGCTGAAGTTGTCGTGAGGTCCAAAGACATTTGTAGGAATGACAGAGGTAAACTGACAACCGTGTTGCGCATGATAACCTCTATTTTGTATATCAATCATGCGTTTGGCATATGAGTAGCCGAAGTTAGAGTCATGGGGAGGACCGTTGTGAACCTGAAAGAAATAGGGATGGAAACATTTCTTGAAGTTACAATGTCACACAAAGATAAAAAGTTAACCATATCCAACTTTCATTTTTTGTCAAGAATAACTGCTTGTTCAGGTTATCCACTAAAAGTGAAAAACAAGTTACACCATATTATATAAGTACAAACATTCTCCTAGCCAATAAAAATAATAAGAACCAACCAAAAGAGTTGCATCTTCTATTCAGTAACTGCAGGTCTTAGTTTACAAGCACGAATGGATACCAGAGTGAGACATACGTACCATTGTTTCATCTATGGGGTAAGTGGTCTTGTCAGGGAAAATACATGTGGATAGACACGACACAACTTTCCGTACACCAACATTAAAGCTCGACTGAAGTACGTTGTCAGTAATTTGCATGTTGACTCTCTGGACAGGGAAATCAAAAGTAAAACAGAATACATGAGCCAGGAATAAAATTAATGTAAAGCGTAGGTACACGCAAATGTTCATAATGCAACACAAGTGGTACGCTGTTAAAGGGGTGCTCATTACTTTTTGTTACACAACATTTTGATTACACAACAATTTCAATTACTACAATTTCTAATTTCAAAAGTTGGAGGGAAAGGAAGAGGGTGATGACAGAGGGAGCAGAAGTGAGAAGTAAGAGGGAAAAAGGGAGGATGGAGTGGTAATGGGAGGGCCATGGATGACAAAAGGTAGTGGGAGGACTGGAAAGTATAAAGAAATAGTGGGACGGGGTGGGGAAAAAGAGGTGAAGCGAGAAGGTGGAGGGAAACAAAGTGGGAGGATTTGGGGAATGAGAAAGTGAGGTGAAATGGGATAAGTTAAGGGAAGAGGTGATGGGAGGGGTGGGGGTAGAGACTGTGGTAAACTGAGATGTGTTAAAGGAGGATGCAGAGGAGGTAGGAGGGATGGGTGAGGAAGGGGAGAAGAGGGAGAAGAAAAGTGGGTTAACTTTATAAATCTTCCAGAGTTCACATACGCAACTTAGAATAGCGCTGCATACTTGGTTCTACTCTGTCCCCTAGTCATTTTGAAACGTACCTGAGTTCTTGATATATTTTTTCAAAAACCACACAAATGGAATCAACCAAGTTCTTAAATGCTGTAGTTTGACAAGTCAGTCACTATCAACCCCTTACTGACCTTTATCAAGCATCAGTGCTGTTGATTTACCACCCCAAACAAAAGCAAAGCAGTGTAAAAATCCACCCATGACTGTACCACAAAAATGGTACACTTCTAAGGATATTTATAAGTATCATAAAAATGTCCATTAGACAGGTAAGAGTATTCAAAACTGTACCAAAATGGGATAGCATCGTCACCTCCCTAATGGATAACTATTTGCCAAATTTCTTGATGATCTGTCGAAGAACTCCAAAGATACACTGCCAGAAGGAAATGTAAAAAATTTGCCACTAGGGGGCACAGCAGTAGTCGGATCCATCCACAAGAAATGATCACTCACTGTCATGTTCATAAGAATAAAATTGCACAAAGAAACTGCAAGGAGTAAAGATGATACCGCAAGAGATGCGATACAGCTGCAGGTGCAAAAAAATTAAAATGCCACCAAGGGGTGCCACAGTAGTTGGACTCATTCAAAAATCAATGCCAATGTAGGAACAATCTGCCAATTTTTATGATTCATTGAGACATTTTGTGAATAAAGAGGTGGACACCAAAACACAGCCTCAAAAATAATAATTATTGCTACCTAGGTCGTGGAGAACACATTGAAACAGTCTGAATATAATATTAAGGCATTATCATCTCTTAAACACAAATCTACTCACTAAATTTCATGAAAAGCCATCAGGCAACACTGAAGATACAGAGGCGAACATGAAAATACAAAATTACCACTAGGGGGCATGTAGTAGTCAGATTTGTTCAACATAGTCTTCATCCACTGCCACGTTATTAGGAAAACACTTAATTTCACAAAGATTCTGCACATGGATGAGTAGATACAGTCCCAAACGCAAACAAAATGTCTCTAAGTTGCACCACAGTGGTCGGTCCCACCAAAAATCAATATCAGTCATCATAGTTGGAGAGCCAGCAGGACTTTATTAACACTTTTGGGTGCAAAAGGTTTGAGTGCATAATTCTATGATAAATTACCAACCATTTAAGGAAAAGTGCGACTTAAGTTACACAATCCTGGGCTTTGGCCCCAGTGGGGTCCAAAAAAGGACCAAAAATTCCATTTAATTAAAATGTTTGAGTGCAACATCCGTTCCAAGTTTAGTTCATTGTAATCACCACTCAAATTAAAATGATGCAACTGAAGACGCGGAAATGCCTGGGGTTATTCATTAAGACACCTACTAATGGGGCTATTCGGAAAATTTACATTAACTAGAGAGCGCGCGTGTACTTATTCCATGTTTATTCTACTGATGCCTGTTAACTGAGGTACTCGCCGAAGTCGACTTCGCGGCAGTCACCAGTCGGGGCCAGGTCTCCAATCTTTTTACTCGAAATGGAACTCGAAATTAGGTTTGGCATTTTCTACTCTACTTTTGGGGGAACTCAAGATAAGTGTCTATTATTCTATGCTCGAGTACACAATAACTTACCTAGATAATTTATTGCCCTTAGTTCACAGTTTGTAAACCCAATATTAAAGCAATAAGTTCGAGTTTGAACTCGAAAACTCGAGTTTTTACTTGAGTTTGTAGCACGAATATAAGGGTCTTCAACGGCAAACTTGAACTAGAAACTCCTATGCATAAACTATAATGTATTCGAGCACAGTCTGATAACCAATTATCTTAAGTTTGCACAAAAGGAGTAAAGAAATTGCCAAAAATAGTTTCGAGTTCGTTTTGAGTNGTCTCTAAGTTGCACCACAGTGGTCGGTCCCACCAAAAATCAATATCAGTCATCATAGTTGGAGAGCCAGCAGGACTTTATTAACACTTTTGGGTGCAAAAGGTTTGAGTGCATAATTCTATGATAAATTACCAACCATTTAAGGAAAAGTGCGACTTAAGTTACACAATCCTGGGCTTTGGCCCCAGTGGGGTCCAAAAAAGGACCAAAAATTCCATTTAATTAAAATGTTTGAGTGCAACATCCGTTCCAAGTTTAGTTCATTGTAATCACCACTCAAATTAAAATGATGCAACTGAAGACGCGGAAATGCCTGGGGTTATTAATTAAGACACCTACTAATGGGGCTATTCGGAAAATTTACATTAACTAGAGAGCGCGCGTGTACTTATTCCATGTTTATTCTACTGATGCCTGTTAACTGAGGTACTCGCCGAAGTCGACTTCGCGGCAGTCACCAGTCGGGTTTATCTTTGTTGTGATGTGTGTTACGATACCTGACGTAGCACTCGGGATCTTTTCGTACATCAAAGCAGTGTTATTGTTTGGAATGATTTCTGACTGGTTTACTGGTGACAGTTACATCAATCAATGCTGAATGTTTATGCTATCAACTCAATATTGGTTAGTGAGTTAAGATTACAACCCAAGCCCAATGGCAAAGGGTACGTGACAAATATCCATTAGACTATTTGTTTACTCCCTATCCTATGTCTTCCGGAAATCTATTACACGTTGAAATGGAATCTATCATGTCTGTTTTCACGTGACCTTTAGTTTTTAGGTTTGAGGGCTTGTACCGTGGCAGAGGAGATATGTATCGCTTCTACACCGTACCTGAATGGACAAAAATTGGTTTTAAGCATTTGACTGCAGCTAACCAGCAAGATCTTCCCATCCAGTGCAGATCTGTTGTCAGAGCCTACTTTCTATATTGGAGACAACGATAGTGACTGTTTGCAGTCTAGTCAGAAAATAGAGTTTCCGACTTAAGACTCATTTTGTCGTGGTGGGTCACATATGGTGTCCAGAGTTACTAGACTATCTTTTGGAAAAAGAATTTTTGTTGCACTCAAAAGTTTAAATAAATTGTTAATTGGTGGTTAATTAATGAGTGTCTTAATTAATAACACAAGGATTTTTCATGTCAAAACTGGTATTTTTGTTCATTTGGAATCATTTATTATCCATAATAGTAATCAAAATTTTTATATTTCCTCTTTCGTACAAGTCCATTTTTGGGGGTCTTCTCTACCTCAGAGGTCCAAATACCCCCGTCTTATCTGCAAACCCCAGAAAAAGTCGCTTCTTAAGTTGTGAATAAGGTGTCCAGAGGTACTAAATTATCTTTTAAAAAAAAAATTGTTGCACTCAAAAAAGTTTAAATAAATCGTTACTTGGTCGTTAATAGGCGTCTTGATTAATAACCCCAGGCATTTCCGTGTCTTAAGTTGCATCATTTTAATTTGAGTGGTGATTACAATGAGCTAAGCTTGAAACAGATGTTGCACTCGAACATTTTAATTAAATAGAATTTTTGGTCCTTTTTCGGACCCCACAGGGGCCAAGCCCAGGATTGGGCAACTTAAGACGTCCCTTTCCTTAAATGGTTGGCAATTTGCAATAGAATTATGCACTCAAACCTTTTGCACCCAAAAGTGTGAATAAAGTCCTGCTCTCCAACTATCATCTCACCAGAAACACAACTGCCAATTTTTATAACGATCCTTCATGCTGCTTGGCGGGTACAGGGCTGGACGTCTATACAATAATAAAAATGGCCACTATGCGTCACAGAATGTGTCTCTTCAATAGGAATCTATTTTCTAAATCTAATGAAACTGTCACAGTGACAAACGCAAGAACTAAGCCCACCACTATGGAGCATTGAGGAATTGGATAAGTTTTAAAGTTGACATCATACATGTATGTCAGCAGCATCATATTAACAAATCTGCCAGTTTCATAAAGATCCTGCCAGTAGCGGACATGGGATGCCCAGACATGACACCAATACGCAACCACATTATGTATAAAAAGAAAAACGAAAAACAAAATACTTAGGCAGCAGACTGTCGCACTCACAAAAAAGTCGAGATTCCTCCTCAGATTCTTGAACAACCCTCCAACCATAGCTGCGAGATGAATGACGTGTGTTGGATTGACACGCTCAAACAACTTCTGTGTCGCTATGGGATCCCTGCAATTAGTAAAATATTGGAAAAACTACATATCATACTATGTTTTAAACTAAATGCGGTTCATGTAATCTGAACAGCTTTTAAATCAAGTCTAATCATCAGGAATAATGCCTAAGGTAACTAAATCTAAAAATTAAGAATCAGGAGTGGGCTTTACGCCAAGCATAGATATGGCACAAAAGGGATAAAAAACATTTCAGGCGGTACAATACCAGAATAGCAATGGACGTGTGCAGGTCAAATAGTTCGGGCCCATTACACGAAACACCTGATTTAAAACTAATGAGAACACTCTTATACAAGAGCAACGCGGAATGTTGAAATGCACCCACGAATGCAACGCAAACGGTGCGCTTTTAGGGTTGTTCATTTGGGTCATAAAAATGGCCACTAGATGGCGAAAAAAGCACAACCCATCCAAAAATTTGAATATGTCATAGCTTCTTTAACAGAAAGCTATTCACCAAATTTCATAGAAATCTGTAACGGAACTTCAGAAAAACAAAGAAAAACAGAATAAAATAAATTGCCACTAGGGAACACTTGAGTGTTCGTTGGATCCTGCCGGAAAGTCTTTATTGTCTGTTGTTCGCTTCATATAAATACACTTAATGAATTTAATAAAGATCCAGCAGTGGGTTTAGGAGATAGACCTATATGCCCAAAACAAAACAAAACAAAACAAAACTACCATTGGAGACACCACAGTAATCAAAGTCGTCATCGTCAACCATCCTTTTCTCACTGAGAACATATACGCCAATTTTCAGTCTGTTTTTTGGCATCCACCCCTCTATCAACCAAAGCACTTTCAGGATAATTGTGAAAATTGGCATGTATGTCTTTACTATGAAATGGACGGCTGAGGATGATTTTCCGATGAGTTCGACTACTGTGGCGCCTCCTAGTTGCACCCACGGCTGTATCTCCTAAACAGTTTGCAGGATCTTTACTAAACTTAAAAAGTGTGTTTATATGATGTTGACAACGCATGACGATGATTTTGGGCTGGATCTGCCAACTGGTACGTCCCCTGGTGGCAATTTTAGTTTCACGTTTACCTCTGTATCTTCAAAAGGTCCTCAACAGATTTTCATAAAATTTTAAATACGGGCATCTATTGGTGAGATGATGCTATCCTCCTGTTTTCGGATATGTTATGGAAATATAAACGTAGATAAACCACTTTTCAATTATTCGGATCTAAATTAATATCTATTTACATATTTACAAACATAATAACAAGTTACGTGAAACTTGGGAAGAAATTTATGTCTAAATTTTTTCAAGACTTGAAACAAACCTCTGGAGTATTAGAGCAATGAGCAAGCAGAGACAACTTATTTTGCACTGAAAATCATCAAATCCAACTACCGTACTCATCCAGCTCATGCTCAGCTTACCGCCCACTCCCGAAAATTTCAATTTTTCATTTTTTAGCGTCCATGCTCGGCTTACTGCCCACCCCCAATTTTTCATGATAAAGACTTCCGTAAAAGTATCTGTGCTTCTGTGAACGTTCGTCGCACAAAATTAAGATTCCAAAATGTGCCCAACTCGCTTACCTTTCTGTGACAATCAATCAGTTTTAGTGGAACTGGGACCTTGCCTTACTCTGGCAGTACAATACCTGTATTTTAGTGTCCTTTACTGAAGGAGACACAATTGTTTCCTTTGGCTCACGCAGGGAGCTCGTGTCGGCATGTACTGATCACTGAGACAGCGCTTGTTGAATGTATTTCATTTGCTACACAGAAAGCAGTACTTGACAGGGATATCATGTAGGTGGCCAACCTTTCCGATTCCCCGTGATAGTACACAAAACATAACCACCCTGAGCATTGAAATAAGAAAAGACGTGGTCCATTGTGATAAGCCAACTTATGTCGCTGTTCCAGTCTTGGTTAAATACATGTTTTTAATGACTTTCACTCCTGACACCCAAATGGAAGCGCCCACGCAAAGGCAATAGCAAAAAAATCAACTTGTCATTAGCGCAACGCGAACATTCTGTCCATGTTCTACATGCATCAAAATTTTTTGATTTACCTGATGACTTTTTACAAGATGTGGTTTTGCTTCATTATTTTGGCAGCTGACCGAGTACCCCTATTGCCTAGTAGTAGTAGTATCATCCGACTGTTGAGCATGTGCTTTGAACAACATCGGTTTGGCTTTCAACTCAAAAAGAAATTAATATAAAATGTAATATAGAATGTTACATTGTTCAAAGTATTCAATAAGAAGACCTGTCAATCAGTAGCACTGCTTGGTTGCCCAAGTGACCAGTGGGAAGCAAATCTTTACACAATAAAGTGCTTCCCTAAGCAGCAGAGTCAATGTTTAATCAGTCTTGTCTCTCAAGAAACTTGCCCTACTGAATGAACGCTTTTCAGTAGAAATATCTAATTAGCTCTAAGAGATGACGACCAGTGAATGAGGTACATAAAAACCCAATCACGCTCACGATCACAACGCCACTGTATCGTGTGCACAGGCCGTCAAAGTCCGTTACTTCAATCACCCAACCTATATTTTAAACTGATATGCTTCAAGTCCGACGTCAGTGTAGTTCCATCACGATAAAATCGGTCCTCCGTGCAGTAAGCAACAACCCAAGACTTTTCAAAATTTCAATTTTTACTGCTCATGCTCGGTTTACCGTCCAACCAGTTTTTTTAGATTCCCAATTTAAGTGCCCTGGGCGGTAACGCAGACGAGTATGGTAAGTACACTCTGGGGCTTTAAGGGAAACTTATCTCATAACTACAAACAAGCTTAAGAGAACAAAATCAAGATGAAGGCAGCTGGCTTGGAAGCTTTTAAATTAATAACTCGTGTAATAACATCTGTATGATGCCTGAAGCTTAACTGTAAATATGGTAAATTCAAGAGAATATGGCACTTACGAGAGATCACCATCCTTCGTCGTACAGAACACCCATTTCTCATCATCTCGCTTCTCTCCATGGTTGACAACGTACTCAATGGCTTTACCAACAAGACCAGATCCGCCCGTCACCAAGATCACTTTCTTCCCACCACTTGCATTGTTATTCACACTCGCCATGTCAGATGTTAGGATACCTGTAGTGCCAAAAGTGGGTCTCGTGAGAGATGTGAATCAATCGCAGCCAGCCAGCCTTCGAATCTGGCTCTATCAATAGCAGCAGAGTTGTGCAGCCAAAGGTAGTGTTTACTTCTCCACAAGGCAGGTTATAGAACAATGATACAAAATTCAACAAAGTTTCAGCGAACACAACTGGACATCTCCTTTTCAACTATAATCCCATTTCAATTCTGTCTGAATCTCTACAAAATTTCAGCACGTGTTGCTCCATGTAGGCTGCAATAATGCACTGTGTATGGTCATTAGCCACTACCAGCAAAAACGTCACATTAGATGCTACAGAAATTCTATTTTACAACAGCAAAAGTTTGACTCAACTGACAAATAGTTCTAATGAAATGTTTATCCAAGTTGGACATAGTCTGGCAGGCAGAGTTCTGTCAAAGTCTATCTAATTGTATTTTCAAAACTAATGGAGTTGTTGTCGAAAATTCAAAATATAAATTAATTAAAAATGGAAATAATAGATGAACGATCTTGGATAGAGTTGCATAATAATGCACCTAAATGTTATTAACACTTTTGAGAAACACAGTGAGAAGTAATTTATACAACAGAGCATGACAATTATTCCAACTCTGCTGCAAACAGGCTGAGAAAAATGTAAGAACAATGTCGACTTTGCAGTCTAACATAAGCTAACATGTAATTTTATGAAGTTTATTGTAAATGTTGAGAATGAAAACTGGTATAGCACCAAACTAGAGCAAGTGCTTACACAACAGCATTTGTTGTATTTCAACACGAAGCAACTGCGAGCGATGAAATGTGTGAACTGCGAATGACAGTACTGCAAATAGTGTGCTTCTAGGGGTGTTTTTATATCATTAAAGGGCCATGCGATATACACCTAACATATCTGAAACTGGAAAGTCAACATTTTTCTAATGCAAAAATATTTGCCAAATTTCATGAAAATCCACCTAGTAACCCCAACGATTCAGAGACAAACATAAGAAGAGCAATGCAGAGCCTTGAAATGCACCCACGAATGCAATGCTAACGATGTGCTTCTAGGCGTGTTTAATTGAAACACAATGAATGGCTCCTAGATGGCACAAAATATGTCGAATCAATCTGAAACCTTGTGTGTGCTATCAAACCTATTTACCAAATTTCATAAAAATTCGTCAAGGAACTTCTGATTAAACAGAGGAAAACAAAAAAATGAAATTGCCACTAAGAGGCTATAAGCGCAAAACAAAACATAACTGCCACTAGGAAGCAGTGTGGCCTAGTGTGATGATGCCTGCCTTCAGTACTCGAGTTCGTGGGTTCGAGTCCCACTGGGCCACACTGCTAGACCCTTGAGTCAGGTTACTAGCTCTTCAGCTCAGTTTCAACTATATATTAATAAACCACAAAAATATTTCCCGGTGATCAGTGCTGAATGGGCCCACATGTGCAGCCTGCGCACGTCTGGTACAACGAGTACCAGACCGCCTGTAATTATTTTTATATAAGAGGCGCCAAAGTAAATAAAGTCATTGGAAAATCATCGTCAGGCTTCCTCTTCACATTAGGAACATACATGCTAATTTCCACAATCATCCTTAGAGTGATTTTATTGCCAGAAAGGCTGATGCCAAATAACATTAGACTCGAAAACAGTAAAAAAGGCCACAAGGAGGCACAAAATGCCTCAAATTTTACCGAAAACCGGATGATAGAGTCACCTCATTAATAGATGCCTAACTGCCACATTTTATAAAAATCCATTGACGACCTTTTAAGATACAGACTTGGTAAACGTAAATACTAAAATTGACAACCGGGGACACAACGGTAGCCCGATCTGTCCGCAAGTCGTCATCCTCTGTTGTCAATTTCATATAAATACACCGTCAAAATTCAATAAAGATCCTGTAAGGCTATTAGGAGATACACCCACGGGCGCAAAAACAAACAACTGCCACTAGGAGGCGCCACAATAGTCCAAGTCATCGGAAAATATTCAACCGCCCTTTTCACAGTAAGAACTGAGACATTTGGACTCTTTAAGTACAACTCGATCAATAACTCCTTAAGAGTCGGACTCGATATTTTCAGATCAGAGTTTTGTGTAATTGTTACGGTAGCTGGTATTACCACATACACCACAAGAACATATAGAAATTTTCAAAATCAACCCTAGAGCAGTTTGGTTGATAGAACGGCAGACGACAAAAACAAGACTCGAAAACAGTAAAAATGGCCACTAGGTGGCACAATATTATCCCGAATCCGTCCGAAAAGGGGAGGATGACATCATTTCACTAATAGATGCCTAACTACAAAATTTTATGAAAATCCGTTGAGGCCCTCCAACTCTACAGAGGTAAGCATAAAAAATTAAAATTGCCACTATGGGGCACACCAGTAGTCGGAGAGGTCCAAAATTCCTTGTCATTTGTCGTCAGCTTCATGGGAACACATCTGCCAAATTTCATCAAGATCCTGTGAGGGTTTAGGAGATATAGTTAGGAGCGCAAAAACAAACAAAACTGCCACTAGAAGGTGCCACAGTAGTCAAAGTCGTCGGAAAATCATCGTCAGTCGCTCTCTTCGCAGTAAGAACATAATTATGAGTATGCCAATTCTCAAAATCATCCCTAGAGCAGTTTGGTTGACGCCAAAAAACAGACTCAAAACAGTAAAAATAGCCACTAGGTGGTGCAAAGTACCTTGAATCCGTCCGAAAACAGGAGGATGGCATCACCTCACTAATATATGTCTAACTGCCAAAGTTTATGAAATCCATTGAGGACCTCCAAAGATAGAGGTAAGTGTACAAAACTATAATTGCCACTAGAAGGCACACCGGTAGTCGGAGATGTCTGAAATTCTTCGTTGTCGTCCATCGTCAGCTTCATAGGAACATATCTGCCAAATCTCGTCAAGATCCTGTGAGGGGTTTAGGAGATCTATACAGCTGCCGACGCCGGACACCCAGACAGAGATGACGGCAATATGTGACCACATATAAATATGTGGGCGCATAAAAACTAAAACTGTCAGTACGAAACACAGGTATCCAAAAAGTTGTAGGCAGCTGTTGCCACATTAATAAGAAAACACCCGCAAAAGTTTACAAAGATCCTGCAAAGGAATCAGGAGTTAAAGTCATGGACATAAAAACAACAAAACCAACATTAGGGGAGGCCACAATCTTCAGCCTTGTCGGAAAATCAACGCCAGCCATGATCCCCTCATCAAGAACAAGTTTTACAACAATCCTGTCATCAGTTTGAGGGATACACTGGCAGAGGCAGACACCAAAAATGGATTCGAAACCCGTCCAAAAATCAACATCAGCTGTGATCTTGCAGTCAGGAATACATCTGCCAAGTTTCATAATGCTCCTTCGAGTGGTTTGTCAGACTTTGAGGCAGACGTCAAAAACATATTAAAAACTTTTTTCAATGGCCACCAGGTGGCGCAGAATATGTCAAATCTGCCTGAAAATGGGAAAGCATCATCATCTCTTTCATAGAAAGCTATTCTTAAATTTCATCAAAATCCATCAAGGAACTCTAAAGCTAAAGAGGTAAACGTAAAAAACATAAAATTGCCCCATATCGGTCTGAAAATCATTGTCATCGGTGTTATGTATGCATGATGACGCCATCCAGTAGTGGAATATTGACTTAACAGAACCTTGTCAGAAGTTGACTGCTTAATAGGTAGCTGTGCTTTGAGATTGTGTGTAGATGGAGACAGAATGATCAAATCCAGCAATTATTATATGAGAACCACTAATCAAAACAAGTGAAACCTGTTGTTAATTAAATAATCTAATAATGAAGAAGAGTAACAATGCTAGCACCTTCTGTAAGGATTACTTCAATCCATTAACTATCAATAATCAAACATCTTTTCTGCTACCAAGCTGTAGGACTCGACACTTAATTGTTAGATGACAGTCATGTTGGTGAACTAACACACACTGTACTACAACAGTGTACTTAATGATCAGTATCTAACCTACCCATGATCCCTCTTGCTGGTCACAGTCTCTCGTGACACAATGCTTGCAAGCAGTATATTCTACCCATGATTCCTCTTAGTGGTCACAGTCTCTAGGCTGTATCTTTCTACCCACGATGCAAGTGACAAGCTCTTAGTTAACTTCCTGTTCATTAACCCTTGTCCTTGCCAAGATTTTTTTAGAATCTTCCATGAAATGGCTCTGTTATACACTTTTTTCTGTATACTGTAGCAAGTCTTATAGATTCAACTACTTAATCTCATCTAGAAAGTATTTTGCAAACTTATGCCCAAATTATAATAATGTACTTACTTAATGATTGACTTATAAAAATCACATAATCTTATCCAATCATATCATTGGCTGTTACGATTTGCTCTCAGAAATTTCTAAGAATCTTTAGAGAGCATTGACCGCAGAACCAAAGTAGTAAACACGACGACTGTTTTCAGTCATCCAGTTGGGTCATAGTATAAGAATCAATAAATCTATTACTGGACTTACGGTACGTGGAGATGGCTACGTTGCGTCCTCCTCTCGAGGACTTCATCAGGCCACTGAATTGTCACGTGACTTGTCATGTGATTTGTCGTACAGTTTCCGCGGGATTCTCTTCAGCGCCCTATCCCATGTCTTAGGTAAGTGAAACCGCAGCCCCCCTGTCTATTGAGGCTAGGGTTCTCAATTCTCTCGTGGATAGCTTCTTTGACCCCAGTCCGAAACCAACTTTCTCTATCCAGGATCTTCACATCTTCCATGGCAAAAGAGTGGTCTGTGGAAGCCATGTGACTAAAAACTGCTGCTATGATTCTGCAGTTTTTAGTCACATGGCTTCCACAGACCACTCTTTCGCCATGGAAGATGTGAAGATCCTGAATAGAGAAAATTGGTTTCGGAGAGGGGTCAAAGAAGCTATCCACGAGAGAATTGAGAATCCTAGCCTGAATAAACAGGGGGGCTGCAGTTTCACTTACCTTCGGACATGGGATAGGGCGCTGAAGAGAATCAAGCATTATGATTTGGAGCATTGTATCCTTGCCCCTCTTTATTCGAGAAAGCGCCCTTACGGCAACTGGTACACTGCAATTTTCTAAATTTCTCCATGCAACTTTCGCATGCCCTCGTTTTATTTCCATGGGTGTTGACTTGGTATTTGAAATTACAAGAAGGCATTGAGAATATTCCAGTGGCACTGCGAACAGGACATTGAAAGATAAGTTAAGAATTTGGACAGGACAGTTGAATTTTGAGCTCAATGTTAATGCGCGCACCAAGCTTTTAAAATGGGGGGCTTAGCTTTTTGACGATGTGGACCTCATACTAACAAAAAGCGGGAGGACTAAATAAATGGGGCATCACGTTCAGAGCTCTGAAATGTGTGTTTGCACCTATTTAGCGGACTTTTGTCACGTTTTTCACGGACTTCTTGTTTCTCTGAGGCGGACCTATTAGCTCACTTCGCCAAATGGGGGGTCTCCTTCGAGCCCCCGTGGGTGCGTGCATGATGTTTACCTTATATATTTCTGTCGCGAACGTCAATCACAAATAGCGAAACAGCTTAGTTGTCACTTTGCCATTCACAGGCATCTGGGGCCCATTTCAATAAAATATAGCGCATTGCGTTTATTCACCTACACACGGTCTCATTCTCATTTGAGGCAGGCCAAATACCACCACAGGAACTCATGCAGTGGCCTGTAACTTGAACACGAAACTTGAAATGAAGCTTACAGAAAGTAACAACTTTGCATATAAGTACCTTTGTTTTTTTCTAGCCGGTAGATCATCGCCCGATGGTTTTCTTATTCTTTTTTCCTTTCTATCGTCCTCTGCCTTTTCAAAGAGATACGTTTCGTTCCGACATTTGGATGTGAAAATCTCTTTCTACGCTTTAAGCTTTATTTGAGCTTTAACAATTCCCCAAAGACAATAAAAACAAGTAAAACACAGCACTTTCTCACAAACGGACTTTTTGTCTTTAGCGAGGGAAGCAAATATACGTAAGTTTTACGCATCGCCGTCTCTACGGTTTCGCCTCCGTATTTCAATGTCCTTCAAGGACGCCTTCTGGCTTTTTAAAAGGTTCGTTGCAATTCATGCAATGTCTCTCACGGTCCATGTTAATACTGAACTGCAACATGTATACATATCTTAATTCAGGGTTTCCCCTGCGTGTAAACTTCTGGGCGGCCCACCACGCTCCGTTTTGGCCCCGCCACTCATAAATCATACTCAATTTGGCCACCACGTACCTTACTGTGACGGGGAAACTTCGCCGCACAAAAATCGCCAGTAAAAATGATCGCAAGTAAAAACGAGAGCGCTCAGTGGAGCGACACTTGGCGAAATTACGCAAAAACAGGACAATGGGGAGGAGGACGACGACAATCATGACGATGAAGGCGGAGATTATGAACAACACGATAACATTCATGTGACTAGCGAACAAATCCGTAAGAAATAGCCTGCAGTCTTGTTCACGCACCCGGTTTCGCGGACGGCAGACGATAGAGGTTGATAGCAAATGCCAGCCACCGGTTTTCATCAAAACTAGGTAAAAACTTGGCTTTTCTCATTCAAAAACACAAATAAATCAGTTTCCTGGCATCTGTTTACAACAGATTCCTCGAACAACGAGCCAAACCTGACATACGCCCTGTATATAAATTTCAGGCTCTAGAAAATGCCCCGTGGCCGCTGCCTGACTGTCACTAGAAAATGCCCCGTGGCCGTGTCGTGACTGTTCAGTGCTACCTACAATCTTGAGCAACAATAGGCGAAATGAACGACGATGATTGTGATGATAAAGGTGGCGATTATGAGCAACACTATAACACTCATGTGACTAGAGAGGATGTGAGAAATCAGTAAATAGGCTACAGTCTTGAGCGACACTTGGCGAACAGCAAAATCGGTCAACAAAGGAACAGCGTTTTCAGAAACTCAAATAATTCAAAAAGTAGACGTCCTAGCGACAAATTGAAAATCTCTTTTGAAAGTTCGTTCAAAACTCTATGTAACTTGGCAGTTTTGCAACATTCCAAAAATTTTTGGGAAAATTTGAAATTTTGCTTTTTTTGAAATTTAAAAACAAATTACTCGAAAAGGGTAAGTCTAAGAAAAATGTTATCGCAGAACTATTGAAAGAGCATACTTCCAGGAATCCACATGCAAAAATTCACGTCATTTGCCCTTCCCGTTCAAAATGCGACTGCAGAACGATTGAAAATGGGTGAAAATGCGCCAGGCCACCATCTTGAAAGTGACTTCCAGTTTAAAAAAATTTTATAAAAACTGATCAAAAGCAACAAACACGTGACCATTTTGAAAATGATTAGTTCGCCAATGCGCCCTCTACAGGAGAAAACGTTTTCGGCCAGTTATCGAGGTGCGCATGCGTCATTGCCAATATTTCCGCCATCTTTGACCGGAAGTTAAAGATTAACGGAGCCGTTGTAGTGCTTGTGTGCTATAAAAATCGTACCAACTTTCAGCCCTGCACGTCGAAACATGCGGCCTCTACGAGCAATGTCTTCATGGTCTTGTTCCACAGAAGCTAAACCAACATCAGTGCAGCAAGAGCTGTCAACAAAGGAACAGCGCTTTCACAAAATCTCGAATAATTCAAAAAGTAGACGTCGTAGCAAAAAATGGAAAACATCTTGTGGAAGCGCGTCAAAAAAACTCTATCTAGGTTGATAGTTCCGCAACATTCCATAAATTTTTCGAAAAATTGAAATTTTGCGTTTTTTGAAATTCAAAGTCAAATAACTCGAAAACGGTAGTTGTGAGAAAACCGTTACCCAGAACTTTTGAAAGATCATACTTCAAGGAATCCACACGCAAAAATTCACGTCATTTGCTCTTCACATTAAAAATGCGACAGCAGAACGATTGAAAATGGTGAAAATGCGCCAGAGCCGCTATCTTGAAAGTGACTTCCGGTTAAACAAAATTTTATAAAAGCTGATCACTAGCAACAAACACGTAAACAGTTTGAAAGTGATTGGTTCGCCAATGCGCCCTCTACAGGAGAAAACGTTTTTGGCCAGATATCGAGGTGCGCATGCGCCATTGTCAATATTTCCGCCATCTTTGACCGGAAGTCAACATTTTTCAGCACAGTTGTACTATATGTGTTCTATAATAATCGTACCAAGTTTCAGCCTTATTGTCAAAAATTGTGACCTCTATGAGCATTTGAATCTGAAACCGGAAACAAAATGGCCGTCACGTCCGCCATTTTGAATCCGATCATGACCAAAAACAATAGGCTTCCAGAACTTTCTTATCTACATGTCGTGTGCAAATTTCGTGCAGATAGGATGAAAATTGCAACCTGTAGAGTGCGAACAAAAAAACGAACTTGATGGCAGAGCAACATACTAATGATCGCTAGTAATTATGAATTAGTATAAGTACACGGCACCTTTTGCTGTTTGTGGATCGAAAGGGAAAAATAATAATTTTACAATGGGATCTTGAATTGTGTCCCCGTTAAACACAGTCATTCAATCCCCAATCTCCTTTCGTACCTCATTTCTGCCTGGTTATCCGACAATGCATACATACTTAATACAGCCGGGGACCAAGCAACAACTTCGATACAAATTTTCTAAAATGGGAAAGCGCCTGGACTCGCTAATGAAGTAAGAAACAGTAAGATTTCTGCTTCATTCTTTTTTATCGTGTCCGAGTTTACAAAAGACATTGTGAATTATACTGCAGGGCATGACATCCAACTGTTTAATCAACCATAGCCCCGCACCAAAATGACAACATTGAATGTTAACCAGTCTCAGATTCGT
Organism: Phoronis australis; assembly: GCA_002633005.1. NCBI lineage: Eukaryota > Metazoa > Phoronida > Phoronidae > Phoronis > Phoronis australis. The sequence goes on along the minus strand of NMRA01000040.1, from coordinate 941,996 downwards.
CTGCATGGACTGGATTATCACATCATCTGCTACGCCGGCCAATGCCAATCCACTATCACTGATTTATGTTTAGCAAGACGGTATCAACGTCTACAAAGTTCAAATATTTTTTGTTCTGTTTGTCACTTCGTGGATAACTGAATTTTAACACAGTTTTTGTACTCAAGTGCGACAGAAATCACCCTATGCCGGACACTTCATTGCCAAAATGTCTTGCGAAGTGTTCTTTACCCAGATACCTCCACTACATGATGCTCGGATTAAGGTCTTGTCTTGTCTAGATGTTGTCTATTATGAGCAAACTGCACCCAATTACATCTAATTTTCAAATTGTGCCTGCAGGGAAGGCCTCTCCCAACCACCTCCCCCCCGGGAGGATCTCACTTCATCCCATGCTCGCATGTGGTGCCGGGTTCCGCATCGGCGTCGAGCATTCACCACCACGCTCCTTTCAAAATCCAGCTAATAGGAGGATCCCATTTCTCATATTCGCGTGCGGCAACGGGCTTTGCACCCCGTTTTGGCCATTCACCTCCACGCTCCTTGCAAAACCCAGGGGAAACACTGTTAACTTGTAAGTCAGTATCACCCTGTCACCATTGGTCTGCAAGCACCGTGACGGGTTTGTAATTACAGACCACTCAAAGAAATGGTTCAGTTGATTTTGTACGAGATCATACTTAAAATTTATCAACTGGCAGATAGATCATGTTTTGAGCGAAACTGGCACTGAACACGTTTAGTAATAATACATGTGATAAAACTAGAAACTGGTCTGTTACCTGTTGCAAATGAATTTTGGAAAACGAATCATCCAAACCCTAACTTAAAAACCTTTTAAACATTAAAATGTCAAATATGTGCACAAAGACTATTAAATGTCATATCAACAGCATTTATTTTTATCAAATACAAACAATAATACAAACAATAATTTATTAAATCAAACAGTTTCAAGTAATGCCAATTAATTAAAGACAAGTAGTGGCGCCCTAAGACATTGCCGTGGCATTTTGGAAACAAACATTTGACTGACAAGACCGCAATTTCTCATCTTTGGCCTAATTAAAGATTGAGGTCATGAAGTCATATCACAAAGCGAGTGTGGTAAAAATTGGAGCGTGCAAAGTGTAAAAATGTTGAGTTCACAATTTTGGGAACTGAACGAGGAACTACTCAAAGAAAAAATTTGATAACGGGAGTATTTGTTCGAGTTGGAAGGAATTAAACACATCGACAACCTCCTAAGGTGTCCCTCTATGCGCAAAAGGTAATTATAACAACGTGACTTTGATGCTTTAGTCAGTGCCCAGCATAATTCGCCAAAAAGCTTACGGGGATGGAGCCCCTATGGGAGCTTCATCGCCTCAACTGGCAGGGCCAGCAGAGGCAATGGTCATTGCCTACATTCAGGGTTGAATGCAAAAATTTCTCACGAATCATTTGATAACAAAAATCATGGCAATCGGTTGAGAAACCGCCATCCAGCAGCAAAAAGTATGACCCTCATTTAAAGTCGCAAAAATTTAGCGGTGAGTGAAAAATTTGGAAAGTGCCTCGTATTACTTTAGTTTTTAAAAATATTCATCATCGCCCGATATTAATACACACCGGTGACCTAAAGTCATGAATATAATCATAATAAGCAGCTGATTGTCATACTACCCAATGTCCATTAGCAACTGCGCATGTGATGTAACGGACATATATCAGCCTTCACAAATACACGTGTTTTGACAATCTTAATCCTTGTTTGTCTCCGTAAGAAGAGTTTTGAAAAGGTCGCTGATATCGCCGGCCATTTTGAATGAGGCCCTAAAGTCGTGACTGTTTCGTTTAGACGGAAATGCACGAAGTAAGACCACTCAAGTCAAGTAGAGCGCTTACAGTTACTCTAGACGACATAAAAATGCATTGCTTTGTTTATTATAATTCAGTTTCAATTGAAATAAATTGTTATATCTGGTGCACTCAACCTTGATGTGCACAGATGTTTTCAATGAGGTTATTCACGTAAAACGCTAAGAACCCAGCATCAATTATCTCTCTGTATTTTATTGCTTTGGCATTACAAAACTTGATCGACCCTGAGACATTTTGATACGTTGTTCAAGCTACCCCTGGAGCGCGTGTATGAGTAAATCTGAACGATGAATATTTTTGAAAATATATCCCAAAAATTCACAAAAAATGAATTAGTGAAATATGCTGTTTTTAAGATACAATTGAAAAAAGAAGCCACTCACTCACTGTTTGTTATCATATTGTGAATACTAACACGTCCGTGTATTCGTTTGACGTTCGTAAGCAGACGAACGCTGGAAACTTCAACGCCAGATGTCGCAGGACCGCGCAGAAGAGGAAATAAGATCGTTCACGACTTTAGGGCACTCACGACTTTAGGACCTCTGACGGTAGAAAGGGTAAAGTTCAAATATTTTGCTGGCACACTTTATTTCATGTCATTTAGTATCCTAACAGATATGACCCTGTGAAAATCATGAAAAATGGCAAAATTTCGCTCTTGCTGAATTTCCACCATATTGGTTTGCTCACACTATCATGAGTGTACTGTTTTCATGGCAGTTTTTTTCATTACAAAACCTGGGGAATGACGCAACAAAATGACCTTTATTTCTCATTTTAATGACTATAAGGGACAAGGTAAGTGTTGGTTGACTTCCAAATAAAAGCGCTCGGAGGAGCGATACTTAGCAAAATTAACTGTATGTGTTGCCAAGTACCCTTGGCCTTTGGCTTGGATAAGTTAGGACGTGTCACTGTGCAACTGTGTCAACATCACTGAATAACAAGCTGTAAATCGCTAACCAAAAACGCCAGGGCCACAACGCGAAAATGGATCTAGATACATTGGTATCTTAAAAACGACACCGCCAAGTACTGACGTAAACGAGGCGGATTCATTCAAAATTGCTTTTATTTAGACAAAAACCGGTGAAGCACTTACCAACTCCAACTTGTGCACGGATAATAACAAACTTAATAAAAGCGTTCAAGAGAGGGCGCTGAAGTAGCACTGGCAACTTGCACTGGTGTGTCTCAGGGGGTGTCGCATACCCGATATTTAACATCACGTTCATTATGACGCGTTCTAACAGAACGCTCTCTGATTTGGAATGTTATGTTTGTAGTTGAATATTAGTGGAATATATTTATTAATATGCCTTTTATCTTAATTCTACATGGTGACCTCGATCAGCAGCAAGTTTTTTTAAACTGAAAGATAGTTGTAAATTCAACGGTAAGCAGTAAACAGACAAAATGACCTCGGGAGACGAAATAGAAGCCACAGGAAAGGCTCGTTTACACGGTGTAGAAATGCCGAAACAACTTGAATTTTCTAGTATGACAAATACATTCGGTTTAAAGCACGGACACAGGAAATTATAAATTGTTACGATGGACTTGAAGAAAACTATGATACCAATTCGATAAGGTATTAATGTGGATGGGTCCAGAAGCATGTGTGAAACATGCAAACCACCCCTTTGATGGTAATGAAAACGAAATGATAAACCACCTGTGGACCTTTTTCGATGGCATTTGTGCCAAGAAGGAAGGCACAGAAGGATCGTGGAATGCATCACGGACGAAATTAAAGTTAATTGTCAAGCAGCAAGCCGATGAGACTCTAGTGTTGATCAATTTTATGATCGGATAAGCAAGTGAATATCCAAATGACATTTCAAGCATCATGGAGACTGAAGCCCTTAAATATGGATTCAAAGATGTTAATATTTTGGAAAAAGTTTATGCCCTTCTAAAGACTGCGACAAGTACTCAAGTATTGGACACGGCAAGGGCGACGTATCGATTAGCACAACGGCACAAGCGAGAAGTTGATAAAGTGAGGCAGGAGATCACGCAGAGTTCCGATACCGCAAATAATGCTGATAAACTTCGACAAACTCGCACACGACAGATTTGTGGATATATGCACCCATCAAAGCGATGTCCAGCGTTCGGGAAAAAATGCAACCGCTGCAAACAGATGGACCATTTTGAGCGGTGCTGTCAGCTCAACACTAAACCTGAGAAGCGGGAAACCGAAAAGAGAAGAAAACGTGTGAAACAACTGCACGAAGCTGGAGCCAGTTATCAATCTTCTGGAGAGGAAAATTTGTTTTACGACGAGTATGACTGTGCGTCAGTTGAGAATGGAGACCCAGGCAGGTGAAATCCATTTCGATGATGACCTTGGGCCAGATACCCAATTTGCTGTTGTTAGGATCGAGACATCAGGGAGGCAAGTTAGGCTGAAGGGCAAAATTGATACTGGGGCCCAAGTTAATCTCCTGAATATTGCCACATATAAGAAGCGGCGGGGCCGATGCAGTCAAGAAACTCCGGAAATCCGCTGTCAAACTGACTGGTAAAAGTTTCACCAATCATGGCAAGTTTTGGATTGGTCGTGTTTTCCACAAGAACGTAGGTAGACATAGGGTACCCTTTTTTGTCTCAGATTTTGGAAACAATCTATTCTCGTGGACGTTCTGCAAAGCAATGAACATAGTGAAAATACTTTGCAATGAGCCTGTACTTACAAAGACTGTCACGGTGACTTCGGCATAAGTGAAGTCAAGTCAGGAAAAGAGAATTGTGTCAAACGAGATGGGCAGATCAGAGTTATCTCCACAAAGCAGATTATTGAAGACGCCAAGGATATTTTTACAGTAGTTGGGAAACTGAAGGACTATAAGTATAAAATTCAGATGATACTGTTCCACCAGTGGTATGCCCTCCAAGAAGAGTGCCACCTGCTGTCAAAAACAACTTCTGATGGAACTCAACCGCATGGATGAGCTTGGAATTATCAAGAAGCAGCAGGAAGCCACGCCCTGGGTAAACAGCCTAGTGTGTACCCCAAAACCGAACGGCCAGCTAAGGGTGTGTCTTGATCCTAAACCGTTAAACAGGGATGTGGAAAGATCCCACCATTACACTCCTACCTTGGAGGAAGTAACAACGCAGCTAAATGGGTGTGGGTATTTCTCGGTACTAGATCAGTCATGTGGATACTGAAATATTGAGATGCATCCACAGAATATTCCCTTGCTTACATTTAACAGTCACTTTGGCAGATACAGGTATCAGCGATTGCCCTTTGGGCTTAATAGCTCACAAGATGTCTTCCAACGTGCAGTTGACGACAGATTTGGAGACTTGGAGAATGTTTACTGCATTGCAGATGATATCTTGATTGCAGCACAGACGAGACGTGATCATGATATTGCCCTGAATCACGTCATTCAGCGCTGCAGAGAGTCAGGATTCCGATTGAGTCCGAAGAAAGCAAAGATACTTCCGGCAGAGATTCGTTACTTTGTCCACGTACTTACACCAGAAGGCGTTAAAAAGTTGGATGCTATTGAGAAAATAGCACCTCCTGACAACAGTTAACCTTGAATTACAGTCCTTACTGGGCTGCTTTACGTGCCTTCGCAAATTTATCCCTAACTTGTCTGCTAAGACTTATGAGCTAAGACGACTGTTGAAAAAAGACAACAATTTCACTTGGACCGATCAACACATACAGACGCTGAATAGCTTGAAAGAATGTGTCCTTAAAGCGAAGACCCTCCGGTATTTTGATCCAGCTAAAGAGATAACAATTGAATGCGATGCCTCACTAAAGAGATTGGAAGCTTGTTTGACTCAAGAGGGCAGGTCAATTAATTTTGCATCAAGAAGTCTGGCAGATGCGGAAACCAGGTATTCAAATATAGGGCGTTGTACGGACAGTCTTGCATTACAAGCAGTATGTCTAGGGACAAAAATTTACAGTCCACACAGACCACTAGCCGTTACAAGCTATCTTCAAGAAAGATATTCACTGACGCGGCATACCCCCACGTCTGCAACGTATGGCCCGAATGTTGCAAGGCTATGAGATAGAAGTTGTTTATCAGAAAGGAAGTGAGATGCATGTCCCAGATTGTTTGTCAAGGTGTGTTCCGCTTAGACCCAAGCAAGTGCCAGTTTTACCAGATATCACCTCTTTTGGAATTCTTGAGGTGAACCGTCTACGACTGGATCAGACATTCAAACGATATGAGCTGAAACTTCCAAAGACCCAGTTTTGATGGCATTGTTGGCATTTATTAAAAAAGAGTGACCCGAGCATAAGAACCAAATGCCAGACCAAACCATGGCTTACTGGAATTACAGACATGATTTAGCATGTCTGAATGGGGTTTTAATCCGAGGATGCAGGATAGTTATTCCCCAAATTATGAGAGGATACCTCTTGAAGAGACTTCATCGAGCACACCAAGGAGTGCAAAAAACCATTGAGAGAGCCCGAGAAAAGTTCTTCTGGCCTGGTATGACGGAAGAGATCAAGCAAATGATTCTTACTTGCCCAGAATGTCTAGAAAATCAACCAAACCAAAAAGCCAATACAGTCATCCCCGTTACGACTACCATATGCCCATGCAGATCGTAGGTCTGGATGGTTTCCATCACAAGCAGAAGACATTATTCGTGCATTGTCGACTATCACACGTTTTCCTTGGATAAGGCACTTGAAAACTCTAGATGCAGCCAGCATCGTGAAGCACGTAAAAGAGACATGCAACGAGTTCGGGTATCCAACACAGATTGCTAGTGACCAAGGCACGCAGTATATGAGTGAAGTGTTCCAGGAAATGTGTATGCAGTACAACATAACCCACACGCCTGCTACACCCCACTCCCAGTGGCAGAATGGTAGATGCAAGAGAACGTTGGGAAAGATAAAATTACTCATGGAGAAGTCAAAGAATGATGACTTGGCAATAGACGATATTCTTTTGATAACACGAGATACCCCGATCAGCCAGAGCATCCCTTCCCCGTTTGAGCTGATGTTCCACAGGAAAGTCAAAACAGACTTGTCATGCATTCCCTTATACATGTTGGATACAGCTCTTTCTGAACAGGCTGGTCAGCGTTCAGTCCTATACGGTGAAGCGTAGAACAAGTCGAGAAGCGATCCCTGTCCTTTAGAGGAAAGCCAACCCGTGTCATTCCTCGATAGCCAGCAGCCAGTATTAATTAAAAGACAACCAAGTTTTGATATTTTTATTTTAGTTTATTCTTCAAAAGGGCAAATTGATATAACAGGTGTACAAAATCTAACTGATGACTATTTACAATATAAACTAACAAGACCTGTTATTCTACAAGTGCACATGATCAAATGAATATAACTAAGCTCTACAACGCCACTGGGCGAGGTGCCCGCGTTTAAGAATAACCATATAACAGGTCCCAACGAAGTATCTGGCAACTGTGAAAAATACAATAGAAAAAAAAACAAGGAAAACAGACCCTTTGAAATGACTTTAGATAGAGCTCCTAAATAACCATCGTAGTGGCCTCAGATTTCGATACCATCAACGCCTTGAGCCTTCCTGATTTTACACCACTACCCACTGCAGTGGACCTTTGCCGAAGTACCTGGCCTCAGCGAAATGCCCAAGATGAAAAATGTACCCGTTACCATAAAACGCGCTAACCACATTCCCTAAACCTATGCGCTCGTTACGACGAAACATTGTCAATGACACAACATTGAAAAGTTTCTGGTCATCCATCTCCTGGGCGATGTACTGTTCAAGTGGAAACAGAAGAATTTAGAAGGCTGCAAGACCAAAGAATACTTAACCTTCAACCCTATTGCAGGCATGCTTGTCGATACGGATATTCCTTGTTGCAAATTTATTTACAAAGCGTTCCTCGGCCCTGGTGAGATGTTTTTCTTTTCTGAAGAATCCAAAACGAAAGCAGAATTCACATGTTTGTGTTCGACTTTGGAAAAACAATTTAAATTGCGCATCAACGATACTACGAACAAGGACGGATGTAATAATTATGGAGCGAAGACTCTAATCTTAATCATTAGTACCACAAGTATTCAACAAAAACTGTTGTTGTTTCCAGGGCATCTTGAATGGCCGGAAAACAATCTGGCACATGATAAAACCCTAAAAATGTGATTACTAAAGATAAGATATCATTCTTTTAATGAATGACGTTTTCTATACCATTTGATAAACTAACACTGTTTGCATAAAATGATTAAAATCAAAACCACAATCACACAAGTAACTTAAAGTCAAGTATTCACTTAGTGTAAAAACATTTAACACAGGAACTCTTGCATAGGTGCTTCCCTTGGTTTACTAACCTTTGACCCTCCCAAAACATGCAAGTCACCCACAAAAACCCTTAACCAAGACCCCCCACTGAAAAGGTTTGTGTTGAATCATTCGAATTCAACAGTCGGAGTTGACAAGAATTCAGCATAAATAAGGACAACAAGCTACCTCTGAACAGTGTATGTATGACAACCACAGAGGTGCTTAACGCAGCAACAAACCCAGGTTGTGTCAGAAAAACATAAATTGGATTTAGACCACTTACTGCTATAAAACTTGTCACAACTTGATCCTTGCTCAAATGAGAAATGATTTTAGTCTTGCAAAGAATTGAGAGTTTGTTATTGGTAAAGACCATGCTGGGCAAATAAAGTGATAGGCCATGACAAGTCAACTTGTAGAACCAGGGCCCAGTCTCCAATCTTTTTACTCGAAATGGAACTCGAAATTAGGTTTGGCATTTTCTACTCTACTTTTGGGCGAACTCAAGATAAGTGTCTATTATTCTATGCTCGAGTACACAATAACTTACGTAGATAATTTATTGCCCTTAGTTCACAATTTGTAAACCCAATATTAAAGCAATAAGTTCGAGTTTGAACTCGAAATTTCGAGTTTTTACTCGAGTTTGTTGCACGAATATAAGGGTTTTCAAGGCCAAACTTGAACTAGAAACTCCTATGCATAAGCTATNAGTTTGTTATTCGTAAAGACCATGCTGGGCAAATAAAGTGATAGGCCATGACAAGTCAACTTGTAGAACCTGGTTTCACCTGTAGCTCTTTCCCAGTCCAAAAGTGTCTAAGGAACAATTTGAGACCAATTTCATACTGATAAGAGGTCTAAACCACATTAACTGTTTATAACTGCTTTAATTGTTCAGATTTTACAAAGCAAGCTAAATCACTATCACAATACAGTAATGACAAGTCAAGCCATTAAAGTTTTTGTACACTACAGCAATAAAAATGCCGCTGGTCAAAGTACAAAGTACTGCAATAAACATACTTGGAGAAACAACAAATAGAACGAGGGTAATATGCACAAGATTCAGAGTACAACTATTTGTTGTCAGCAAGCGAAATTGTAAATATAGAAAATTGCAGTACAGCTACAAAAGAAAAGATGGAAAATAGTTTGCAAAGAAATCAGTTTCTGGTGAATACTATTCCAAACTGGTGATGCTATTCTTGTATACTTATTGTATTTTAGAAGCACACAGTATATTAATACTTAATTTCCACACAGAATGGTTAAACAAACAGGTAGTTTCCAACACGTCATTAACTTTAACAAAAAAACCTGAATGACAGAGAATTGAGCCGTTTTGTTCAAAAGGATGCAGAAACATTTTGGTCCATATTTGACAACATAAAATTTCTCCAGTTTGGAACAGTCTCGAAAATTTGGGACCCTGAAATGAAAACCGTAATAGATTTTTCTTTATTCTGAACTTTGGGAAAAGGCAATTTTGAAACTCATCACATTTGTCAAATATAGGACAAAATTCGTTGGGTGTCAATAGTCTGAAAATAGACTTGGCAGTTCATAACATTATCGACCATAGCAACCAACATGTTTTCAGGCATTACCATAGTGTGTAACACAAAGATTAATGATCGATTGTTCTTGATCACCATTCCTGAATTCAGAATGTCAATATTGCCTATTTCTGACCTCAAGCAGTGCCGCCACACAAAGTACGAAACGTGAAAATATATTGCTCCATCTGCCATTCACTTAACTATGACTACAAAACAACCACTAGTTAACTACTCATGCACAACACAATAGTAAGTTTTAAAAATGTTTCAAATACACTTCAGACAAATTAATATATGTGTAAATGTTTCATTACAATCAACCTGCATACAAAAATACAATGCAATATACAATGTACCATAGAATTTTACTAAAACAGTTTAGAGACTTATGCAACAATGGAGTACTCTTTTATGGTTAAAAACTAAGCTTCTTAGTGCTCTATTTAAGTATAGATAATATCCAATTGGGACCTATCATGACTACACCAAGGCACTACTACTGCTCACCAATAAAGAGGAGGGCAACATAACCTCCCCACCAGCACCAACTGCTAATAATGATATGATTTTATCTTTTCCACACTTAATACTTTATAACAACCTACAATAACATCTGGCTGACATTTTTCTTAACATACACAAGGAAACATTTACAAATGGTATCAATACAATACCCAAATCAACCAATTCATCAAATTCCAAGGCATATTGAAAAAGAGTTTGAATTTTTTTATTCTCATACAAACATCTTCAGGAAATCAACATCTGAATGGTTTTAGAAAAGCCAACATGTAAGCAATTTTCTCAATTACATTCGACTTTAGGAAGTAAATGGATGTATGTAACCAACTGCTGAATACAATTGAGTTGCATTCAAATAAGTGTCACTATAAGGGTAAACATCACACCTGTCGCTCTTGTGCCTAACAAGAAGAAGCCACCAGGAATTTACAGTAAACACAAAACACAGTGCATGTATAAATTTCAGGTTACAGTTGCATGTGTAATTCAAACACGGAGAATTATCTGAAAAAATCCCAAACGGAGCCAAGAGAAACAATCACATTTTGACATCAGATCAGATGCTGATACATGTACAGGTGAATAACGTGTTCTACATAATAAACCACTCCGTAAAGAAGTGCTGCATCGAAATCCATGCTACGTGTACGAGAACAAACAAGCCAGCGAGTCTTACACAAGGCTGCTAAAAACATTGAATACAGTGGAGAAACTAGTTGCATCCCGTTCAACTCAATAGGCAACCTAGCAACTCCTGGTGGACGTTGTGAGGGTTACAGCCATGTGAGTACATTCTCCATCTTGTCGGTGTTCAACACAGTCTCCATATCATTCAGCAGTTCGTTACTGATATCCTCCTAAAATGGCCACAAAAAGTACAACTTAGAGCCACTACAAATCATGTTCTGGTTTCAAAAATATTTTGTTCACTAGCATAACGTCAAAGCGTTATCCTCACTTTGAAAGGAAAATGTTTGCAATGAAGCACTTTGAATTGCAGCGACAATCATAAGCTGGTTTGAAGCAATAGTCAGGTTCACTATGTCCAAATTTTGACATTCATTGGAATTTTTTGGGGAAAGTGGAAACTACATTTTTGGAAACCTCATCGAATGACGAATCAGAAAATAATTGATTCCATTTTTTCGGTGGCCATCTTAGATTTTCAAAAATGGCGCCGGTAAAATGGATTTTTCCAAATATATCCGCCCTTGGGTCACTGAGAATGTTAGTTTTCATGGCTACACCTACAGTTCTGAGGTCAATGAATTGGAAATTTTAATTTTATTGGTGGCCAACCTGGTGGCCATCTTGAAATTTCAAAAATGGCTCGTGTAAAATACATTTTGCTCAGTATTTCTGCTCTTGGATTACTCAGAATGTTAGTTTTAATGGCTGCACCCACATTTTGTGGGGTAAGGAATTGAAAACGCTATTTCTAAAATGATGCATATAATCTAAATGATTTTAATAGCAGATACGAACCCCCAAAATATTTAAAGGAATCACAGAAACGCAGATTAATCTATATTTACAGTGTATACCTATTTCTTTTTGAAAAGACATTTGCGACATATCTTTTGAAGATTTCATTATTACTTTCACTGTTCACTTTAGAATCCAGTTCTCCTCTACTCAGCGGAAATGCATTTTGCCTTTGACAGTCGGATGGCAGATAAGCTCGGCAATAACCAGGCTGAGGATCAATGACGAGAACAACAGGAGTTGTAGCCTGCTGGGCAAATCAACCAGAAACCTGCTATCAGCCACTATGAATTCACCCTAATACCAAAATCGAATCAAATCCACCTTCTGCAGAAACTTTTCGAAGCAGACGTCTTAGAACAGGACAATCCTCAAGCTGCAAGAGAAGTTTTAGACCCAGAAAACATGTAAACAACATCCAAAAAGTGTGTTCACCCAAGCCACAAAACTGCACGTGTGGATAGTATGAAAGTGATTTTCTTAACTAGACGTTATGACGATATCATTCTGGTTTTTGACACAAACAAAGACTACTCTTTGAAAAAAGCCACAAGAGAAAAAAGGAGGCAGAGATAGGGTCAAGTACAGATGAGACTTACATAAAGAACATTCCACTGAGCTGTTTCCTCTCCAATGACCAAAAAGGCTCAAATTACTGAATATTTGTCTGCAAAGACACTTGAATATAATAAAGACTCTGCCAAGATAGCCATTACTTCAGCTCCAGGATGCACTAAGAGCAACCGACGTGATCTACGCTTAGAAGAAAACGATCACGAAAAAGCAGATGTATTGCTAATACACTGTACATCATGCAGTTCTGGCATCACACCAAAAGGTCCCTGACTGTCAGCTGATGTTTTTTTTTCACCTGACAGATTAGCTGGTACACGTCACTGCCTATTATGACAGGCTTCTCAGAAATACTTCAGCCCCAATGGCATCTGGGATTGTAAACGTGAATCCAATATGGACAATATTAGGTGCTGTCTGGCAAAGGCTCTTCTTGGTTTCCATGCTTTTACATGGACAGACAACACTGGTTCATTCTGTAGGTTGAATATATATTTGAAGGCAAACACCGATGATATCAATGCACAGCAGACTTTTTGTACTGCTTATGAAGTAACAGGTGAACCTCTTTTCACATTAGCCCCTTTTACATGTGCATACTCAACACAGGGTATAGACACAAATAGCATCCCAGAGCTGAGATGGTACCTGTTCTGTAAACATATGGCTGACAGCGACAAACATCCACCAACCATTTGGTACTTTGAATCAACATGTGCTGAGGGTGTTTATTCAAGCCAGAGTGTGGGGCCAGGCAGTCATTGTTTGACAGGAGTTCCTTGACCCATTGCAGAATGAATTTACAAGGACAAAGATGACCAGCTAAAACCCTCACAACTGAGGAGCTTCCGGTGCCAGAGGCTATCATTGAGATGGTTAGATGCGAGTGCAAACACAATTCCTCTTCCCAAAGATGCTCTTGCCGATCAAAGGACCTATCTTACACAGATCTATATCAGTATTGTGCAGAATGTCAGAATGGTGCTGATAATGTGATTCCTGGTGACAGTGATGGCTATAGTAATGATCTATAGACTGATTCCTAAGTTTTGAAAGACTATTGACACTACGAAAACATACATTCATGTTCTTCAAATGTAAATAAGTTGTTTAGGTTCTGGTTTAGTTTTAAGTGTCTTGAAGGAAACAAGCTCCGAACAAAATATGCAAGAAAGTACGATCATAGTGATCACGTGTCGGATTACATGAAGAATGCATTTAGAAAATGTGGCTGCTATTAAATGGGGCTTTGACTAAAGTATGTTTCTCATTTAATAAGTTGCATTTTCAGATTTCTTGACCACAAAAATGTGGGTGCAGCCATTAAAACTGACATTCTAAGTGACCCAAGGGCAACGATACTGAGGAAAATGTATCTTCCGGACACCATTTTTAAAAATCCAAGATGGCGTCCAAAAAACTGAAATTTCCAATTCCTTTACCTGAGAAATGAAGGTGTAGCCATAAAAACCAACATTCTAAGTGAACCAAAAGCAGAGATATTGGGCAAAATCCATTTTACCGGCGCCATTTTTGAAAATCCAGGGTGGCTGCCAAAAAAAATGGAATCAATAATTTCCTGATTCGTCATTCCATGAGGTTTCCAAAAATGTATAGTTTCCTCCTTCCCCAAAAAATTCCAAAAAATTTCATAACAAACCTGACAACAATAACAAACTGTCAGTTCTTCTCAAGATAGCAAAACAGTAATAATAATGCTAAGTGGTCTACCGTACTCGTCTGCGTTACCGGCCAAGGCGCTTAAATTGAGAATCTAAAAAACGGGGTGGGCGGTAACCTGAGCATGGGCGGTTAAAATCGGCATTTTTGAAAAGTCGGGAGTTGTTACTTACTGCATGGAGGACCGATTTTACCCGAACGGAGCTACACTGACGTCGGACTTCAAGCATATCAGTTAAAATATAGGTCGGGGGATTGAAGTAATGGACTTCTACCACCTGTGCACATGAAACAGTGACGTCGTGATTGTGAGCATGATTGGGCTTTTACGTACCTCGGTCGCTGCTGGTTATCTCTTACAAGGCCTACAAGAAGTATCCCTTGCTGCTAAGGCAGCTGTGGCTAATTCTAAGAACAATATGGAGAAAGGGCAAGATGCAAACTGGCTGGAAGGTTGCAGAGGGGAGCTTTGTGCAATAGGAGAAGGATTCTGCTGTGACTGACCAGTTTAGAACAATATCACAGCTGAGTGTAGAAGGCAATATGTTCTTTGGGATCCTTGCTAGCAGGATGACATCTTATCTCTTAGAGAACAAGTACATCATAGACACATCTGTCCAGAAGGGAGGAATTCCTGGTTTCTCAGGCTGTGTTAAACATCCGAGTTTCTTGAGCCACCTGATTAGGGAGGCCAAGTCGAAGAGGAGAGACCTGACATGAGTGGCTGGACTTAGCCAATGCCTACGGTTCCATACCCCATCAGCTGATCAACATAGCATTAGAGTACTATCACGTTCCGAAGCATATCAGTCGCATGTTAACAGATTATTTTCGAGGAATCCAGTTGAGGTTTACTGCAGGTGCCATCACCACAGACTGGATCAAGCTGGAAAGAGGCATTATAACTGGATGTACCATCTCTCCTACTCTGTTCATCATGGGGATGAATTTTCTGACAAAGGCCGGAGAAAAGGAATGTAGGGTCTGACGCTACAATTCAGTATCGTGGTACCTGTAATTAGAGCATTTATGGATGCCTTGATAATAACTACGGTGACACATGTGCAAGCTCGATGGGTTTTGGCAGCACTACATGACGTTGCAACATGGGCTCATATGAAGTTTAAACCCAGGAAGTCAAGACCTCTGATAATGAGAGGTGGGAAAGTGGTCAATAGATTCACTTTCACAGGCGAAGAAATTCCATCAATTGTTAACAACAGCATCAAGTGCCTAGACCGCAATTTTTTTTCAAATGAGACTATCTTATTTAGTCTCAAAGTGTGCAGAACAGTTCTGCACTTTTTTATATCCACTTAGGGACATAAAAAATGGTATGAAACAAATCTATACCTTAACCTAAACATGATAACAATGTTACATATTCAATTCCTCCATCAGCATTTTATTAATTAGAAGTTCAATTTTTGCGATGCGGAATATTCCGCAAATCTGCGGAATATTCCGCACATTTTTCGGAATATTACGCAGTTTTTGTGGAATATTACGCACTTGCAGAATACTGCGCAACTTTGGAGAATACTGTGACTTAGGAAATATTATGCATATTTTGCGGAATAATAATCATAATAATAATTTAGTTTTAAAAATCAATGCGACAGTTGCAGAAGGGTTCTACAAACAGAAAAGTTTAACACAGGACTAAAATGTTTAATTTTCTCCTGGCCCAATAAACATGAATTACATTCCATTCTCAATAACACTTGAAAGTATAATGTGCCCACACTCAATAATTAATCAATGAGACAGTTACAGAATGGTTCCACATGCGGAATGGTTCCGCAAACAGAATAGTTTTTTGGAGCACTCAATTTTTTTAATTCTCATGCCCAATAAAGTTCAAATACATTCCAAAATCAATAGCACCTGAAAGTATCAATGAGACAATCCTAATAATTAGTTGATCAATGTGACAGTAGCGGAACCGTTCCGCAAGCGGAATCCTTCCGCATGGGGAGCGAATTCCCAAACAGAATGGCTTTGCGGGGTATTTGTTTTGTCTAATCAACTTAAAATGCATTCCATTATCAATGCCCCTTGAAAGTATCAATATGACAATCCTAACAATAATTAGTTGATCAATGTGACAGTTGCGGAACCGTTCCACATGCGGAACCGTTCCGCAAACAATAGTTTAGTGGAGCTCACAATTTTTAAAAAAATTTTTCTTGCACATTCAAGTTGAAACATATTGTATTCTCAATAACACATGAAAATATCAATGTGTCAACATGAACAATGATTAATCACGTCAGCAGCCTTGCATCCTGGATGGAGTAAGCTGGGAAATGAGAGTAGATCTGGGAAGAAAGCTTGTGTTCCCAAGTATTGAGGAAACATCACTGCGGCCTGACATCATTCTGTGGGCAGATATTCATCAATGTATAGTGATTATAGAGCTTACGGTGCCTTGGGAGGAAGGATGCGAAGAGGCCCATGAGAGGGAGTTATCTAAATATAGTGAGCTGGCGGAGACATGCAGAGCTCGAGGCTGGAGGACTTGGTTGTTTCCTGTAGAGGTGGGATGTAGAGGATTCCCTGCAAGATCTGTATAGTGGTTGCTGGAAAAGCTCAGTGTGCGAGGGGGAAGGAAGACAGCTGCAGTGAGAAGACTGGGAGAGACAGATGAGAGGACATCTTATTGGCTGTGCTACCGTCAGAATGAAGGAAGTTGGAGGCCTCAGTGATACACAGTGGGTTGGCCGCCACTGTGGACCCACCAGTGAAGACCGTTATGGTTTAGGGTCGAAAGGAGTCAAGGAAGCTGGATGCCATCTGACGGCATCAAGCTACGCTTTCAACTAGTTAGAGTACGGCAGGAAGAAGAGGATCCTGGTTTAGCTGTTATGAAGAAGTGGCGACAAGACGTCAGACTACATAGAAGCCTGACAACTACTGAGGCAGATAACATCACTGTAAGCACACACAGAACTAAGGTATTCCTACAGGTAGGTGTGCGTTCAGTAGGGCAAGTTTCTTGAGAGAAAAGACAGATCAAACAAGACTCCGCTAGTTAGCGGTGTATTTTTAAGGGAAGCACTGATTGTGTAAAGATTTGCTTCCCCCTGGACACCTAGGCAACCAAGCACCTGCTAATGATTGACAGGTCTTCTTCAGTACTGAATACTTTGAACTTCCTTAGGCAACCAAGTACTGCTAATGATTGACAGGACTTCTTTGTGAATACTTTGAACAATGTATCATTTTATATACATTGTACATTTCTTTTTTAGTTCAAAGCCAACACTGCTGTCTTCAAAGCACAGCTCAACAATCGGACATACTACTATTAGGCAATAGGGGTACTCGGTCAGCAGCCAAAATAATGAAGCAAACACATCTCGTAAAAAGTCATTAGGCAAATCAAAAGTTAAAAAAATAAGTATTTTACCACGTAAAATGAAGACAGAATGTTCGACTTGGGATAATGACAAGTTGATTTTTTGGGCTCTTGCGTTTGGTTGGTGTCAGGAGTGAAAGTCATTAAAAACATGCATTTAACCAATACGGAAGAGCGACACAAGTTGGCTTGTCACAATGGACCATGTCTTTTCTTATATAAATGCTCAGGGTGATTATATTTCGTGTGCTGTCACGGGGAATCACAGAGAGGTTGGCCGAGGACATGATTTCCCTGTCAAGTACTGCTTTGTTGGTTCTTCTACAGCAAATGAAATACATTCGACAAGCACTGTCTCAGTGATCAGTAAATGCCGACACGAGTTCCAAGTGTGAGACAAAGGAAACAATTGTGTCCCCTTCAGTAAAGGGCATGAGAATATGGGTATTTTACGGCCGTATTAAGGCAAGGTACAGGTTCCGCTAAAACTGATTGATTGTCACAGAAAGGTAAGCGAGTTGCGCACGTTTTGGAATCTTAATTTTGTGCGAAGAACGTTCACAGAAGCACAGATACTTTTATGGAAGTCTCGATCATAAAAAATTGGGCATTGGGCGATAAACCAAGCATGGGCTGTAACCTGGACGAGTACGGTAAATCAAAAATTGTTTTTGACAGAGGGTGTGGGCAGGTTGCACCTTCAAGCATTAACAGATCGCTACTGGTACCTGTTGAAATAAGGTAAAATTAATGTACATAGGAGATGCAATAAAAGCATCATAAAAGAGGAAACTTCAATAAGTAGTCTTGTTTATAGTCGCCTCGAATTTCCCGACTCCTCCCGTCATCAGTCTTTTTCGAGGAACTATAGGCAGAAACATTCTCCCCCACAACTCTGAAGACTTGAACAAACCGTTATTGCATCCAATTGCCTTTTAATTATTTTTCAACAATTAGTGCTTCAAAGGATTATAGCAGTTTGTGCAGTTGCAACAAATAGTCATATTATAATGATGACATTAAATTGATTAAAAACCTGATAGAGATAATGGCACATATGTGGGTGAATAACAAAACCTTAATGTCACTAGAAAAAACAGCTGCTATATTTCTTCAGAAATCATAAAATACTTCTTTTAACTGAAAATTATATTAAAGGAGAATGCCACCCAAAAAACAACCTAGTTTGTATCAATTTCCATTAAGTAGTTCCACTCGATAACACCAAGGACAGCTCTTTTACCTGACACCTGATGGCAAATGGAGGCAGTGAAATTAACCAATGACGTCAGCGGTTCGAATGCAGTCTGTTCAGCAGTTCACGACACGCATACTGGTGACAGCTCATTGCTTGAATTTGTCGTTTTACACAAATAAATCATCAAAATTCGATGTAAAACCTTTACAAATACATCAACTTTGTCAGAATAAATATTGATTAAGTAATTAGTAAGAATAGATCCATTTTAAGTTGCCCACAATTTGTGCATGTGTACTTTTAAATCATGGAGTCAGACTTGTTGACATGTACTTAACGTCAAAATCTAGTTTTTAAATGGTGTTTACAACTTTGAGTTCTGGGGTCAAAGTACTCTAGAGATTCTAAAAAATTCTGAGAACAAACTATAACAGCCAATGATATGATTGGATATGATCATGTGGTTTTTATTAGCCAATCACTGAATAATTATATTATATGGGTTAAAATCAAAAAGAAATTTAGATGCGCTACAGCAGTTGAAGCATAAAGACTTGCTACAGTGTACAGAGGAAAATTGTACGACAGAGCCATCTCGTGGAAGATTCTAGAAAGAATATTGGCAAGGGCAAGGGTTAACGAACAGAACAGGAAGTTAACTAAGAGCTTGTCACTTGCATCGTGGGTAGTAAGATACTACCTGAAGTGTTGCATCACCAGCCAGAGACTGTGACCAGCAAGAAGAATCGCGGGTAGAAGAAATTGCCTGCAAGTGTTGCATCACCAGAGACAGTGACCAGCATGTACACTGTCGCTATACAGTGAGTGCAGTTCGAAGATTCACCAACAGGACAGACGTCCAACAAGTGGAGAGTCCTAGCCTGGATAGCAGATAACACATTTGATTATTTTGGTTGATTGATTGAAGTAATCTTTAAAGAGGGCGCTAGCGTAGTACTCTTCTTTGTAGTTGATTACTTAATCAACAACAGGTTTGACTTGTCTAATTAGGGGTTATCATATAATAAATTGGATTTGATTATTCACTCTCCATCTACGCACAATCTCAAAGCATAGCTACCTTTGAAACAAACCCAGTCAATCGTCTGACAGTTATTGAACAAACGCGTTACTTTACTTCGCTGTTACAGATTTTTAGGTGTTTGAACATACGAAGTTCAGTACTTTAGGTCAATTTAACCAAGTGGAGTTTAGGGTCTGTTCGGTGATAAATTCATATTATTCATCTGTGAAATACAGACAGGAGATCGAGAACATACCTGTGGGTTGTAATGTTAAACTTGCGATTTTTTTGAGTTCTTAACGCACAAAACGCTTGCTATCCCAGCTCGGAACCCGATCAGGCCCATTGCGACCAGATTGAAGACATCGTGAACATAAACCAGCCAAAGTTGGAAACTAAACTTCCTGTCACAAAAAGACTTTACTAGTGAACCAAAGAAAAAAATTATGTGCACATGATTATTTTGGTGAATTAGTCGCGAAACTGTAAATCTACTTACTATAGCTTGTCGGGGGTCGCAAAGTCAGGTTATCCTTCCACAGAATCATCACAGCAAAAGTTGTACAGTAAGAATGATTCGAATGTATATGAATATCTAAATAAAGATTCCTCTATCATCTGACCATAGGATATAAATGAGTTATTGTTTGCTTCTGTCAGCAAACACTGAGTTATCATGCGCTCACACGGCCTCGGTGTCCAATCAATCAGTTTATTGCATCTAAAGCCAGTAACGCAGTGATCTATTCATTGCTGACTTCTTAAAACATCTGCACTCACGGCGAACACTCCAAGGCATTACAGAGTTAGAATTTGTTTCAATTTTATATAAACATTTGTTAGGGTGAGAATAATTCATTTTGAAAGAAAATGCAAAATTATAATAAATGTCATCATGGGAACTTGCAATCCTGACTTAAATGAGTGCTCATCCGACAAAGACTTCACAGATCGATCATTACTATTTCACAGGCTATCATTTCGAACCGGAACACACTGATAAAGAAATAATAGAGAGGCTCCCTGAACGGGCACAAAAAGCAGAACACATGAATAGTTCCGAAAACCGTTTGAATGACTTGTCATGGTGTCAGTGAGCTAACTGCATGATAATGGAAACGACCGACGGTTGCGCTTGCTGCCACGAAATTCCGCAAGTGATACGCCTTCTTGGAGAAGAGCAAATGTGTCTCACGGACCAGCCTGATTTTGCACCGCACCTAAACAGAGGTGTGCTTACATCATTTTTAGGGAAAAGAAAAAGAAGTGACTGGTAAAAACATCCCGAGGACCAAACCTCACGAACAAGTCAGTCATCAAACAGGTTATATAAAACGTTATGTTCTCGAGCCTTCAATTAATTTTAGTCATTTATGTTTTCATGGCCAACTCCAATTCTCAATAATCAACTGATCAACAACCGATCTGACAAAATGCAAGCCACTTACAGACACGGTATGGAGAAGTTTCACCGGTGGCCTCTTACTTTGTATTAAGGGCGTACTTTTCATTCTTCACTACCGCATGCTACTTCTGAAGCATTATGAGCTCTCGAGGAAATCGAAAAACAATAAACCCGCTATCCTCGCATCTTCATAATTTGCACAAGCGGGAAAGATACACCACACCATAACGGCACTCAACTCTGCAGAAGAACCACTGATGTCACTGCGTTTCTCACCTTCCTCACAAGTTAATGGGACACCTCTCGGCAAGGTAAGATCGACCGTATACAAGGTGATATGGATATAGAATAATTAAGATGGTAAAAAGACTAATTAAATCGAGTGGCATTTTCCTTTAATACATCTGACCTCTCATATTCATGGAAGACAAGTGCTTAAATCAGTGGCAACTCAAGATGTGAACATTGGGTCTTGCTACTACTATACAACATCAAACACACAATGACCCACACAGGCAGTATAATTTTGTTTGGTATCCACTAGTGGCTCTGGAGACGAGTCACAGGAACCAGTTGTACAATAATGCCACCTGGAGCACTCACCTGTAAACTAGGCACCAGGTCATCACTGTCCATGTTACCACCTGTCTCATTATCCATTCCTCCGAGATCCATTGCATTGAAATCTTGCTGCATCTTTCCACCTAGGAAATAAACAAAAATGTAGTAGTGAAACAACATTCGATTACACAGTAAGTTTTGAACCCCATGTATGTCAAAAACACCAAGCAAAAGTCTCCTTACTATGTATAGTTGGCACTAAGATAACCTCATTTCTTGCAGCTACTCATAGAGCTATGGATTGCATTGAACCTGCTAATGCTTAGCTTTGGCAGGTAGGCATCTACAATATTGCACAGCACCATTATGCATGAGACGCCAGTTTCTGAGGTAAGAGTCAACCAAAATGGACTTTGGGGGAAATTCCCCCCAAAAAAAACAAAGCCACTGATATGGGATTAGCAATAAGAAACAAGTTTGAAATGCAACATGGTAAAATAAACACTTAGATCAAAGTGTTTTAGCCTGCAACACTTAGTGAAACTGAACAAAAAGGGTGATGAAAATTATGAAGACGATTACAATAACAAAGATATCTGAAAGCAAAAGATACAAAGGCACAAGACAGCGACGACAAGATCAGCGTAAATGATGGTGACAGTAACGACAATGCAGCCAAAGTCACTTGATAATTTAGTCCATTTTCGTGCATTTACGTATTGACATGATGTGCATATGCATGTAAACAGTACTACACTAACGTGTTTGTAGTATGTACACTATAGCATCACTTGGAAAATGACCAATACTGTTACGAATGACCTTGGATGCAACAGTGACAATTCAGATTGAATTCACAACAACTCACTCATATTGCTGAAACGCAGTTTGGAAATAAAAGATATTTCAACATCTTATTTAAATATTAAAATCATATGCAACACAGTTAAAAAAATAATGTAAAGTTATGGAATATTTTAGAGGCTTTTTACTAGAACGAGTGTGCGTTTTAAATGTGCATGCCTACATTATGGGATGAATGGAGCTCATTGACTGCTTCTGTTGCTAGTTCAGTTTACTGCTTAGGATCAGACAGATGAATTCTAGTAATGTTGCCTCAAGACAAACCATGGATACAGCTTGACTTTTTCAGCAGGTATGCAAAGACACATTGATAGAGCCAAAAACAAAATTTAATTTCAGCACTACAGACACAGACCAATACATGCAGTGTCAAAACGTAAATGTTTTGGTTTCATTTTACATTCTCGAGTGCATGTGGAAATACATGTAGTTATGATTTATGAGGTTACCTTCATAATAAAACTATAGTTCCCACCTATTCTAAAAAATAACAAAATGTCAACCATGCATTTCTACCAATAGTGGTACTTTATGTTAAATCTTGCGTTGTGCTACAGGCACTGAAAAGCAAGAAATGAATTGCACTGAAGAGGGAAGGAGTCACAAAACAAAAGGCAGGTAAAAAGCACTGTGGGCAGAAGGATGATAATTGACACATGAAGACCAGAGGAAAGACAGTGCTAGCATGACTACACTTTCTATGATTGTGTAAAAACAGACATCGAAGAGGGTGCAAAAACAAAAATAGAGTCAAGGTTATATTTTTGACCAGAACAGGTGACAAACCAATGGACTGAGGTGACAGAAATTAAAGGACACAAACTCCAAATATGCTCACAAACTTTTGACAACAAAAATTCAGCAAGTAAAAGCATGTAAAAACAAACTACATCAGTTTTGTGTAAACCACATCAGTTTTGCACACAGGAAAGAGCACTCTTGATACCAATTGTAACATTTTGT
Source organism: Phoronis australis (assembly GCA_002633005.1). NCBI lineage: Eukaryota > Metazoa > Phoronida > Phoronidae > Phoronis > Phoronis australis. Next base: position 918,654 of record NMRA01000040.1, on the reverse strand, counting down.
ATATAGCATATCTATGAAACTTTAAAATGACAGCTGGGCAATTGGATGATGGCACACACACAAGCGCACATTAAGAAAAACAGAGTCTACCAAAGGTTCTGGTGAGGCAACACTCTTACCCCCAGCTATGGCGTCCATTTCGTCCACATTAGTAAGGAAACCTTCAGGCGTTCTGGGCAGACTGTAATTTGTTCCCATGCCACCTGTTCATCAGACAGAAATTGGAGGTTCATATGAGATGGTGTCAGTAAACAAACGCGAAGCCTATCAAAGCATCAACTAGGTGCAAACAGGCAAGATAAACCAAACTGAAGCCAGGCATCCTTAGCAACCAGATTCATAACTCTTGCCATGGATACTATCCACCGTGAGAAGATAAACCACTATCGAATGAAGCAATTCAACCAGAAGAAACAAAAATTTCAAGAGCAATTGTTACCCAAGTTATGTTAAGCTCATAGAACTTGTGCAAGTTTATATCATTTGAATGTACAAAACCATTTAATACCAACCAAAACGACAGCTCGCAAAATATATACAGTACGGTATTCGCCCTAATAAGTGCTCATACCCCTAAAAGCACCCCCATGCGTTTTCATATTTCACTGAAACAATCGCCCAGCCCATGAACGTGTACATGCGAAAAAATGCCTAACCTACAAAGCTAGAATTCTACAGTAACATCTTCAATTCATCGACAAGATCTGGCAGTCCTGAAAAAATCACTGTGCATGGAAGTTCTAGACCACCACCCTTGCCACTATTTGACTGTGACTATATGCTTCAAACTTCCGCCGTGCTTCAAAAAGAATGCAACAGTTTTGTTATCTCGCATGGAATGTGTCCCACTATGGTCTGGCCTTTCAAAACAGACACAGCGTATTTGCCAACAAGATTGAATCTTTCACGTAGTGAGTTTCCAACAGGATTACAAATTCCTTTATACATGTTAAAACTGCAAATTGAAGACTAGAATTCAAAGCGTGCCATTCAGCTGACGATTGTCTCACGAATAAAAAAATGGTGTAATTTATCATTTATTTCTCTAACAAACGACCCATAATTTTTAGGTTAAGATATAAAATCCAACACTTGCAAACATATTGCCTCCAGGATGACCTGTTAAGAACTTAGATGATCGAAAGACAAGAACTAGTCTTGTCCAATATGGTCAAAAACTAAACTAGCGAAGAGGGTGGTTGAATCAAAATGAAAACGACATCCATCACTGCTATATATTTTTGTGCCAAATTTCATCCAGTTGTGCCTAACACTTTTTGAGATAATCTACCTCAGGCTTGTCAAAAACTACCGAGTAAAATGCCCCACAGGGGGTGCTACAGTAGCCAAATCTGTCCAAAAATTGACTGGTGCCAGTGTATACCAGCCATTTATCTCTATGGCAAATGTCATTAAGATCTGTCAAGCGGTTTAAAAGTAACTAGCAGTGCTGGTGCATCCACGCCGATTACCTCTATACCAAATTTGACCATGATCGGCCAAGCGGACAAAAAATGATAATGAAAGACGGACACAGTTTTTGAGATAATCAACCTGTCTTATCAAAAACTAAAATGGCCAACAGAAATTCTGTCGTGGGTTACAAATATGTCACAGCATCTAACTTTGATGAATCCTAGGTTTCGATTTCACCCGTTTCGGGGACCAGGTTACAATAAGCGCACCCTTGCGACAAATTCTTCCAAGTGCCCAGGGGGTTATTAGGGCGAATATGATAAGCTTAAATAAAGACTGAGCCGTTAATCAAAAATCTTTTGTTGGTTTCAATATCCATGTAAAGAAAATCGTATGCACTTTTCAACAAACTTCACATACACAGCCAAAGACACAAGGTGCATGGTAAATGGCACAGATACAAACGGAGCTCATTTTTTGAGACTTTTCCATGCACTAGACTGAGCAAAACTTAAGTTGACTTAAATTGAGTCTAGAGGATGCAGTGCTACTCATCCAAAATTTGGCGAAAACAATCATGGATTGAGATTGCCGCAAAGAGAAACAAAATAGCCACCAGAGGGCACTGCAGTGGTTGGATTCATCCAATAATGGACCCCAAGTGCTACCCTATCTTGAATGAAGTACAATCTGTAGTACTTGGATCCATCCATAACTCAACGCAAGCATAATACAGAGTGACCAAATTCCAAGAATTTTAGTAGATATTGAAACAGGTACAAAAACTAAAGCTGCCACTAAGGGGCATAGTAGCATTCAGATCCATCCAAAAAACATGCCAGCCTTGCTCTCATCTATAGGAACATATATACCCTTTCAACTGTTGGGAAGATAAAGAGGTGGATACCATAAACAGGCATCAAAACACTAAAATTGTCACTAGGGCTGCACAATACCACTGAGCTATTCAACAAGAGCAGCGCGACACACGTTGAAATGCACCCATGAATGCACCGCAGACGGTGTGCTTCTAAGATTGTTAATATTTGTATGAAAAAATGGCCACTAGATTGTGCAAAAACATCGAATTCATCCTAAAACGACTACATGCCATTGCTTCTTTAATAAAAAAACTAGTTACCGTATTCGCCGTAATAACCGCCCAGGGCGCTTAGAAAAGTTCATTTCGAGGGGGGGCGCTTATTATAACCTGAGGCCGTTGAAACCCAGTCTCCGAAATGGGTGAAATCGGAAGCTAAGATTCATCATATTTACGCTCTGTGACAAATCTATAATCTATGAAAGACTTTCTACAAAACTGTAGTGCATTGCTATCAAACTCTGCTGCTAAATTACGATCATTTTACAGAAAATTGTGCTGAAATCCCAGGGTGAAAACTCGACGACTGACTGCCTTGCAATCGTCGACATGGTAACTTGCTTGAATAAAAATACAGTTTCGACTCAAGCAAATTACCTGAAATCCTCCTTAAGTTTTCCAAGTAGCGTCCCTAAGACTTTTTAAGTTCCCGTGGAGTCGGGATTATGGCAGGTTTAAGTACAAATCTGTGCTACATCGTGACATCTACATGTATGATCGGCAACATGAGAAAAATGTCTGGATGAACACACGTTGTTGTCACGTGACGTTTGTTTTGAAGTTCGTCTGCGTTTGTGAGCAAGCGAGCCCATGCGTGTCACCAGAGTTCATTTGCCAGAGCAGAGACCGTCTTTTGGCCAGAGCCACGCAATCTAATGTGCTAGATGTTCATTATATCTAAAGAAATTTGCAAAAGCAGTTGGCCTAAACCAGAGCGTGTTTCATTCAGCACTTGCTGGTCTCATGTGCTAACAACGTTCGACATTAGTCTCGGTAAGGCCCATATTAGTCGCCGTGTGGCTGGATGCGTACGTGATATCTGACAATTACATTTTGGTGACTGTAAGGGTGTGTAAGCATTCACTGTCAGTGGTCATTTTATTGGATATTTGGCTTAAAAACACCAATTATGGTAAATCAAACAATTCATCTTAAAAATAATGCAAACATTTTTATAGTATTAGAAACTGACGGAAATTAGTGCCAATATTCATTTCTTGCCGATGCCATGCTACCAGTTTCATGAATGGATAGTTCCCGACTAATGTCTTTGATGACAGGTTCATGTACGTAGCGTGCACTTCCTGGTCACATGCTTTTAACACTGGCCAAGCTTTTTATTAGTCTTCGATTCACGGTTTTCACGTGTACAAAGAAATTTGGATTCCTGTTGAAAGCGGGTAATATCTGCAAAGCAATCCTGTAGACAAGTACACTATTTCTGTTCTGAAAGGCTACACCATTGGTCCTGGCAAGATCAGCAGAACTTTTGTGTTCGTTTTGAGGCATGGCGGAAGTTTGAAGTGTATAGTCACGGCTAAATACTGACATAACGGCGAGGTTTGTGGTTCACAATGATTTTTTCACGACTGTTGGATATTATTGATAAATTGAAGATGTTACTGTAGAATTTTAAGACTGTAGGTAAGGCATTTTTCGCACGTACACATTTATGGACTGGGTGCTTATTTCAGCAGTCTGAAAACGCGGGGGTGGGTGCTTATAGGGGCATGGGCGGTTATTATGGCGAATACGGTACTAAATATGATGAAAATCTGTCTCACCGAAACAAATGAAAACGGAAAAAATGAACCTGCCACTAGAAGGCACAAATTTCATTGGATCCACCTGAAAGTCGTCGGAGTCTGTAGTTAGCTTCATATAAAAACACTTACTAAATTTAATATAGATCCTGCAGTGGGTTTAGAAGATACAGCGATGGGCGCAAAACAAAACTACAACTAGGTGCCACAGTAGTCATCATCAATTGTCCTCTTCACATTGAGAACATACATGCCAATTTTCAAAATCAACCTTACAATGGTTTGGTTGATAGAGGGGTGAACACCAAAAAACACACTCGAAAACAGCAAAAGTGGCCACTAGGTGGTGCAAAATATCTCAATTCCATCCGAAAATCGAAGGATAGTGTCATCTCACGAAAAGATGCTTATATTCCAAATTTTATGAAAATTCGTTGAGGACCTTTGAAGATACAGAGGTAAACGTAAAAAAACTAAAATTGCCACTAGGGGCACAGCAGTAGTCAGATCTGTCTGAAAGTCGTCGTTATTCGTAGTCAACATCATATAAATACACTTGCTAAATTAACTAAAGATCCTACGAACGGTTTAGGAGATACAGCCATAGGCACAAAAAAACTGCCACTAGGAGGCGCCACAGTAATCAAAATGGTCGAAAAATCATCGTCAACCGTCCTCTTTATAGTAAGCATATACATGCCATTTTTCACAATCATCCTTTGAGCAGTTTGGTTGATAGAGGGGTGGACGCAAAAAACAGACTCGAAAACAGTAAAAATGGCCACTATGTGGCCCAAACTACGTCAAATCCATCCGAAGACAGGAGGATAGCGTCATCTCACTAATAGGTGCCTGCATAACAAATTTCATGAAAATCTGGTCAGGACTTTTGAAGATAGATACGAAGGTAAGCGTAAAAAATTAAAATTGCCACTGGGGGGCACACCAGTAGTCTGATTCGTCCGAAAGTTCGTTCATGTCGTCCCATTCATGAATGGAACAATTGTGTTAAATTTCATAAACGTATGTCAAATGGTTTTGGAGATAGAGCAACGGACGCTGGACGGACGCCGCCCGGACGCCGCCCGGACGGACGGACAGAGATGACGGCATTATGCGTCCACATATAAATATGTGGATGCATAATAAAAACATGTGAAGATGATAAAGCTGCTCGATGGATGCTGGATGCCCGAAAATTGAACGCTCCGGCAGAGATGGCCGCAATATGCACCACTGTCCATCTACACAATGCTGTACCAGGTAGAAAATAGTGTAGGTTGTATAAATGTGATGTATTAGTTGCTATACAATTAACAAGCCAGTGTTTCTCTCTGGCTAAGTACAAAGTGTGTGTGTGTGTGTGTGTGCGCGCGCGCGTGTGCGCGCGTGCGTGTGTTCGCGTGTGTGTATGCAAAGTATCTGAAAGAACTGATTCTTATCGAACATGGATGAGCTGAATTGAGGTGATGAGAGGTGTGACCTCAGAACGATCCCAATGTTATGTTATGAGTCAACAAAAGTTTAAGAACATTGGATTTAATTCTCAAGAGTGAGTCTCTCTCATGTTTTGTCTTGTTTCGACACATGATGAAAGCTTAGTCTTCAGCCTACTGAATGATAGCTGATATAACAACCAAACAAGAAAATCTGGGGAGTCGAATGGTAAAATAAGCTACTTGGGAGTGGCATTACTGGTAGCAAGTACTATGCACTGGTGCCTTAAATGAAATGCAGTAATCAACACATTAATATCAACACCTAACTCCAGTATTCATTCTTTGTACTCACTTAATATCTACTGAAAAACACCATTTAGACAAAATAACCCAGTTTGGGCTTGAATTTCGGTGTCCCGAACTGTAGAGACTCTCCGAAACTGGAGAATGTTGACCATTCTTTGAGGCTTTATCAATTATTGTTGTTTAGCTCATAACTATCAGGTACCACTCAAAGTGACCAATGACTCATTTGAAAACCAATATACAGACTGCTGTTGTCTCAAGACCTACATCATTATTTTTCAATTAAAACTTTTGTAAACATAGAACATGCACTTTGATTTTAACAAAACTGGTTAAAAATCACAATTTATTGCTCGTCTCAGATGCGGCAATGACACACTAACAAGTTCATTAGAAAATGACAGAATGCGAGTGGCCAAACACGGTTCTAAACCCATACCAAGCTGAAGTTAATTTCTTTCAATTAGTTGCTGAACATGTTTTGCAAAGGATGCATTTGGAAATTTGAAGTACAATCGCCATTGGAATCTAGGATAAATTAGTAAAGTACAACAGAGAACAAAATAAAACATAAAGCAGTGCCAGTAAATTTAAATATAACGTACAAATATCAATTAACATTTTTCACAGTGCTCCAATAGCAGAATCAAAGAATGATAAAATTAAATGCAGCAATACAACTGGCCTGTAAGCTCAAGTGATAACTTCCCAAGAAATAAAGCTGAGAACCTCAGGCTTGCACTTCATACAAGACAAACGTCCACAAAACGGATTGGATGAACAGCATAACTTCAGCACTCTACAAATCATGTTTTTGATCATCAGTTGCCACAGCTATCTCAACATTGGTCCCCTCTTTTTTAAACAATACTGGGGAATCACCTTTTATTAAACTCTACCAAAAAGAACAGAGATGATTAGGACACAAATCGAGGGATCACTTGTTAGAGGGTTAGAGGCAACTAAAAGCAGGACTTCTATTTTTCCTTGTAACCAAGAATATATCCAAAACTAAGATTGAAAATTACATCTAAGGTGTTCAACACAATAATAACAAAAATATGCAATTGACCATCAGCCTTGAACACAAGGGAAATTTCCTGGTCAAAAGTCTGAGGAGGAAACTTGAAATTTCAGGTGGACACGAAGAAATCCTGGTTGAAAAAAGTAGTTTCTCTCTCTGTACAGGATTTATCACCAGGTCCTCTGCCTAAATTTGGCTCAAAACAAGCAACGAGGTTTCAAATATTTGATGATGCATGCCTGCCGTGTGCATCACAAACAGTAGATATAGGTGCTCATTTTCTCAATATTTCCACCGTAGTCCATCCCATCTGAAAATCAACGACAGTTATGCACTCCTCACTAGGAATACAGAACGACAAATTTCATGCAGATCAACTGAAGCACTCCACAAATACTAAGACACAGGCAATGATGATTTGCCACTATGGGAGACACAATAATCAGAACCATCCAAAAGTCAACACAAGTTGCGCTTCCTCAATGAGAACACATACGCTGAATGACAATTTTCACAAAACACAAATTACCACAAGGAAGCACCGCAGTGCGGTAGACCGATCTCTTCAAACAGCAGCAACAAACCTGCTGTCCTCAACAGTAGATTCATAAAAAAATTTGGTAGATATTGAGACAAATATAGAAAATGAAATTGCCACAACTGGGCACCATAATATTCGGAACAGCAAAACAATGACAGCTGTGCTATCTTCAAGGGGATTGCATCTGCAAATTTTCGTGAAGATCCATGAAAGAACATCGTAGATATTGTGGCAGATGCAAAGAAAACAAAAAGAGCACAGGAGATCTGATCAACCATTAATGTAGACCATGCTATCTCTGCCAAGTCATAACAAAAAGAGCACAGGAGATCTGATCAACCATTAATGTAGACCATGCTATCTCTGCCAAGTCATAACAATTCTTCAAGCAGTTTGCGCATGGGTATAGGGAGCACAAAAAGTCAAATCCATCTGTACCTAAATGTAAACCAGGGTGCAAATTTAAATTTACATCTTGTTTGCATGGGGAAAACAGAAAAGCAATATTTGCGTTCAACATTCTATGCTTTTCCAGGTGACACAAGCAACTTTGGCAAGCTTAAGGAAAAGATTTTTGGTATACTTGCCTCAAAACTGGGTTCTGCTGCACCAGATATATGCATGGGATTGTTCTCTCACAACATAAGTATGGATTAAGAAAGATCAATGAATTGGTCACAGAACAGTTATTGAAGAATTCATAGACAAAGAATGGTTTGACTGCAGAATGGCAGATGCCCTACTGCATATGCATTTTGTCAAGAATTGCTCAAAGGAACACAAAAAAGTTACAATTTCAACCCACAGTTCAGAAAGTTACAGAGCCACGCCATAGGATGGAAAACAAGACTTTCGAATAGGTACAGGACTTGGCTGTCGCACTGTAAACCACTCATCCAGAGTTACAAAAGCCCTTGTTTTCTTGCTTGCAATATGCAGATGTAAAATTAGCAGTTTTTGGCCAAATTAAGAAGCAGGAAATAGAAAACCAAATGATGTTGGGGTGCAACTTGAATGGTATCAATACTGCCAATTCAATACCGACACTTGTACCATATCAATACCAAATACTGACATTCAACCAAATTCAGAAGGGTGTTTGGTATTTGAACTGCAGCACAACAACAACCTTGGACTGGTACAATGCTGCATGAAAATCACATTTAATTCAGTTTTGCATGCTCAAGCAATCACATCATGAAGGTTGCACCATGTCAGTATGGTAAGCTGGAGGCATTATCCAAGTTAGATTTTAGGTCAAATTACATTCTATTTATGCAATATTCCAACTCAAAATTGCAAAATTCAAGTTGAAATTCTCGACCTAGCAGCCAAACACTGAACACAGGTCTTTGTAATGGAAAAGCCACAATTAATTCCTTAGACAAAACGCAAGGTTTTGTCCTTTAATCAGAATACCGCATCCTGAGATGTAAGTAATATCCTGGATGGTGCGAGATGGTGACCCACATAGACATCTTAATACTATAGACCCGGGGCATGCGCTACTGCAGCTGACAACTCGACGCCATATTAGAAAGTGTTACAAGTCACGTGACACAGCTAATTGCCGTCTAAACAAATGGGGTAAATTGCTCTTTCCAAAGCGCGATATCTAACAAACAAAGAGACGGAAGAGTGTGATTTTTTCCAGAAACATAAAAAACATGAGATGTCGCACTTACATGCATTTTTTTAAGGGTCAATCAGTCGATAGGGAAAATATCAAATTAATAGAAAATCGCAACCAGTGGCAGATTCTCGAATTGTCTGAGCGGCTGCGCTTGTTATCCACTGTAAGCGTTTTATTTTTTCGTTTTTGAAAAGAAACCAGTAAAATCGCACTAATTTATCATTTAATTCGTGTCGCTTGATGCAAATACACTATGTCTAGGAGACGTGCTGCTCACTTGGGACGTACTTCTGTTGTGCCCCAATAAGCCTGAGTTTTCATTATTGAAAATGACCCCGAGTAACTACCGAGGTCACATTTAATGGGGCGTCTAAATTTAATGTGAACTACTGTGAAAAATGACCTCATTGGAGTCATATAGATAAATGACAGGTTTTTAAAGTTCATTAGGGCGTTCTCCCAATCCGTGACTTTACCAGACGTACAGCGGTTGTGAGCGTGTGATAGTCTTCAACTTTGACTGTATAGTTGGGCGATTTTGGCGATTCAAAAATTTTAAGCATGACCACTATTTGATGAGGGAATTCAGAAATGCAGGGCTCGACGCTATTAAAATCGCCAGGTCGCAAAATGCGACCTAGCCAAAATCCCACATCGCATTTTCAAAATCCAGCTCGCATTCATAAGTGCCAGGTCGCAAAATTTTGCTGACATTTTTACACGCCAAAATTGATTTTTTAGATCATCGAGAAATTGTTTAGATTATGCTGTTACCTGAAGCGTTAAATACTCACAAATTTCAGATCGCAAAATTGACTTTGTTCATGCAGGTTACTGTTCTTCACGACCGCCATTGAAAGGCTTTAGAGCGCAAGGTAAGTTGCCGACGTGAAAGTTGAATCAGTGCTCTCTAACTGACACGTGCGTACGAGTAGCTAAGTTTGCGATGTGAAAAGGGAGAAAAGGTCCGTTGAAAAAGTATCCGGGATTTTGTTAGGTCTGGCCAGCTTGTTATGCAGTGGCCCAAAACTTTATTTGGCGAATCCGGAAATTTGCAACAGGGGCCGAAAATGTTAGCTAATGAAGCGTGTCAAAGATCGATTCTGCATATCCAATGTTCACGCGACTAGCTTACAAATCATCGGGAGGGCTGTTCTCGGTTAGTGTTCTTTTGAACTTGGATTTGGCAACAACCAAATAACGGACAATTAACAAAAGAGTTGCTTTATATTTGCCAGATATCTGCCGAGAAGTGTAAACGCTCACCTTGCATTTGTTGGAAATTCCAGGACGCATTTTGCGACTTGATACGAGCTGACAAAAATCTCAGCTCGCATATTTTAGGCTGGGTGCGTGCATGTGATCCTCTGCCTTGCCCCACCCCCCAAAACAAAATTCTGGGTACGCCCCTGGAACTGTTGAATAATGACAGGACGGGTTTTCACGGACGTGAGGTCATTTTTTCATGGGCTAAAAATTATTCACATTAAATTTAGACCCTGTGGAAAAACTAGCCGGGTCATTTCTCACGGGGTCATTATTTAATGCTACACCGGTTCGGTTGAGTATATTTCCACTCTGTTTCGAGTGGAAAATTCTGTATTTTGGGTATAGGTCGGATGCGCAATTCAGTCGTACAGGTTTGATATTTTGGTTACAATGTACTTTACTTTTTTTGTGCAAGTTTTGAGCAAGCAGTGCAAATCCACAAAATTTCCAATATCAGCTTTAGCATAAGTACAGATTTTGCGGGGATATGATCTTTTTTTAATACAAAAAAAGAAATCTGATTTTGGAATACTCATTAGGAAATGAGTTTTTAAAGCTGTAGTGTATACTTCAACAGAGAATGCACTATTCACTTAGATGTACTGATTTCGATGGCTGGCGAGTATGTTTGGGGATGTTATTTTTCAGAACAGGTAAAAATACATGATTGTCATCAATACCAAATATTTACTTAAGTACAATTAACAAACAACATTGCCATTGGATAACAGCATATGCTGGTCAATAATCATCTTTAATTAATCTTCTATGGTCTCAATCACCAAGACTGATGTGGAAACAACGCATAATCGCTCCGCTTAAACTATGGTGGCAGAATATAAAAGCCTAGTGGCAGCACAGGGTCTCTAAACTCCATGGCCGAACCAAAAACCCATGATTCAAAGGCAGGACCAAAAAACTTAACTCTTTGGCTGCAAGCATAAGACTGCGAGCCCGCCGATTTTCTGACTGATGCCATAGGGCTCCCAATGTTTTCCACCATTTTTGTCCTGTGTAACACTCTCCAATAGAGCGCGATATTGACAACGCGAGCTGCATGTATGTGAGTGGCACGCGCCCGATCTATGTGATGTCTATGGTGCCGTTTTTGTTCAAGCTAAATGACTTCCTATAGCGATGCCTATGATTCCATAGGCAATGCCTGGCCCATCAAGCCTATCCCCATGTAATACATTACCTATACAGGAGCTGTGCTCACCTAGCCCGCTGTCAGCGCTCTCTTGTCGTGTGTGGAAATCTTGCCCCAGGAATGGGTCCACACTGCTGGTGGTGGCGTTGGGCATCTGCTGTGGCTGTGCTTGTTGTTGCATGGGCTCATCAAGTGATGAGCGCACCATCTGTTCTTGCAACATGTTGCACTGTAAAATTAAAACAGCAAAATTGCAAAACGAATGTTCTTTCAATCTTAACAGTTAAATGTGAAGGTAGCTACCTTCTAGAAGCCTGAGGGTGTGATACAAGTAAAATGCACCAATTTCGTAAAATGTAACAATTGTTATATTTTACGACATTGCTACATTTTAGGTTGGTAGACCTCTCCTAAAATGTAAAAAATGCAAAATGGCGAACCAATCCGCTCAACGAAAACCACGTGATGTCAACTGTAGCTATATTCATCTCATTGGCCCTGATGCGAAGAAGAAGACGAGCAAGACGAAGAAGATGCTGGGTGAGACCTTGGCTGGGCTATGTGAGACGTGAGCAGTTTGGCCACTACAACCAGCTCATGGTCAAACTCAGAAGAGAGGATCCAGCCTCATTCCAGAATTTCCTCAGCTACATTAAACCCGAGATGTTTGATGAGCTACTTGCCATGGTTGGACCACGTATCATGAAGGACACCAACTACAGAAAGGCCTTGCACCCAGGGACGAAGCTGGCTGCAAGTTTTCGCTTCCTAGCCTTTGGAGACACATTACGCAAGCATAATGTTTGATTTCCGGATCAAAGCAAACACACAATCTGTGCTGGTGAAAGACGTCTGCCAGGCCATTGCTGATGCGTTTAAAGACGAGGTGATGCAGTACCCTACGACCTGAAACGAATGGAAAGCAGTACATGTAGCTGACAAGTTCGAGCAGCCCTGGAACGTACCCTATGCCAGTGGGGCTCTGGATGGGAAACGCGTCGACATTCGCAAGCTGCCCAGCAGTGGAAGCTTGTTCCACAACTATAAAGGATTCTATTCATTGGTGTTGATAGGACTTGTTGACACCGATTACCAATTCCTCTGGATAGATGTTGGTGGAGATGGATAGATGTCTGATGCGCGATACCATATCAGCATGAATGCTACTGGTTTATCAAGTCTGGCTGCTGGCTCAGCCCATGCTGAGTTCTTCTTCACCTTATCTTTATACGCATTGCGCTTCTTGTTATAAAGCTCTGGATGGTCACCTAGCCAGTCCGCCATGTCCTCCTCCTGATTCAGATCAGTACAGACTTTATTCTTAGGTTGGGTGACTATGGACTGGTGGTCAGACTCAGCAGCATCTTCAGCACCAGCAGCCCCATCATCATGCTCATTATGAGAAGACTCATCATTTGCTGGTGTTGGAGTAGGTGTCTTCTTGCACAGTAATAACAGTAATAAGAGTAACAACGTCTCAGCAAGAGCAAAAATGGTAATGAATTCGACTGAAAACCACCTCCCATATGTAGCCGCCGCGCAGAAGTCATGGAGCCGCCCTGCTGCCGAAGCACCCCCACAGTAGTTACGTCATCCCCGCAGTGGCACCCCACTGGCCCCGCAGTGCTGCCGCCAACACCGCAGTCCTGCCACCAATGATCATTGTGGCACCGCCATCAATCTGCATTGGTAACTCAATGGGATTGCCATGTCCTCAGTGACACCGCCATGATTCCGCCCTGGTTCCTTAGTAGCACCGTGAAGAAAACACATGTGTGACTGGTAGGGGAAAACTATGAATTACTACTGGTGGTGTCACAACGGTGATGACGGTTTTGACCAAAATCCATAGTGGCACCACGTCTCTGGTGTGACATGGGCTTTAGGGACGCTATTTTGAAAACTTAAGGAGGACTACGGGACATTTGTTGATTCGAAACTGTATTTCAATTCAATAATTCAAGTTGACCTATCGATGATTCTGGGGCAGCTACGCATCAGTCGGCGAGTTTTCGCCCTGGGATTTCAGCACAATTTTCTGAAAAGTGATCGTAATTTAACAATGAACTTTGATAACAATGCACCACAGTTTTGTAAAAAGTCTGTCATAGTTTACAGATATGTCACAGGGCATAATTTTGATGAATCCTAGCTTACAATTTCACCCGTTTCAGAGACCAGGTTTCAACGGCCTCCCCCTAAAACAAATTTTTCTATTAGTTTCTTGGGCACTTATTAGGGCGAATACGGTCACACTAAGAACTCATAATATGGTGAGAACCCTGAAGATGTGACATTTTACTTACTACTACATTATAGTCACAGGGGTCTCACAGCATTTTGAAAACCAGTTTTCAACACCGAATAACAGACATCAAGCTACTTCTTAAAATCCAGGGATCCCTCTAAGTTACTATAGCCTAATACAGAGTACAGTTGGAATGTCTTTCAAAAAGTTTTTAAGCACAGTTTCGAAACAACCAGGGAAAACAACACAGAATTAAGGGCAAAAAGTTGTTTGTTTAACCTAAATTATGAGAAAGACAAGCACTGGTTGCCAAAGGCCACCAGGTCATAAATGATGGGTCAAGAGTTCAAATTTAGTCTGCTTACAAAAGATCTAAGACAGAGAATGGAACACACATGCACCACTTTCCATGAACAATCCCAGAAATAATGTGCAAGCCATCTTATCATCTCCCTGAGTCATGCAATCACAAATAGATTTTTCAACTTCTATCTGGCCAACACAGATTGGTGGGAGAAAACAAATCAACAAGAAAACAAACTTAATATGAAATGCCTGAGAACAAAAAAACAGCCTCAGCTGTGGCAAAGCCCATGCACTAAGTGTTTTTCCAGACAATCCACGGTAAAAAAGGAAGAGAAAGCAAACGCTGGCAGCCACCTATATATGGTGTCTGAGCTTGTGACTAGAGGTCAGTACTAAATGATAACTCTGAAGTGCTCTTGACAGTTCCCAACAGAGAACCAAGTCATTGACACAAGTGACCTAACACAAAAGGTGTGAGAAGCAAACACATTATTATTTCAGTTAAACTGGGCCAAGGTAATGGCTGTCAGGGGTGAATAACCTCCTGCTGTAGCCAATGATTCTGTTGCCAGCATTGAGATATACAGCATGTGTTGATCTGGTTCACCACCAGTACTTATGTAAAACAATGGTCAGTGCACACAACAAGAGTTACTCTGGGCTAAAAATACCACATGAAAAACAGGAGCAACCAAAAATAGTTTGCAGAGACCACTCACTAAAAATAACTGTTCAGCAAAAAGATCTCTAATAGCAAGACTAGAGAGATGTTCAAAGCCATCACTGGAAACTAGCCAAGTATGAAAAGCTAGTTTCAGAATCAACACAGTGCCAGCAGACCACCCTTGTACAAATCCTAAGTTCAGCATAACAGCAACAAAAACCACTTTTTTACAAAACTTATACGATAAGTTGAAAATTTGCTTGTCAGAGCACAACAGAAAAGGAATATGAAAAACAGCAGTGAAGTTCAAAACCTGTCAACCTGGACACAGAATTAGCTTAGGATGCTGATCATTAAAACATCGATTCTGCTTCAAGTCTCTGCAGAGATTGTTACTATAGTACACAGATCATCAAACGATATTTATGGTCAAAAGAAGCACTTAGTCAACAACAAACAACATGTGTCTAACAGAATAGAACCACAGGGTTGTGTTACGTAGATGCAAGAAACTTGTAAGCATAACTAGTGTGGTCAGATGCTTCGCTTACAATTCATGGCAACACCTCACGTCCCAGGTCTTATATTTTTTGTGAGATTCTTGCATCTATGGAATGCACCCTATGTCTCAGTGCCGTAATTAAAGGTATATTAACTGTAGTAAGTGATACATGTTTGCTAGTTTAAGCAGAGGGTGTACTAGTAGTGGTAAATCAAGTGACTCAAAATTAACAAAGGAATTACCGTAGGGGTAGTATCTTTTAAGAGATTAGGACTTTGCATGATAAATATTATGGTCAGAATTGGTTGAATGATGACGGATCACTAAAGTCATTTGAAGCTATTTACCACATTACCGTATTCGCCGTAATAACCGCCCATGCCCCTATAAGCGCACCCCCACGCGTTTTCAGACTTTCCTAAAATAAGCGCCCAGTCCATGAACGTGTACGTGCAAAAAATGCCTTACCTACAGTCCTAAAATTCTACAGTAACGTCTTCAATTTATCAATAATATCCGACAGTCCTGAAAAAAATCATTGTGCGTAGAATTTGTAGACCACGAGCCACGCCCTTATGTCGGTATTTAGCCGTGACTATACACTTCAAACTTCCGCCATGCCTCAAAACGAACACAAAAGTTCTGCTGATATTGCGAGGACCAATGGTCTGGCCTTTCAGAACAGAAGCAGTGTACTTGTCTACGGAATTGCTTTGTAGATATTTCCTGCTTTCAACAGCAATCCATATTTCTTTGTAGGCCTACATGTGAAAACCGCGAATCGAAGACTGATAAAAAGCTTGGCCAGTGTTAACAGCACGTGGCCAGGAAGCACGCGCTACATACATGAACCTGTCATCAAAGACATTAGTCGGGAACTATCCATTCATGAAACGAGTAGCATAGCATCGGCAAGAAATGAATATTGGATCTAATTTCAGACAGTTTCTCATACAATAAAAAATGTTTGCATTATTTTTAAAATGAATTGTTTGATTAACTATAATAGGAGTTTTTAAGCCAAATATCCGATAAAATAACCACTGACAGTGAATGCTTACACATCCTTACACCAAAAAATAACAGTCAGATAGTCNAATCTGACAATACCACAGGATGACATTAAACCCAGACTTCTCAGCTGTTTTCGTAAGTCATGCAAATACACCTGAATTCAGGGATTCACCACTATTTCCTAGCTACACTGCGAGAGTCATCAGAAGTGTAGAGTATTAGAGCATGGCACTATGCCTAAGCCATGGCTCATGCAAAAGAATGGCATGAGAGACAATAGCACCGAGGCAAGTGGAAGGTGTGCAATGTGGATGATGCATGTTAACTGAATATTCACCATTCACCCAGGGCAGTAAAATTATCATACCTGAACTTGGGGAGTGCCTTCTTTGCGCTGAAGGTCCAAATACTGAAGAGAAGAGAGAAGTCTGGGTAAAATTCACCTGAGTCAGTCAGGAGGAGGTTTTCTACAAATCGGTGAATTTCATCTACGGCACTTCTCTGACAGTTTCCAAATGCATTGTGGGCCACTTGTCCGCTCGTTAATATCCGATGACATTACAGACAACTTGTGTACGTGTAATCCGATTTATAATTTGCTTTTTAGGAGGCGAGATTTAACTTAGCCCACTGAAGCCTGTTTTCAATTTTTTTATGATGCAAATCGCACCAAAAAGCATGTAACAATCCACTTGAACTGTAATCAATTCTGGTGTGCACAAGTGTCACATTGTTAACACGTCCCTCTGTAAATTATGCAACATTGTTGGTTATTTATAAGTGAACAATTGTCCCACTAAGTATATCAAAAATAACACTAGTGCCTTAAATGAAATCCCTCAAAATGAGTCACAAACAGCACATCTATAGAAATAAAACTTTTGCAATTCCACCAAAAGATGTTGCCTTTTTACAGACCATATTGACAATTAGCTTTCGTCCTATGATATGAAAAATGCCACATTCATGCATTCATTTGTATTAAATGATGCTATAAAAGTCCCCCAATTGGCATTTCTGTCACACCCCGTACGAAAGATAACTCAAAGGGGTACCCTCGAGGGTCTGGTTACAAATGTGAGAATGTACTGGGCAGCAATGTTGTAACTTGTGAGGTTTCAAAGAATTTGTTACAGGATAATATTCAATTTTTGCTGACAGACATGAAATGCACTGCACTAAGACTTTGTAAAAAGGAGACTTTATCCATAGCAATTTCTTTTCAACAGCAAAATTGGGAATCAGTACAATGCAATTTCAGCAAGCCATGAACAAGGACAAAGAATAGTCACAAACACACAACTTCCATGGTCACTGAAAATAAATATCTCAGGGTAGGCTTTGATCATAAGAGAGGTTTTGATAATGATTATGAATAATAATGCCATTATTAACAACAAGTCTGACATTGTCACCTGTAACTCCTAAGAAAAGATCCACTGACTGGCTGGGCCTTGTCTAATTTAATGAGGAGAAAGAATTCAATGGTGTTTGTTGATACTGTAGAGCTAAACACAACCAAACAAGTAGCCCCTTCAAATCCTCACTCACTGAGCATGGCATTAAAGTCTGTTGTTTTTATTAAACACACAGTCTAAGTTGTCTGAGAAAACATGCCTCACACCAGCAGACACAGGACAAAATCAATAACCAAGGTGGTTCAGTCTGTTCTGTTAGAAGAATGTTGAGTTCTAATCTTTTAATGCTTTTTGACGGATAAAAATGACAAAAGGGTCAGTAGGTTCAGAAAAAGTTGGTCTACAACAACCCAGTTTGAGTACAGGTCCCAGGGTACACTTACAGGGATCCATCAGCTGTCATACATTTAGACAAGGGCCAGTCAGTGCTATTGGAAGTATTTGATTCATTGTTAAACAGTTCAATAATAAATCAGTCAAAAGCCAGTTAAGCAAACATCAATACATAGAACTGGCTGCCAGCTTGACATATGTGTGTCACTGAAGCAGACAGCATGAAATGACCACTTAGGACCTTCACTCATAAGTTGCACACAGCACCAGAAGGCACCAATAGCAGATACGACTATTTTACAGATTACAGCTTTTATCAGTCATTCACTGCAACAAATTCTTGTGTTTGATGAAAAAAATTATTTATAAGACTATATAGGTGTCATAATGGGCAACAGTACTCATGCCTGTCATATCTGTATTTGTCTTTAGGATTAAAGTTTATTGGTGAACAGTCTATGATATTGTCAGGATGACAAAGTTGTTTCACATATGTGTTCCAAATTCTGAGATGGCCATGGTATTCAATGAAATGAACACAAAGGATAACCTATTAAACAATACATTTTGACTGATCTCTTCACAAATGAATCGATGAGTGTTCTGTGCCAAGTGGAAACAATATTATGTTTTTGTCAATTTGACTTCTGCCACTTTGGGAGTCCTGTTACAGCAACATTCAAAACAGAGCCTTGTTTATGCACAAAGCGGGCCCGCAAGTCTCCATACAGGGTGTTCTAATGCCAAGGTTACTCAAAAAATTGATATTTGATCACGGCATGCTCAGAGCTCTTTTACAGGGCATGCCAGTTCAAACTGAAACTTTGGTAGTGTGTATGTCTATTAGGCAGACATATCAAAAAACCATATCCCATGATAAAAGGCTCAGTTCAGTTTCAATTGAGCACCTTCCTCGTCCAGTTGACCATCAGTACTAATAAGAAAGGTAACGGTTACTGAAATGCATTATAAACCAATTTTCACAGGATTTGGTCACGTTCCTGAAGACACTGTTAACTGTGGAAATAGATAAGGAAGTGCTAATCAGATTTTCAAAGGTAGAAGTTTCCAGAAAAGGAACAATGTTTTAAAAATGTAGACTTCCACAAACAATGCCAGAAAAGGGCAAAAACTGAAGCCACTACTCTACTAAATGATTATTTGAAGTAGAGCAGTAAACAGACCCACAACGAGCAAAAACAGTGTTCACCACCAAATAGACCACATGGTTTAAATGCCAATGAAAGTTCTCGAGAGAGTGACTTTTGGCGCAGTCGAGATGCCAAGGGAAAAGACTTCACAGCCCCACCTTGAGTCTAATTTCAACCAATAGGCCTCGAGCTATTGATGAGATATTGCAAGCAAATTTCATGTCACGACAAGAAATGTAGCCGAAGAGGGCTGTAGCAAGCCTAAGGCACATGGCAGTGTCGGAACTGAATGGAAATGACAGCGATGATTATGAATGAACATCGACGCAGATGACTGATATCAACAAAACTAAGACACACAGGCATGTAAAGTAGGTGGCCAAGTGCAGCGAGGTAAAACCAGTCAATAAATCAAAAGAGCAGTCACGAGAAAATACCAAAAACTCTACAATGGTAAGGTGTAACAAAAGTTGGTAACTTGTAACACTTGATGAGATTTATCTACATAAGAAATTTCCGAAAAATACTTCAAGGGTAGCAAGCTTTGGCTGCACTGATCAAAAATGTTTATAATGGCCATGATAGCACCATCTTGAGTTCAATTTCAACCAAAAACCAAGACATTCATCACGCTTTTGATGACTTACAATTATGTACAGATTTCATGTGAATTGAACAAGAAATATGACCTATAGCAGGCAAGTAAGAAAACTTCATGATATATTAACATACTTGGCGAATTCTATTTCGCCAAGTAATAAATCCTGTAGAGCCATTTTGGAATTGGGTGCTATGTACCGATAAAACTGGAAGAGACATTACCCCTGAAATAGCACCAGTCACAACAGAAGACTAAAATTTCCGCCATATTTAAAGGAGAATGCCACCCAAAAAACAACCTATTTTGTATCAATTTAGATTGAGAAGTTCCACTCGATAGCAGCAAGCACAGCTATTTTACCTGACACCTGACGGCAGACGGAGGTGTTGAAATTAACCAATGACATCAGAGGTTCGCATGCTGTCTGTTTAGCAGTTCAGATCACACATACTGGTGTCAGCTTAAATTCATTGTTTTAAACCAATGAATCATCAAAATTTGATGTAAAACCTTTACAAATACATTGAGTTATTGAACAAATGTGTTATTTTATTTCGCTGTTACGGATTTTTTGGTATTTGAACGTACCGTAGCCTCCAAAGTTCGGTAAACCAATTTACCAAGACCAGTATCGAGAGTTTGGGGTCTGTTTGGTGATAAATTCAAATTACTCTTCCATGAAATACAGAAGGAGAATACAGCAGCATAAGATATAAAGTCGAGTTATTGTTTCACAACAGCTTTCTGTCAGCAAACACTGAATTAGCATATGCTCACACGGCCTCGGTGCCCGGTCAATTGGTTAATTGCATCTAAAACCGGAAAGCAGGGATTTATTCATTGCTGACTTCTCATAACATTTGCACTCACGAACACTCCAAGTGAGACAGACTTTGTTTCNGGGGCGCATGCAAAATCTAGTATAGTCACCCGACACTCCCATTGTTCGTTGCAGCCGTTTAAGTGGAAAACAATCAAATAAACGTCATTTGGTAGCATAATTTGCTGCCTTTTTAACATAGAAGTGTGTAGTCCATTTCAAGAACAGCAAGCTCGTGGCACGGCGCACGCGCCAACACATCAGCAGCCGATGAACGATCGCTAACATTTCCAACACCCGTAAATATAGAAGTTAGTTTACTCTAGGAACCTGGTTCCTAGGTTTACTCAAGGATGACTTAGTTTTAATGACATTTATTTGAGTCAGATTTTACTTGTACATTTTTTACCCATATCGGCTTAACCTGTAGGCCTATATCTACACTGAGCTTTGGGCCAAGGCTTGGGTAATCCGGCGATGGTATGTGATGACCATCCCTTTAGAAGACGCCTTTTTCGAAGAGTTTGAGCAACCAGGAGCCATACAAAAAGGCATAGCGAACCTTTTACAGCCCTGTGGCAAACAACAAAATATAAGGACGATTGATACAATGATAAATTACGATGTAAACTCTTCAAATATGACATAAGCAATGAATGTGTAAAGCAGCCGATACCCCGCCGTTCACGTCACTGACACATCAGTCAATCAGCGATCGCTTTCAGAATTCAGTGTTTTGACCATGAATTCGAATTGGCTTTTGTTTGGCACGCAAGTCAGGCAAATGTGAGTTTTATTTGTATGTTAGAACCGATTAACTGCAACATTATTTTGACTACAGTCCCCTTTTAAATTCATTGTTTTAAACCAATGAATCATCAAAATTTGATGTAAAACCCTTACAAATACATTGAGTTATTGAACAAATGTGTTATTTTATTTCGCTGTTACGGATTTTTTGGTATTTGAACCTACCGTAGCCTCCAAAGTTCGGTAAACCAATTTACCAAGATCAGTATCGAGAGTTTGGGGTCTGTTTGGTGATAAATTCAAATTACTCTTCCATGAAATACAGAAGGAGAATACAGCAGTGTGTTGTCATATTTTTCAGTTCTAAACACATATAATGCTTGCTATCCTGGCCAGTGGCTCAGAATCCGATCAGGCCCATCATGGCTGGAGAGAAGACATCACGAACATAAACCAGCCAAATCTGACCATAAGATATAAAGTCGAGTTATTGTTTCACAACAGCATTCTGTCAGCAAACACTGAATTAGCATATGCTCACACGGCCTCGGTGCCCGGTCAATTGGTTAATTGCATCTAAAACCGGAAAGCAGGGATTTATTCATTGCTGACTTCTCATAACATTTGCACTCACGAACACTCCAAGTGAGACAGACTTTGTTTCAGTTTTATATAAGCATTGGTTAGGGTGAGAATGATTCATTTTGAAACAGAACCCACAATAATAAACATAAATGTGGCAACTCGCAATCTCAACTTACACGAGTGCTCCTCCAACGCCAACGAAGACTTCACAGGTCGATCGTTAGGTTTCACAGGAATACACTGATCAAGAAATAATAGAGAGGCTCAGTGAACGTGCACAGACAATGGAACATATGGAAACTTCCGAAAACTGTTTGAATGGCTTGTCATGGTGTCAGTGAGCTAACTGCGCGATAATGGAAACGACTGACGCTTGCGTTTGTTGCCACGAAATTCCGCAAGTGAAACGAATGCCTTCTTGGAGAAGCGCAGATGTGTCTCACGGACTATGATTTTGCACCGCAGCATCTAAACAGCATTTTACGACGTTTTTCAGGGCTGAGAAAAAGAACTGGCAAAAAAAAAAACAAAACCCAGAGGGCCAAACAGAAGCCTCACGAACGAGTCAGTCATCAAACAGGTTATACAAAACGTTATGTTCTCACGCCTTGAATGTAATTTTTTCATGGCCAACTACAATTCTCCATAATCAAAAGCTGATCAACAACCAATCTGACAAAATGCAGGCCACTGACATTCAAGGAGAAGTTTCATGGCCTCATACTTGGCATTAACCGCGTAGTTTTCAATCTTCACTACCGCGAGCCACTTCCGAAGCTTTATGGCCTCTCAAGGAAATCGAAAAACGATATACCTGCTCTCCTCGCAGCTTCGTGGTTCGCACAAGCGGGAACGACACACATCATAGCGGCACTCACTTTGCAGAAGAACCACCGATGTCGCTGCGTCGTTTCTCACCTTCCTCACAGGTTAACGCGACACCTCTCTGCCAGGTAAGATTGACCGTATGCGAGGTGATGTGGATACACACCAGTTGGGGTTCCTGATTTTTCTGTGTTTATTTGTCATATTTCACTACTGGCCAACCTCAGCGTCTATATATTTTGGATACAGACCGATTAAGACGGTAAACAAGACTAATTAAATCGGGTGGCATTCTCCTTTAAATTTAATGATCTCCAAACTCAACAAATGAAGTTTTATCCCAACAAAACTAATTGGAAACACTCAGCACACACATCTGCATAGAGCTATGGTCAAAGTATTTCCCAGCAAAACAATAACAATGACAAAGAAGCAGAATTATCAGGTTAAGAAAACGAAACTCTCAAAAGAGAATCACTGGCACTTCTATGGAAAGTCATGGTTATTATTAACTCATAAGCATCAACGTTAATGACCAAATAATTAGGCATAGTTTTAATTACCTAGACAATAGCCATTTTGACTAACCTGTCTGGCAAGCTCTTCTTGTCGCTGCTTCAACTTCTCCTTCTCCAGATGGAGCTGCTGTAGCTGCAATTGACGGTGTCGTTCAGCAGCTGACATGGATGGCAATGTGGCTGCCCTCTGTTGAGACTGCTGGAGTACTGCATGCTGTTGTTGCTGCTGTTGTGCAGGGGGCTGTTGCTGTTGTTGTAACTGATGCATACCTGCAACAGGGGTAATGTGTATAGGGACGGTACGTCATACACTAGAAAATACAGGGATCAGGCCTTTATGCAGTGTATGTCCTGGGCATCCAAATGGACACCCTAGCACTAATCTGGACGCCCTGGCAAGGACGCCCAATGGATCATTTGGACGCCCACTGTCAATAGGAACCTTTCAAGTTTGGACTCACACATTGTAATGAATACTAGGAAGCTTCTGAATGCTCACAGTGGAGGCTCTTTTTTAAAGCAGGAAAAAATATACAATATGCTCACACTTGGTTGATAGCATTGTAAAAGTCTTGGTCTACAGTTTTTTTAGTAAAAATGCTCACTATAGAAGGCAGTTGTGTAAACTTAGGTGTAAAAGCCTTAGTCTTTGCATTTTTTGTAAAAACAACGTGTGTTTGGGGGGATTGCTGGGGGTGGGGGGTTACACGTCGGAATCATAGACGTCCTGGAATATTGGGAATCCCATTTTGGACACCCTATTTTCAAAGTCCTGGATAAAGGCCTGGACAGGGACCGGCGTAACATTTCATGCCATGTCTTTTTCATGTTCACTTGGCATTGCTGGTGTTGTATCATCAATTAAATTAACCACTTTTTAATATTCATGTATCAATTATCCAACATCAAATATCACAGTAGTTGCCTGTAGAATTCTCATTGTAAACAGGTACATCTGTACTACCAATGATCAAAAGAATTCAAAGCAGCAATTATGCATACAAGGGAACAAACCTGGAGCTACATATTTCAAAACAATGACTCGACAAAAACTCAAAATGCTCAGAAAGAAACAACAGAAACAGAGTATAACATCAGTGAAGTTTTTAACAGGAATGTTCTTAACTCTAGACAGTGTTTTGGCTTAGTTAGCATGGCAAATCTTTTACACTGAAAGGCAATACTCTTGGTGAGATTTTCAACAGAAGCATATCAACCTTTTACATTTAAGCAAAAAAACTGAATCATGTGAGACAGAGAATTTCATACAAAACCAAGTAAATGAAAAACACTACTACATTATGTAAAATATTGGCATCCTTACGTTGCAATCGAGGGTCATGCCAGCTCGTCGACCTGTCAACATGATTGATAAAATATACTTCACCAGCAGCCGTCACCGCCTGTTCCCATCCCGGAGGTAGAGGCCCAATATCAGGCCGCCCCGTCGATGTTTGGCTAACATTAGACTGACTTAGCGACTTGATTCTGGGATCTTCCCATGTGGTTATTCTTTCTACATGACTGGAAAAATAAGACAAGACATTAATTTCATCACAGATGGGAATTACCACCATGGTTCCTCATTGCAAGAGTGCCACTTTAATTGCATGATTACCCAACATGGCAGCAAATCAGTCAGGCACTGTGGAATCCATGTTCCTATTATAAGTGACAATTGATCTCATCATGGGGGACCCTCCTCTCAAAACAGGGCCTACCATAGCATGACAGGATGTATAAATTCACAAAAACAGGAAAACAACAGCAGTTGATTGCATCGTGAGGACCCCAAGAGATGAAAGAATCTACAATTTCAATAAAATTGTAAGAGCGGCAGCTGATGTTATGATTGGGAGGCCTACTTAATTGGAAAAGATTTATGACTGCAAAAAATAGAGAAGGGTCACAACTGATTCCGACTTCCACATGGGACAGGGGACCCCATCACAATCACACGACAGGGTGTGTTATTTCATAAACCAAACAGGCACTAGACCTTGACCCATTATTGGCACCTATTCTGAGAAGGGCTTCTTAATAAGAGGATATACGATTACAAAAAGAAACATGAAAAGATTGAGAACTGATTTCATCATCAGCCTCCCCCCCAAAAAAAAACAGCACAAGAACCCCTTCAACATGACAGGTATTATTTTATAAAACCATAAAAAGAGCAGTGGTCATTTTACATCAAGCCTCTCAAAGTGATGAATAGCTTTAGAATCTCATAAAACAATAGCAAAGAGTGGTGTAAGGCTACATCATTTAAAAATGCAAAAGCAAAGTGGTAATTCTTGTCATCATAGTGACCCCTTGGACCACCTGGAACACCCTCAGAATAAGTCAGCACTATTTCAATATTATAGAACAACATCAACACAAAAACAGGCAGCTTTACATTCTTCAGAAATCAAGTATTAGTTCACAAAAAATGATATTTTTCCATATCTGAATAAATTTGGTCTGGAAATTTATGCAAATTTTCTCAGACACCAGTGCCATGAGCTACCACAGCCAAAAGAAAATCATGTGCTATGTCAATCACTTCTTAACCCAGTGAAACTCCTGAACACTTACAGGTCAATTTCCAAGTCACTCAGCTTCATCCAGTGAAACACAATGTCAGCTGGCTATCAAAACAGTGGTTATTTCAGTGGCGGATCTAGGATATTACAAGGGGGCGGCCCAACATTATTGTCTGTAAGCATTTGCGAAAACCACGATAGTAGATGCGCATAGCACCGAATGGGGGGAGGTCGGGAGGGGTGTTTGCCCCCCCTCCCGCCTAGGAAATTATTGTTTATTCCTCTAAAAATCAAGCATTGTCCTTGATTCCTGAAGTATTATTCAAGAAAAAAGGCAAAAAACAAACACGGAGAACGTGTCAAACAGGAAAAATTGCAAGTATCACAGAGTCGAACTCGTGACCTGGCGTATAGAGCGCGCGTGCTTTACCACTGCACCACCACGAGTTAACTCCTACTTTGATACTAAGAGACCTATTTGTTTATGGTCCACAGCGTTTGCGCGCGAAACCTTTTTTGTAATGCTTATTACATGTTTTGTACTTTGTGCAATCAGTTCGTTACAAATTTGTTGTATTTAAAATAGTTTTCAATTGCCCAAAAGACCAAATCCGTTTTTTGTTTTCGCAATAATGACGGGATTGCTTTGGAAATCGTCTTAAGTTAAGGTTTGGCAAAGAGAGAATTATGAGTTTCTGAGTGATTCATTAAAATTCACATCTTACCAGCAGCTTCTGTTTTTTGATCCTCAATCAGGTTCCATTTTTCTTTAAAAAATGAAGTAAACTTTCTTCATTGCACAGTTGAGTAGAGGACGGAAACGATGCGAGAATTTTCGTGTCATAATACACTAACCGGAAATTGAAATAGGTAATTTAGGAGAGTGGCGCCTCCTCTAGGATACTACGCAAGAGAATATCGGAGTTGCAAATCTGGTGTCTATAATCTATGGTAAAATGGAGTAGAAAACAAGTTATCAGGATCACCCATGTTACAATTACCCCCACCAAATAGTTTCACCAGTAATGCTACAAATGAATTAATACTAGGGCTACCTGGGAAAAATCCCAAGTAATGTAGTCGCCACAGAGAGTATAAAAGTCAGACAATAATTGCCCAGAAATTTGTTTCAAAGTTTGTGGTGACTTCCAAATTTTAAATTACTAACAGTTTTCCTATATTCAATACCTTTGGTTCACAACTGTTCCGTTTATTTCATGAAATCACTGCATTTACAACCATCAGTAGTCAGCACACACCAAACAGGAGCTCAAATAACAACAGGAAGTAAACAGATGCAAGTCAGAATTGTTCAGCAAAAACAGACAAGATGGGACCATAAAACACATGGCTCCATAGTTACAATCACAGACCATAAAACACATGCTTCCAGTGTTACAATCATGGACCATAAAACACATGGTCCAGTGTTACAATCACGGACCATAGAACACAAGCCTCCAGTGTTACAATCAAAGACCATAAAACACATGGCTCCAGTGTTACAATCACAGACCATAAAACACATGCCTCCAGTGTTACAATCACAGGCCATAAAACACATGGCTCCAGAGTTACAATCACAGACCATAAAGCACATGCCTCCAGTGTTACAATAACAGACCATATAACACATGGCTCCAGTGTTACAATCATGGAACCATAAAACACATGGCTCCAGTGTTACAATCATGGACCATAAAACACATGGGTCCAGAGTTACAATCACAGACCATAAAACACATGCCTCCAGTATTGCAATAATGGACCATAAAACACATGGCTCCAGTGTTACAATCATGGATCATAAAACACATGCCTCCAGTGTTACAATCACAGACCATAAAACACATGGCTCCAGTGTTACAATCATGGGCCATAAAACACACGGCTCCAGTGTTACAATCACCTACAGTCTTGACTTCTTTGAGTTAAAGATTGAATGGTGCATATTTTTACAAGGAGAAACTGAAGAGGTATGCATAATTTTATGAAAACAAAGTAAGGTATGCCACAACTTTTTTAAAGTTCTTTAGTCAAAGATTTCGATGTCAAGTTTTGGCGACCTCAGATTTCATTTGGCGATCTGGATTTTCGCCAAGTTGCTAATTGTGACTTGCCATCAAGCTAAGCGTCAAGTACTTCAATGGAATAATTTTAACTTTGAGCAACAGTGAGTGCATCAATGCCCTTGGTTATAATCACCTGAATGGCCGCCGATGTGACAATTTTTAGTTCTAAAGTGTAGTAGGAATGGCGTAAGAAATTATATAAATGTGACTGTGGCATACGTTGACCCTACTACTGATCAGATAAAAGATCACCAGATCATGCTACATCAATCACCCACCCATGGCCCAATATGTGACTAAGGCATCACTCAAAACAGCACTCCACTTTCACCTTCTCAACAGGGACATTGTTGTATAAATCCAAAAATTCCACTCGTTAAAAAACTCAACACTCTCACCAAAGGGGTCACTTTTAAGAGTATGAGACCTTACACAGAAAAAAAATCAGAAATTACGCACAGCCCCAGTCATAAATAGGTGGATTCATCATGTGGTTTGGAAGACAGACAAAAGCTGGTTGGCTGATTATCTCAGCAACATGAACCTACCATACATGCATATAGGCACATAAAACTCACATAGTATTTTCTCAACTTTCAATGCAACAGGCAGACAGCTGGGATTACATTCAGAACACATCAAGTCCAGATTACAAAAACAAACCCTACTCTACACAACTTGACCTTCACAGCTGATTCCCATAGTAAAGGTACCAAACTTTAAGACTCCACACTTTAAAGTGCTTGATTAAAGATTGGGTTAAGTCTGGATTCAGCATGAGGTATGGGATGCTCCAATTTATGTATTAGCGGGGAGGATACAAAACACCACAAGAACTGTTGAAGTCACTGTCTCAAATGAACAGGAAAAGCTAACAAAACTGACTTCAGAATTTCATGTATGCATTCAAATCCAAATTTAAACCAAGCCCGTTTGTACAGTCAATCAAGTACTTCCTCTATTTTTAGACATGCGTTTGAAACATGAAAAATGTACTGATCAAAATGATACAGTCACACACATCATCAGTAATGATCTCTACACAGTTATGGATTGCTCACAATGGGGATCTCAAACTTCACTAGAGTCATTTTTACACGAAGAACAATTGACATGGCACAGGCAAGAGTTGCTCCACTTCAGTCACATTTACACAACATGAGATTGCAAACTGGTTGCCTATGAGTCATTTCAAAAAGACTTGTCTGCACATGCTCAAATAAACAATAGGGAAAGTCCAGACCATATAGAATGCCAGCAGATTACCCCTATATACACTATTGCACAAACATATTAGAGATGATCCCTTCCCCCTTGCCCTAATTTGTATTAGATGTGTAGTTGACACTGGAGCAATTGATCAAGTGCAACATGTTCTACCTCTCAAACCTGGTGAATATCGAGTCACCCGTTGTCACTATTTTCACATGGGTACTAATATTATGAAACCTATAATCTAGGGAAATGGCTCAAGGATTCCTGCCTTAACATGCTTTTGTTGTTGCAACATAGTGACACAAAAAATCCAATGCTTTACCTTAATGTTTTTCTTTCATATCCATATAGGTACTGATAGCCAACACCAGCATAGAAGCCTATGTCTTAATTACGGTAAAGGCTCTTCAAAGTTGCACATAGTACATGGCAGACAAGTGAATTTTCATTTGGTCATTGTTTCTTAACAAAATTAACTTTTCATACTTAAAACTTTACTTTCAGTATGACTTGTGCAGCACAGTTGTCATCAAACATGTGAAATTGTTTTAGCATTTGTAGTAACGTAGAATGGTGCCCATTTCAGACCAAAATAAAGGCTTGGCAGAACACTAGCCAGAACGCAATCATTTAAGCCAGACAGAGGAGGTGTCCACACAAAGGGGTCGTTTTCACCAGCAGTTAGTTCGTTTCCTCACCACCTTGAGTCAGACTGACTTGTAAGCAAAAACTGATGTCAAAACACATTCACTCTCTGCCATAAATTGATTAATGCCATGGTAAACAAAGATCTCTTACTCATGCCCATGTGTGCCCTTAGATTAAACGGTCTGGCTACATAAGTGCTGGCAAGAACACCATAAGTTTTGGGGTAAAGCTAAAACCACCAGTGAACTGGTCTGGCTACATAAGTGCTGGCAAGAACACCATAAGTTTTGGGGTAAAGCTAAAACCACCAGTGAACTGCTAGCATAAGTGACTCTTGTAACCATTCACATGAAATGGAGTTTTTCCTACTAGAGAGTGTTCACTAAAATGCTAGTTTATGAACAGAGTATTAGTAATAGAAAAATGTTGTGTTAACATCCATGTTCCAAGCTTGGTGCCCATCGATGAAATTTCCAAAATTTCCCCTTTTAAATGTCTATGTTTGACCAATCAATTTATCGGTGAAAAAACAAGAAAAACATTTAGAAATTACATGAAAGGCAATACTAACTATATTGTAAAAATATGTAAATCAAGACGAAAGGTACGTTCATGCCAGACCCTTTGTGGAAAATCTGGCGCAATATTTTGTGGAATCGGAAATAAGGAAAAAAGTTACTGCACAAAAACAACAAATACCACAATCCGTGTTTTACCAAATTTTGTGGAACTTATTGGGGAAAATGCTTCAGATGCTACGACAGTTGCAGATAATAATTCATAAGTTATGACCAGGAAACCTTACAAGTCGCACATAGCACTATGCATGCCACTGGCATTCCTGCGATATTCGAAAAAGCTTCCTGTTCTGACACTGAATTCTTTTGATTGAATATAAGATGTGATCTGACAAGGAGACGCACTTGGAAACCTACGACAACTGACAGACACATACAGTAACTGCAGACCACCGAGGACCTCAGATCTGAGACAGCCTATCCATACCCGCCCTTAACTTGATATACATACTGCGCAACCCTCAGCCAAGAAATTTAAAATATATTCTTCTCTCATGCACACGGTCTGCTTATCCCAACCCCGTTGCGCGGGAACTGTTGAATAATGACGGGACGGGTTTTCACGGATGAGGGGTCTTTTTCGATGGGCTAAAAATTCTTCACATTAAATTAAGACTCTGTGAAAAAATTAACCTCAGTCATTTTTCACGGGGTCATAATTAATGCTACATCGGCTCGGTTGGGTATATTTCCATTCGGTTTCGAGTGGGAAATTCTGTACTTTGGGTAAAGGTTAGATGCACAATTCGGTCACACAGGTTTAATATTTTGGTTACTATGCACTTTACTTTTTTGCGCAAGTTTCATCACAAAACAGAGAGCTCGTATGCAAGCAATGCAAATCTACAAAATTTCGAATACCAACTTTGACATAAGTACAGATTTTGCAGGGATTTGTTTGTTTTGATACAACAGAAAACATCTGGTTTTGGAATACATTAAGAAATTAATTAGTTCTTAAAGCAGTATATATTTCACTAGAAAATAAACTATTCACTTAGATGTACTGATTTCGATGGCTGGCGAGTAAGTTCGGGGATGTAATTGTTCAGTACAAGTAAAAATACATGTGATTGTCATTAATACCAAATATTTACTTAAATACAATTAGCAAACAGCATCTTCATTGGATAACAGCATATGCTGGTC
Organism: Phoronis australis; assembly: GCA_002633005.1. Lineage (NCBI taxonomy): Eukaryota > Metazoa > Phoronida > Phoronidae > Phoronis > Phoronis australis. The sequence goes on along the minus strand of NMRA01000040.1, from coordinate 887,308 downwards.
AATAATTATCTTTTCAATTGATCTTATATTTTTTCAATCACCAAGACTGATGTGGAAACAACGCATAGTCGCTCCACTTAAACTATGTTGGCAGAACATAAAAACCTAGTTGCAGCACCACTGAACTCCATTGCCGAACCAAAAAACCCATGACTCAATAGCAGGACCAAAAAACTTAACTCTTTGGCTGCAGGCATAACACTGTGAGCCCCCGCATTTCCTGACTGATGCCGTAGAGCTACCATTGTTTTCCGCCATTTTTGTTATGTGTAGCACTCTCCAATATGGCGTCATATCGACAACACGAGCTGCATGTATTTGAGTGGCGCGTGCCCGGTCTATGCGATGTCTATGGGAAAACAGTTCTCTCTTGAACTATCATAGATTTTTCATTAATACTGGGATTCCTGCTGTCATCTAATAGGCAAAAAACATACATAACACATAAAACTCTTTCATTCCTTAACATTGCGCAATTGTCTGTCTTTTGTTGTGCATTGCAGAATGTGACAGAGTGGTATGAATGCTGTCAAAATGCAGAAATTTTTAGGGAATAGAGTTCCTAATAGTGTCGGAAAGAAATTACGTCACACTCCTAGCAACTACTCCAAATTGGAAACGAACAATATGGCGCTGGCTTATTCCCTTTCACTAACATTATAGTTAAAACCCACTTAATTCAACAAATTTATCTTTTTAAAATCTGAAGCTCGTGTCACTGGACCTGTGAACCATATAGACGAGCAAATTAACCATGTATGTTCTAAAAGGAGAGTTCAACTGTTGATTTTCCAGTTCCAATTCTGACAAACTGTAATTTCACGGCCTTTATGCAGCGTAGGTCCTGGGAGTACAAATGAACGCCCTAGCACTAATCTGGACGCCCTGGCAAGGACGCCCAATGTATCATTTGGACGTCCACTGTCAATCGGAACTTTTAAAGTACGAACACACACATTGTAATGATTACTAGGAAGCCGAGTCCATAAACGACGCATAGCTAAAGAGAGAAGTGATCTTACAGAGCTGGCTCTTTTTTCAACTCAGTAAGAAATATACAATGTCATTATTTTAATAGTATACTGTGCCACAAGAATACACCCATTTAAAATTGTTGAGTTTGCACCCGTTTCATGGTTTTCAATGTCTCTTTTAAGGTTTTAATATGGAACAGTAGTGACACCTGTTGCCAAAATATAAAACACACATACGTGCATTTTTCTAGTTTTGTCATTACAACTCTGGTGACTCATTTTACACAATATAAGCTAGTTAAGATAATATGATAAACTTTATAACATCAATTTGACTGGAGATCACCAAAAACATAGAGCACTAATCATTCAACCAATAAATATTGGTTTGGTAAGCTACTTGGCTGTTTTTAGATGTAGAAGTCTTGGTCCAGTTTTTTCAGTAAAAAGGCTCACTACAGAGGGCTGTTTTTGTAAACTTAGATGTAAAAGCCTTGGTCTATGCATTTTTATATAAAAAACTCACTGAGTGTGTGGGGGATTGCTGGTGAACGGAGGTGGGGGTTACAAGTCATTGGAATCATGGACGCCCTGGAATATAGGGAACCCCATTTTGGACACCCTACCTTCTTTCGATATCCTGGATAAAGCCCTGTTTCCCGTAGAGAAGTGGCAAGAATTAGAACCAAGATGGCAGAATCTCCAAGACAACCTTAGTATATGGGCAACGCAGCACTAAAATAAGTGGGGGCTAGACGCCAGCCCCCAGCCCCCTATGGTGCACCGCCCATGTAGTAAGGTGACCTCACACTTTCCACCCGATTAAGCACCCTGGACAGTATAGCACTTATTTTTATCCAAAATTAACGAATTTTCATAATATTCTTGTACAAGTTAAGGTTGGAAGGAAACTTTGTACACATGTGAAAATGGTAATAATTGAGAATGGTTTTAACACAAATGGCAATAATAACATATTTGAATAAATTATGCAAGACGCTGCTGGTTGATTACAAGGAACTCAACTTAGAGGGACTTTTCTCACACTAAATCCACAAAGCGGTACGTCAATGTAAACAGCTATGTTATATTAGCTTCAGTAATTAACCAACATCAACTTGCTTATTATTGGCAAGATGAACGGAAAGTAGTGCTGCATTTTTAAATTTCCAAGTTTGAAGTTTGTGTAATTTTTAAACATAAATAGCTGACCAAACTTTTTAAAGTATTCTCACTGACCAATGGTTCCCTTAACATCATCAAAGCACGGATGTTAGTGTGAAAGTGTTATTAATGACAATGGATTCCAATGTTCTCCACAACTTGTTTTACTCCTTGAACTACTGAGTTTAAATGTCATCCTGATGAGTTTGGCTTACTTGCGTAGTTTGAAAACAAATGTAACGAGTTTCAATTTTTGGAAGAACCAGCTAGTTCGAAGCCCAAATTCTAAGGTTTTTGTATTATACAAATCCCACAATAAAGACATGGACTTTCAAGCATGTACAAGAATTTTGTACTTTCTGTCACGTTTCTTAGTGTTCCTAATGATTGGTACAAATTGGTCAAGATCTTGTTGCAGTGTCATGGGAATGGATATTACAGACAGCAACAAATTGCGACAATTTTCGGCAGAACTAGTATGGTGGCACGATGCCTACAGCAACCTTAAACTCAATTTTAAAATCATCTTACAGATTCAGGATAGAGATCTGGGGAGTCCTATCAAGTCATATCATTGAGAAAATAGTTCTTCTGTCTATAGAGTACCCTTTTGCCTATACTCATGACAAAAGAAAGAAAACACCAGCAGTGTAAAATAGAACGATGAATCATGCTTAAATAATATTTGATGGGATAATGAAGGACCATAAAGTCTACTCGAGGTCTCAGTGTAAAAGCTGATACCACAGAATGAAATACTTAAGTTTGTTCTAGAAAAGTCCAGAAGTTTTCATTAAAGTTGTAAGGTACAATTTACCTTGACATACCGATACAAAAATTGGCTTTTTGTTTAAACTACCAGGCCAATTTTTAATCCACTCGGGCTCTAGATAACGGGGGATAACGACTTCGCCATGTAATAATCTATATGTATACTACTGGAAATGAAAATACACAATATCGCCACAATATCGCCAGATACAATAAAACACGGTGATGGTTACAGGGCACCTGAGATCATGGAACAACATGTCTCAAGACAATAAACAAATGAAAAGAAAAATTTGATATCAAAAGTTCAAAAAGAACAGGGTAGCCAATCTTAGTCACGAACAGAGTTTTAAATAACATCATTCTTTTCTCCCACACACAGTTGTTGCATTAGTTTATTACCATCACTGCTCTATTTTAAAAACAAACATTGCACAAACCAGAGTTCCATAGCTCCACAAGGACACCAAAAACCACTAAGTACCACTGAACATAATAGCATGTACAAGAAAAATGTGGATTGTGAGAAAAGAAATGTGTTTACCGGAAAGAAAATTTAATACAGCTTGCGAGAAAAAATGCTCAGAGTTATGTGGGCATACTTTAGGCTCATGCGCCTATATTCGAATATGCTTATATGCAGAATTAAGCAAATGTGACTATACTTCAACCCTTCCAGTAAAATCATGCTAGAAAGTGATTCTCTGGATAGAGGCACACCCCATGTGCTTTTTTAACATTCTCATATATTTGGCTCCTGTAATGTAGTGAGGACTCTTACAAATGATATAACGATAGGTTCTCATATACTTAAAAGTGCCGTTCACACATAAACTTACCCTAGAACAAGTTATTCCTGGAACGACTTGTTGCAAGGTTTGAGTGCTGTCTGGACGCTATTTAACCTAGTGCAACTTACCGGTCTTGTGACAACTTACTCCACCTTTTCGAGGTAGGGTAACTTGTTCTAGGGTAACTTGCGCACTTGTAATCGCTATGTGGCCACAAAAGTGGGGTGGGGCAGAAGTAATTATTAGCTGCGGTTACATACAGACGGGTTTCCTCTAGTGTGACTTATTGGCATTAGGTTTCATTGTCAAGCACAGAGCAGATAGTTTCTGCTTTACCTCAATTATCAGATGTGTGTGTATGTGGATGCTCCACTTAAAAGTGGGGTACTGTGTCGTTTACACAACAAAAGTTGACATGGAACGAGATGATCCAACAAAAGTATATGTGTAAACAGGACCGAAAAAGCTTTTTTCACCCGTTTGTGAGATAGAGCAACTTGCAGCTGATCATCTAGTTCTTGTCAACTATATGTCTTAACTCGAAATATGGGCAAGGCAGAAGGGATCATCTAAATGAAAAAGATCAGATTTGACACAGGCCAAGAATATTGCAATTTTTTCCAAAAAAATAACCCCTTCACCAAACACTAAAATCCCCATCTTAGAAATCATGCCTGCATCTCTTGGTTCCAGGTTCAAGACCCTGATGTACTTACCTCAAGGAAATAGCATCAGCCTAAACCCTCATTCATACCAACTTATAAGCGAAGCGTCGATGTAAACTGCGAAGTTAATTGAATCGTTCATAACAGCTTCGGTACTTAACAGCATTGAAGTAAATGGTAGGCGATGCTGTTGTCATCGAAGTAATCACAAGATGGCGTATAAAAAGGTTTTATATAAAATTGGACTTGCAAAACATGAGAGATTACAATGGTAACTAGCTCTATGCTTTACAATAGTAGTGAGTAGTGACATTTGTCACTCCATAAATCCACCTGAATCCCTTTCTGCACTGACACAGGATAGTGATATTTATGAAAAATTAATGTAGAGACCTGATGTCCAGCTTTTATGCCAGTGACCTGGATTAACACATCCATGCACCAGTCATGACCCTGAAACCTCCATGTCAATTATCCACCAACTATGGTCAGAGGTGGGAATTAGTGCATGGACCACAAGTTCCAAGTAAGTCCAGAGCAAGCTAATGAATGTCACTTTGCTTCTAGGACATAATGTAAAACCTATGGTGTTATTTTTCAGGAAATTTGAAACATTAATGATTTGTAACAAAACAGTTTTACTTCATTGCAGTGATTAATATTCCAAGTGGGTTATTGACTGGCACTCTATCACAAGCATCACCTGACTTTGCCAGATTTTGTCCTCGTGAATCACAAAATCATTTAGGGCACTCAAATGTCCATCTCAGTCACCAATACACTTAAAAATGTCAGATCTTAAAACAGCCTCCAAATTCTAGCATAAACAATAATAAATTGATTGCCTTCATAACAATTACCTGGTAACCTGTTACGAAGAGTCACTTAAGTCCCGTTCACACACAAACTACCCAACAACTAGCATAAGTGCAACTTAATCCACTTTTAAGTGGAGCGTCCACACGCATGCACACATGCACGTACATACATACGAAAACTTGGGTAAGGTGCAAGTTGCCGCTCTGTGCATGACAACGTACAGCTGGAGATAACACGGCATGCAAAAGAAGACTCGTCTGTATGTCGCAGCTGATAATTACTTTCGTCTTGCCCCAAGTTTGCAGCCACACAGTGATTACAAGTGGCGCAACTTACCCTAGAAGTTCAAAGGATTTGCCGTTCCCCAGCCTACCATACCCCTAATGCTAGTTGCCAATGCGGAAGTTGAAGCGGCACTCTCAAAGTATATTCGACAGAGCAGTAAACAGTAAATGAGACATACCGTAGTACACGATGAAAAAATTATAACCTCCGACTGACCTGCCGTACAAATGCCATCAAACTTAATTCACGCGAAAATAACGAAATGACCCTTTTAATATATAAATTACATTTTTTCCTCTATTTTAAGCTTTAAGTTTTGCTTGCAGATTAACTACCAGAGTTAACCTTTCCCAATTATCAAAAAGCGACTTAAGAGTAGATGGATTTTGGGAAGTGTAGACATTAATCCCAATCACAACATCAACATTATTAGCTTGCGATTACCACACTGGAATGGTAGTCTTACTTACTTGTAACCTTAAAGGAAAGCATAGTCAACAATAGTTTAGTCCCTAGCAATATGTGTTGAGTGTCATTATCTCTTTTGCTTTAATCAATTCTCTGCGTTTTGTAGTCATCACTGGGTTTACTTCACTACAGCTAATAGACAGTAGGATGATGACCTTAACAGCCATCACAGAATACAACATGTATCACCCTGATAAACAGAATGTAACTGTGCAGTTTAAAAGGGACTATTGTAAACCTGGCGACTAGAAAGGCCGCGAGTTTAAATCCAAGTGGAAGTGATGTTAAATTATATTAGTTACAGTTCCATAGTTCCTGATTTTGAAAACCAGTTCCACTGACCTGGTTTGCAAGGAGTAACAAAAAGGGACTGTTGCCACAACATATACTGCTGGTCAGTGGTTAGTTAGTTTTATGCATTAGTTAAGTGCTAGGCAGTCTTACCAACTGAACTTGACCCAAAGCTGCCTGATGGTGGCCATCTCATAAATCATCCATACTCTGGGGAATCATGTCTCACACTGACTAAACCACTAAAGCCACATAGCTATAAATACCTATCGAGCATAGAAGGACACCTTTGGAGGATATCGACGTCTTTAAATCCTCTAACAAATATTTCGGTAATAAAGACTTTCATATTCATCAACGAAATCATTGAGAAATGCCATTTTGTCCAGGTACACAAGTAACAATACTGGCAGACCACCAATGTAGTGCGATGATTGATGGAGGTCGACCTCGATGTGATTGTAAAATTTACACGAGTACCATACTTGTAGAGATCTAGTGATGCAATCACAACAGAAATGACTCAGTTCACAATTTCTTTGACAGAATGAAGAACTATTCAAGAAAAATCTTGATTGTGGAAAGGATACTCCTATTGTCTCCATAGGTGTCCAGCTACATTTGAAAGGTCACAATAATATGACTTTCAAAGTTTAGTCGGGGCATAATTTGAAGAAAATCTTCCAACGTACAAGATTGATTAGGATGTACACAGCCTACCAGAAGTGTAGACAGTGACCACTGCCTCTAGCTGACCTAACTAGAGACGGTGAAACTCCTGTATGCATTTTATGCACTGGAAGCTTTTTGGCGAATTATGCCTCAAACTGATTACAACATCAAAGTCATGTTGGTATTATACAAGTACCTTTTGTATACAAAAAAACACCTTAGGAAGCTTGTCGATGTCTTTAATTCCTTCCAACTCAAAAAATACTTCAGTAATCAAACTTTTTCTTTGAGCAGTCTTTCATTCAGTTGCCCAGATCAGCTTCTGGCCAGTTTTAACACAAGCGCTCCAGGAGATATGACGTCATATTCCCTGGCATGGCACACACAGTGAAAATTGCCAGTTGCTGGGCAACTAAATGAAGGACTGCTTGAAGAAAAAAATTAATTACGGGAGTATGTGCTACAGTTGGAAGGAATAAAAGACATCGACAGCTTCCAAAGGTGTTTCTCTATACACAAAAGGTACTTATACCAACGTGACTTTTGATAAATAATCAGTCAATGTGAGGCCTAATTCACCGAAAAGCTTCCAGCGTATAAAGCACCTATAGGCAGTATAGCAGCTTTACTGTCGCTAGTTGGGTTAGTTGGAGATGGTGGTCATTGTTTAGAAGTGTTGACTAAAGCAGGGAGTCATCATGACAGGTTCTCGGTAAGGGACCCACAATGTGATCACACAAATACTTACTGGCACAGGTCCAACCAAGGTGGGTCAAAGATTTCAGATTTTCTACTGTATGTACAATGACACTGGCACTGCCACTGGGAACCAAACCGGTTCCAAGAGCTACGCTAGGCCTACAGACTACAAGTCACCAAAATACTCACTTTAAAAAATATTTCTGTCCAGTATTTGTTTTAGCTATTTCCCACCCCGGAGGCAGTGGCATGTCATCAACAATGTCATAACTCTGTGTTCTCATGTGTGAGGGAGGGTTTGGCGGAGCAGCTGAGAGTGAGGCTTGTAGCGTAGCAGGCGAGGAGTGGGCCCGGATATGACTGATGGGCAAACCTCCAGCGGTAAAATGAGTCGAATCCGCACTCCCTTCTCGACTGTGTCCTCGAGGGTCCGGTGGTTTGAAAAAAGATGGTGGCAGATTCCGTTTACTGAACGGTATCGGGTTCAGAGTTTCTCCTTTTTGAGGATCCAGTCCAATTTCGAAAAGTTGTTGCATGGCCACATCGCTACCTTCGCGAACATGGACCACTTGATTGCCAAGTTTTGGAGCTTGTTCCGCCCGTGGGCCGGACATTTTGAATCACCAAGCTGTCTGTCCTTTGTCCCAAAGGATCCTCTCACCGAAAATTTTATTCCGCTTCCTCGATCTGTTGAAATTGAGGTTAAAATCCAGGGACTTGAACCACTCCGAAAACAACACGAAAGTTTTTCAACTTGGCTATTCACTTCCGGAAATGTGATTGTACACATGCGCTACGACAGGCTCCATCCAACTTGGAAAATGAAGGAATGGTTAGTTCGATAAACAATCTCACGTGCTGTATGTGATATTTTGGAATCATTTTATATTCATTCATCGAATTGAAAGACGTCAACAATAATTTAGAACATTATTCTTCACAAACCGCGCATGAATCTCAGGTCAGGGTTATTACGAAGCATGACCTACACTCCTATTTGCTGGGGGTCCTCATGTGACGTCACCACGAAATCTATTGAGTTTGGGGGCGTTACGTCACCAAGGTGACCTGGGCTTAGCGGGATTCCTTTAGATGACTCATCGCACAGACATTTAAAGATTATTCTATTAATAATAACAAAAGCAACAGGTATCCCTGGAATGCAGTGGGTGTAACGGTATAGTGCAATGTAGTCTTCGTATGAAATGAAGAGTTTTTGGTACGGAAATACTTCATAAAGAATCAAGAATCAAGAATCTTTATTAACGTCGTTCGGAGAACAGATGCATTAGCCATAAATCTATTATGACCATGAAGAAACAATAAAGGTCATGCATTCTAATTATAAAGCCCAATTAACTAACTTAGTAAATTTGAGTAACAAACGGTAAATCTTCTGTGCTCTACGTCATCTGTTGCTAGATGCTTGAGTTGGTCACTACGAAAATTACTCATTGCATTGCAGTATGCCTACACTTTTCACGCACTTTATTTAAAAGCACCGGTGACCAATTTAATAACGTTCTTGACAAACTTTTGGCCATGGATCTACTGGTGTTATGTGTTGCGTCAAAACTGCAGCGATTTATAATAAAAGGCAACTGAATAAAAACTGAATATATTGGGAAGTTCCATATTAATGTCATAGATTAAAATTAAATTCCTTCAACGGTGAACTTTGAAATGAACACTCTAAAATAAAAAAGCTAATAATCACTAATTTGCATATCGGGGCTCGCAACACCTTGCATGTATGCATTGCCATATAATCAACTCGTGCTTGGTGACAGATTTTTCAAATGGCAGTTTGTCTTTTCAATGATTTGCATCGGGAAATCTCGTTTACCCATGTATGTTGACATCGAATCTTGTATCGCAAGCGAACAAGCGTCGGATTAACGCTTTGGCTTGGTGTCCGTGGCATTTAACAGATCATTTGAAAGGGGTCCCAGTTCATATTTTTGCGGCGGCACTCTTCACTAGTTCTTCATCATTGCATGGAGAAAATCAGTATTGAGGTGTGCACTGAGATTTTTTAGAGGGAATTTAATTTCTGTAACAACTTTCAGAGAATCCAACTAAAGCTGTCAATTTTTACGTAAATAATATTGATAATATAAATCGGTAAATAAAACAACAAGAATGGATCAACTGAAATTTGAAATTTTCGGAGGTAACAACTTCCTTTATCAACAAAAACAGAAATAAAGTAAAATCAAACACGAAATGACAATTGACATATAAGATATGGTGTAATGAAAATGATACCTTTTTGCGTAAAAAATTCAATGACATATTTTAAGTTTTTATGTTCAATCCATGAGGNATTTATATTCTTCATTTCACGAAACAATAGTATCCTTGGGAGGATCTGGATCGCCTTATTTAGTTTCAGATATATTTTCTACGTTAATATTGATAGTAATATATCGACTTTGTGAACTTGACGTCACAGTGAAAAATGAAGTCTAACATTTAGCATCTATTAGTTTTTTAAAGAAACTTGATTCTCAATAGGACATAACTGGACATGATATTCCCGCAGCAATGGACATCATTCCAGCCTGCATTTCCAGTTGGGAACCTTTCTTTTCCTTAGAGTATACTTTCTCGGTTTTCCAAATAAGTTATTGGAATAAAGTATATCCCAGTTTCAGCCAAGAAATCGATATAGGCAAAACGGGCCAGACTTGTCACATGACTGTAATGTAACGCAAACGTTACCATCTCCTACAGTGGTCATGTCATACATATCGCCTGACTCTTTCTCCCCTCATTTGGTCGCTTTATAAATCATTTGAACGATCAATGTTCGTACTAGTTTCCATCAGTACAAGTACAATTTTGGTGCCTACAACATAGGCGGATTTAGGGGGGGGGGGGGGNCCCCCCCCCCCCTTGGCTGGTGCAAGGAAAAATAAACAGCAGCAACAGCGTGAAGAAACGAGTGCACCAATGATTTGGAATGGCAGCGGAGGGGGCAGGGCGCAGCGGAATCGTGTTCCCTTTTTTTTAGTCCTCCGATAGAATTTGGCAACACCAGGTCTACATCGCCAGCCCCCGCAACTTTTGGGCCGCCTGTGAATACAATCGCGCTTTGCCCAATTCTCCGAGGCAACATCTTGGGCCCCCAGGCTTATGGTATCCTAGATCCGCCACTGTACCTTATTCATGGAACCACCTCGTTAGGATGGAATAATTGAAACAAGTCAATCTCTGATAAATGCAAACAAGCTGTAAGGCGTATAATTATGTTCCGTTCTTTTACGGTAGATACCTCGATGATATCCGGCACTACAAGGCATGGTGAAACCAAGTGTCGCTTCTTTCAGTTCCTTTTCCGTAAGAGGCATTTTTCCATTTCATCATGAAATCACATGTTTCCGTCCAAGGCAGCTTTGTCTCTGATTGGAACCCTCAGTGATGGACTAATTTGCCTATTTTGTAAAATTATACATCCTTTCTTGTTAAGTCCCTCCCCCCCCTCCCCAAGCCATGATGGAATCGCTTCTCACTCTCTCCAAATGTTTTAATTTATACCACCTTTATTAAGGGGCAGCAGCTGGTACAGTGGCCGTAGGAATTAGTGGGAAACGTTCACACATAGACCTACTGTAAGTTTGCAGGGCTAGCAACAGGCGAGGGTTAAAACCGCGACGCATAGGCGGGGAGCAAAGGGTAGCCGAGACACTAAAGAAGGACACAGCGAAATATATAGTGAACACTTGTCAATTACCAGTCCTGGATTTATAGCATTTGGGTGTAATGGAAGGAATTTTTTAGTCGGGGTTCAGTTTTTGCAGTATAGATCATCTGTTAGTACCACATTCTTCGAAAAAGTACGAGAAAACTTGATTTTCAAGTGTAAATTGATTCATACTTTTAAGTTCCAGAAGAAACTACTTTCGTCTCTTTTTTCGTTATTTTTGGAAATTGTTCATCACTCGATATAAATTGGGAACCTGGCCTTTATGATGGTAACAATTGCTGCTCATTTTTGTTTTGAAATTTTATATCTTTTCCACAATGACATCCAAGGCCACACATTTCCTGTTTATATTGGTATCCTTTCTTCGCGAGAGCCTCTTGCGGAGGGGGCTCCAATGACGGAATCATTTGCTTCTTTTACTGAGGTAAAAAATAATAGCATTTTCCGTAATCAACAGGATGGAAGTTTGAAAAACTTGGAGATCACAATTTGCGAATTATACCATTGCATAGCTAACGTTCTCGAAGGTTTTGTTACGAGCAGCTAGTTTTAGTGGGGGAAATGTCCCTTTGTCCCTCTATACATGTGAATCCAACACCGCCAAGCATTCACGAAGGACGTTGAGATTCCAAATTCATCAAAAAACACAAAACATTCGTGCACAGCACAGCCATTCGACCCAAACAACCAAAAATTTGAAAAATACAGTAGGATTGCCGCCATCGAAATGGGTGGAAAATTTTGAAGAACATGAAGACCACTATTTGACAATTACACAAATTTAGGACAATTAATTCTGATGGTTAGTTATAAAATAATGTTACTGTTTCCCGTAGTATCACAAGAATGGTATCTCTTTTGAAGATGGTAGTTTGTAAGGATCCCACATGTGGAAAACACTGCTGTCTAGGCTACCTGTTTGTGAACACCATGTACGAATATAAGGGTCTTCAAGGGCAAATTTGAACTAGAAACTCCTATGCATAAACTATAATGTATTCGAGCACAGTCTGATATCCAATTATCTTAAGGTAGCACAAAATGAGCAGAGAAATTGCCAAAAATAGTTTCGAGTTCATTTCGAGTACAAAGATTAGAGACCGGGCCCAGTTTCACCAAACAATTATCGATTTAGACATTCACATTTTCCTCCGATACACCGACACAAGTTACGGTAAAGGAGAAAATGGTTGATTGCGAGGCCAATAAATAAACAAATACTTTTCACCCAACAAAAATTTCACCTTTTTGCCTTGAAGAATATTCAATTCCAAGTTCACGCATACGTGATCTTGAGATTAAGTTGACGCACAGCACATTAGCGCCGTCGCTGGTTCCCTGCGTGCCGCTAGGTGGGGCGCTAGCCGTGCTAAGCAGGGAACCAGCGAGATACAGCGCCGTCCTGAATGAATGGACGTAAGCCCTATTGTGAGTAGACAACTAGCCTACATAGTCTATGATTACATCGCCTGCGGCATCCAGGTTCTAGAATTGGCACTAGTCGGATATATTTAGAGAACCAGGCTATCACTAAATAACGGCCCTCGTTATTTAGTGGATGAAACTGGTAGACTTTACAGTCTTAGTTTACACTTTACAGTCTTTACAGTTACACTTCACACTCAAAAGTGGAGTATTCTGAAGTGGTTAGCATTCATCCCCTCCATACATTTGCAGTAATAATAGCCGAGATTAACCTACCCGGAAATCGAGCCAGCGATCCCCCTAAAACCAGCGAGCGTGCTAACCCGGCATTCAGTTAATAGGCAATTGCCCGTTAGCGAGTAGCAGAGGCTCATATGATTCACCAGAAGCACATCTACAACTCATTCATTCACTCACTAGTAAGACTGAGCTCAGAGAAGTAGGAGACACTTTTGTGTAATGCTCAATTGTCTGACAGTGACACTCAATCTAGACAGTGTAGCCAGGATGCGTTTGAACCCGGGTCTCCCAAACGGGAGTTCGGAGATCAAACCTCTAAGCCACACTCTCCCTGAACCTGCTGTGATATTATGACGAGGAATCACAGTCGAATTCAATCATATATAATGCGACCATAGACTGTAGTACATGCGTGCACCCGGGGGGGGGCTCAGGAGGCTCGAAGTGTTATAGAGTGACACCTATCGGTGAGAGAATAAAGTACTTCTGTTCAGTTGTGTGATTCTTTATTCGTCTCAATTCTGTGATTTATCTGTTGTCCCAAACTATTAACATGGTGTCAGGAGTGCTTAGCGTGAACATTGGATGCTCAGGAACACAATGGTATAATTGAGAATTTTTTCGGGCACAACAATACTTTGTGAGTGTAATTGTTTGGAATCAAGAAACACGTTGTATTGACGTGCGCACTATGGGACTTTTAGAACGTTCGAGAATTCGATTTGTGTGAGCTGATCAGCTGTCAAGATGCCGTCTATAAAACTCCCAGTTTTAGAATCGAACAAACTTGAAGACTTTGTATTATGGCTGTCTAGATTTAATGATTATTGTCTTATTCAGGGTTTCAGAGACCCAGAAAAACCACTGGACGATCCAGAACATTTCATTCCGGCAAAACGGTCACTGGAATTGGCTTCATTTCGATCAGCTTGATCAAATGACATTCTAAATGTTGTTCATTTCACCATTACTCCCCAAGTGGCAGAGGAGGATGTTAATCATCCGTGGATATGGATGAAAAAACTCAGTTAACATTATGGGAGTGATGACACCATACTTGCACAGATTTATCTGTTGTCCCGAACTATTAACAGAAGGAGCCCCCCATTTGGCAAAATGGGCAAACACGTCCGCCTCAGAGAAACAAAAACTCCCGAGAAAACGAGGCAAAAGTCCACTAAAAAGACGCAGGTGCGCAGTTTACAGTTTTGAAGGTAGTACCATATTTTTTTCAGTCTTGCCGATATTTTGTCAGCAGAAGGTCCACATCGACAGAAATTCGAGCACCCCCATATTAAAGGCTGGGTGCGCGCTTGTAGTACATGGACCTCCAACTCCGTATATTTTCATTGGACGAAATTTGTGATCTTACGAAAAAGCCGCTCACTAGCGACACCTGGTCGGGTAATTACCCTTAATTGGGTCTTGCTCGCACCGGACAATGCGGTCACCGCAACTGAGTCCGACTCCGGCGCCGCACTCTCTTTGATTATAGTAACAGCCGCTCAGAAGGACGAGCGGTGAAAAGTCACGCATATCTTTAGAAATGCGTGACTTTCGTGTAAGCGCATTATTAATGGCATCAGGTACGGTAATCAGATATTCTTAAAGTGAAAACTAAGGAAGTATTTAAAATATTGTACTGTACACAAAATATTTTCAGTGTATTTACAAAAGTCTCATCATAGATATACATGCTGAGAATGACTGGGTGAAGACGTGTAAAATTCTCAGCATGACAGCGTTTTCCCGTTCAGTGGCTTTACCAGACATAGGGGGTTATGAGGGTGTGATAACATCTAGCTTCTTTGTTTACTGCCAAGCACACTCTTTTGTCTGTTATAACAACAAGCAGGCCAATTTTCTACCAGGCTTATTACAGACCATGTGTGAACAGTCAAATTCAGAGTGAATTGGTGTATTCGGAAAGAATAGATTGTCGTAACTTTGGTTGCAGATGGGTGATTTTGGCGATTCAAAAACTAAACGTGATCACCATTTGACGAAGATTTCAGAAATGCTATTGGTTTATGTTCAAATATGTTATATTTTAACTTTCATTTTCAACATCACATCCCAGTCAGGGTAGATACGATCTTATGAGAGATTAGAGCAATTATCGAACAAAAGAGAGCTAGCCCTCCAACCATAAATGCCAGGATGGAGTTAATCAGTGGTGTAAGATATTGGTGGGCTATAGAATCAAACAAGTTGGGAGCAACATCGTAATGGCAATAAACTTATGAAATTGTGAGGTACAATAATACATGTACGCACCATTGTATACAAATGCAGCACTCGGGATTGACTTAACGAAAAACCAATTGAATCTGAAATTTACTTACTAAACGCCGTTACAGTGTGACACACCTATGCAACAGTATCACAATGAGAAAGCTTATACAAATAATTTTTTTTACAAAATCTGTCTTAAGAAGCATTTGTATACAAAATAGTCTCAGTGTATTTACAAAAGTCTCATCATAAATGCACATACTAAGGATGACTGGGTCAAGACGTGTAAAGAATTCTCAGCAATATAAGTTCAATTCCGTGAAAAGGTCAACCTCCACACAAAAAATTAAAATTGTGGCAACACCAACATTTTTGGTCTCATCTAAAAGCCATTTCTCTCTAGTTTCAGGACGCATATTTGACTGTCCTATAACTTTCAATTTTTTGCTTAAATGGACCCATTTTTGGGGGTCACTTGACCCTAAAAAATCACCTCGATTTTCACGTGTGTTGCCAATTATTGTCATAAAAAAGCTAATTATGGGGTTTTCACTATACTATCAATTTTGTGCAATCACATGAACCCCAAACTTTATAAAAAATAACACTTCAACTTCAATGACCTCTTGGGATCAAAGGTCAACTCCTGAATATCATGGTGCTGTATGTCCATCACAAAAAAGTGTTAAAAAGTTTGGTTACGTCAAAAGTTTTTAATCAAAATTAAAATAATTTCAGATTCTGTTTTAACTTGTTACTCAATACTATTGACTGAAATTTTGGATCCCAGGGATTATTCGTTTAGTCAGAAATTGTGTGACAGAGGTACAGAAAATTTGTACGTCCGTCACATACGTCCGTCACACCCATGAAATTTTTCAGCTAATAAAAATAACTTTTGACTATATTTTTACTTTCTAAACTTGGATGAAGAATAAATATGTGCTGGGATATTCTCTGAAACTCAAAAAATGACTTCCTGGATCAAGATATTCATAATACTTGTGCATTCTGTGATGTGGCATTATTTAAAGCCTCTTATTAAATTTGAAAAGAAGGCATGAGTTAAAGAGCTGGATGAAAACCTAATCATTTTAATCACTAAATAGAAACCAGCATCTGATAAGTTAGCTCTACATATTCCTAAATCATAATCCTAATGCAATTACTTTAAAATGTCTTGTTTTTTACACTGGAAGGCAGCACGGGTGATTTGAATCAAAATACGAATGCCAAAAGTCGATGATGTCAACTAAACCATATGCTTCACACTTGGTTTAATAAGACACTGAAGTCCTGTTACTAATAACTTTAAAAACATCACAGTTATTACTTACATGGGCATGCATCAGAACCATCGACCGCATGGACCAGAGAATAATTTTGTACAAGCTCTAAGGACAAGTTGTAATTTAAAAAACAATTAATTAAAATGCATTTTTATTACAGTGATTAGTAATGTTTCAAACTTTATGTCACATTTTATATTTTGACTGTCATATTTACTTATTAGTTTTGAATTAATGTTCTATTTAACGCGTAAAAACAGATTTTACTGATAACTTAACAGCTGTTAATTACAAAATGATTATCACTCTCAATTCAACCGATAATGCTTACCCTCTTCAAAAGGAAGTGAAGATTTTAAGTGATTGTTTTATATCTTTTATCAAATGTATTGAAAAGTTGAAATCTTAGAGTACATGCCTAGTATAGCCCTACCTGTGACGATTTCGTGCAAAAGGTCAATCGGTACATTTTAATTAAAAAACATTGAATTAGTAGCAAAAGACCAATATAGCTTCTTAGTCACAACAAACAATATAATACTAAAAATTCAGAGCGTACGTCCATCACGCATGTCGGTCACAGTAACTCAACTTATGTTGAGCTCTCTGACAAACATTTCTTAGCAGACATCATCAAAAAAATTAGTGTGTTGTCACTTTGCAAACATTCCACGAAATCATGTAAAACATAAAATTGTAACTTAATGCAACTCACAGAAAATTAATGTTAAAAATTTTAAAAAAAATTCAAATTCTCTGCGTGTGTCCGTCACACCCCTTTAAAGACAATTTTCTCAGTCAGATTAAAAGATAGGGGAAAAGTTGATATATGCTTTGAAAGCTATCAGTGAGACCTATCAATTGATAATTATTTTCCTAGGGTGAACATTCTTTTCACAATTGATCAAAATGTTCTCTGATTATACGTCCATCACAAATGGAATAGCCCATAAACAATGAAATTGTGAGGTACATGTACATTGGAGTGATTAAACTCGCATTTTTTATTTTGGTAAGGCTTTGCTAGGACTATCTGGTTAGCCCAATACATCTAAAATAACAAAATTCCATTGAAGTTAGGCTTGAAACAAAGTAAGAAATGATGAGTAAGGTCTTGTTAAATACATATAAGAATGATTTTATCTGAAAAAAGACTGTTATCCACTAAAACTGCAATGCTGGTGGTGTTTCTTTTTAACAAGTTAACTGACAGTAGACTGTAGAATTGACTTGTGGTCTGAAGTTGCGACTACGAAGTAAACTTGACTTGTGGTCTGGAGTAGTGACTGTGATAGGTGAATGGAAACCTGTAAAACAAAAATCAATTAACACAATAATAAGGTTGTCATCGAATGGCTTTGTTCGATTTCTATTACCATCAATAATAAGCCTGCGCCGCTCGATTTTTTGTGAGATGAAGCTATTTATTTAGGTGCAATCATCAAAAACATTGCGTAAGTGTTGCTCAATTCACAAATTAAAGTTAGGTTCATTTTTTGCAAAATAATAGAGAAGTCATTAACTTTATCGTCCAATATTACTCTGGTACATTGACAATCGATCATCTTGGATTTTCATTTTTGTTATATGAACATCACCATGCCCAAAATCAGGAGAAATATAACAATATTTCTGAATGTACTATTAACCTGAGGTCTGGAGAGGCGAATGGTACTGTATAACGCTGAATGGAAATCTGCAAAACAAAAAATGTAAAATAAACTAAGAGTATTGGAAGCCATTTTAAAAGAAGGCCCAAAGATGAGACTGCCACTTACCGACAATAAAACGTTACAGAAATGGCTGATAGAAACCGAATTTCCTAACAAAGAACAAAGTGTTACGGAAACGGGTGTCAGAAGCCAATATTAGCTAACAAAGAAAAGTTGCAAGACTGTATCGAGAATTTTTAATTGGAAGGCGGTGATTTTAAACACATGTGTAAAAAAATCACACAGTCCTCACAGGGATTAACTTTATTGTTCTGTGCCAACTTTGTTTCGCTACGTTAGGCACTAACAGGGTAACACTAACACACCAAAACAGGCAACAGATTCAACTATTAGGATCGGCTTGAAGAGAAATGTCACACAGGGTGAGGGACGTTGTAAATAAATCTTGCTCGAGTGGCACTCAGACTCAGTGTCTTTGGCCTCGCGTCATTAAAAACAGATTTTTATACCCCACATATTTATATGTGGGTGCATATTGCCGTCATCTTTGTCTGGGCCTCTGGCGTCCGTGGCTGTATCTCTTAAACCCCTTGCAGGATCTTATTGAAACTTGGCTGGTGTGTTCCTCTGGGGATGACGACATAGGCCAACGAGTTTCAGACCAACCCGAATACCGCTGTGTCCCCTAGTGGCAATTAGTTTTTTACGTTTGTCTCTGTATCTTCAAAGGTCCAAAACTGATTTTCATGAAATTTGGCACATAGGCATCTATTAATTAGATGATGCTCTCCACCTGTTTTCGGATGGATTCGAGGGATTTTGTACCATCTAGTGACCATTTTTACTATTTTCTATCAACCAATCCAGTCTTTTTGGACTTATATACATTAGGTCACGTGATGTGATCAAAAAGATGGCGGATTGAACGGGATAAACTACTTGCAACATATTCCACACCTCACTGAAAAAGATGACATTTACATACAGTCTAAGGATGATTGTGAAAATTGGCATGTATGTTCTAACTATGAAGAAGAAGAAGGTTGACGATGATTTTCCGACTTCAACTTCTGTGCCACCTCCTAGTGGCAGATTTGTGTGTTTTTGCACCCATGGCTGTATCCCCTAAACGCTCTACAGGATCTTTATTAAATTTACCAGATGTATTTGTTGACGATGACGACTTCGGAACAGATCGCACTACCGGTGAGCCCCCTAGTCGCAATTTCAGTTTTTTTACGTTTACCTCTGTATCTTCAAACGCCCTCATCAGATTTCCATAAAATGCGGCAGTTAGGCATCTATTAGTGAGGTAAAGCTAGCTATTTATTTTTGGATTTATTCAAGGTATTTTGTGCCACATAGTGGTCAATTTTGTTGTTTTTGAGTCTCTTTTTTGGCAGCCATCCATCTGTCAATCAAACCACTCTTAAGGATAATCGTGAAAATTGGCATGTATGTTCTTACTATGAAGAAGACAATTGACAATGACTTCGACTACTGTGGCGCCTCCTAGTGGCAGTTTTTTTTACACTCATGCCTGTATCTCCTAAGCCCTCTGTAGGATCTTCATTAAATTTAGCACATGTATTTTTATGAAGTTAACAACAGAAGACGACGACTTTCAGAAGGATCCGATGAGCACAGTGCCCCTAGTGGCAATTTTCTTTTTATTTCGTTTTCTCTGTTTCTCTGAAGTTCCTCGACGAATTTCCATGAAATTTGGTAAATAGTTTGCTTTTAAAGAAACGATAACATTTTCTGATTTGCAGACGGATTCGACGTATTTTGCGCCATCTGGTGGCCAGTTTTTACTGTTTTCTAGTCTGCTTTTGGCATCTGCCCTCTGTCACTCTTTAGATTGTAAAAATTGGCTTATAAAAGTTCCTGGCGTGAAGAGGACAGTTGATGATTTTCCGACTTCAATTACTGTCAGTGGCGCCTCTTATCTTAGTGACAGTTTTGTCTTTTTTGTGCCCTTAGCTGTATTTTCTGAGCCTTCTGCAGGATATTTATTAAAGTGTATTGATATGAAGTTAACAACGGAAGACCACAACGTTCAGACGGATCCGACGAGCGCTCTGCCCCTAGTGGCAATTTCATTTTTTTCTTTTTCCTCTATCTCTAAAATCAAAAACCGGACGATCGTCGTACAAAATTAATAAAAAAGTCCATGTTCAATTCAACGTTTCGTCTTTTCATTAGACATCATCAGGATCATATTTACAACAATTTAGGACAACAAGTGCCAACATACAGCTCAGGTAACATCCATAGAGTGAAGTGAGAGATACATAGAATATGGTCAGTAGCTGGTCATCACCATAGCTGCTAAAGTTCCTTGACAGATTTTCATGAAATGTGGTAAACAGCTTTCTGTTAAAAACGGTTACACTTTCCCGGTTTTTGATAGATTTTGAGTATTTTGCACCACCTAGTTGCTATTTTTATGATACAAATAAACACCCCTAAAAGCACATTGTTTGCAGTGTATTTGTGGGCACATTTCAAACATCGTTCCTTAATACCGGTTTATCACAGGATGAAGAAGTACTATTAACGAAGACCATGAGCACAGGTAAACCGAAGCACCCATAAATCGTAGCGCAGTGATGAGATAGTACTTTATTGTGTTCGATTTTTCGACTTGAAAGAGAATTTCTGTAAAACGGGCATAGTGACTATTTTTATTCCATATTGTGTGTTTTAAAACAGAAAACTTTGCAGTGCACTGGGAAAGTTTTGTTTATTTCTTGACTGTCCAGTCTTGCGTAATGAACGATTTGTAAACAAATTCCGACGATAGTTCTCATAGAGCTAGCTAACTGGCTGGCTGGCTAGTCCAACGCAGACTGACATGTATGTCACTTGCAAATTTTTAGTTAAAAGAAGTGTCTTGTGGAAAGGTCTGTTGACAAATATAGTACGGTAAAGTCGCGTGATTTTCGGACACTGAAAATTAATTCCAATAGAAAAAATTCATTCTTGGACGAATCTCGCGAAATATCATTTTGTGGTGTCCGAATTTGGCGGACCTTCAAATTTGGGTTTCCGCTAGTGTCCGAATTTCGTGGTTGTACATTATTTCGATGAGCGGTCGTAGTATCAACAATGCTGGCTCGGTCATTTGATAACAGTATAATTGCAGGTAAATGAGTCTCAAATGGTCTGAGCGATTAATTTTTGAAAATCTGGCTTTCCCAATAAGAAATGTGCGTCGTCGACGTACAAAGACCGTTCCCAACAAGTGTTGGTTCTTCTTTTCAAAGATGTACTTTCTCAATATGAAATATTCGGCTTGCATTGCCGATGCTCAAAAACCGTTCTCGGCAAG
>NMRA01000040.1:808206-863715 GCA_002633005.1 Phoronis australis | reverse complement strand
AAAACTATTTATTTCGCAGATTTCAATCCTGTAACAAATAAAACAATATTTACAATGGGTTTGAACCAGATACAATTCACGGTATATTATTTACATAGATCTGCCACATTATATGTTATGAGAAATACATAGTTAGCAATTCATCTATTCCACTAAACAGTTTACACACACTGGAATAAACAAAAAATAAGGAAACACCTACTAAGTCAATATGAGTTAGATGATCCTCGGCTGCCTTTTTGATTAATGATTCGTAACTGAAATACAAAATTATTCCATATTATAATAAAGTAACAACAAAATAGAGCCACGCCCCAAACGGAACAACATGGCCGCATTACATTACCCTTACAATCTACAATCATCAAAACCTGACTGCACTTCATGACAAAATATAAAACAAAACACAACAGTCTGGAACTACAATTATACACCATAATGACAAGTTTCTGATATAAATACTAACAATCTCAAAAGTATCAAAATTACAGCTCTTACCTATCATGGCAAATAGCACCTCCAATACACAACCTTTCCCATACACTGCAGAAACAATAATGCCGCCAAAATCACAGAGGTCAGGCTAAATACCTCTCCTGGAGTGAATACAAAACCGGTTTGAACTGGTTACCTTACACATCTACTATTTGGAATTACCACCAGAAACAATGCCCTAACAAATCAGTAGTTACCAATGGTCTATCGGTGACACCTCCAGACAACCAAGCCAGAGCACCATGGTTCAAATCCTGATACGATTAACTTTTTTTAGCAACATATAATTTCTAAAATATATAAAATACACTACTATCACATACCTCTTACAATAATTTACACATGTGAGTCACACCACTCTCACTCATTTATGTATCATAGGAGTACCAGAACTCAATAATTATATAAGGCACGGCTTCCGCCTTTCCTTCAAATGTACTTATTTTTGAATAGTCTGTGCTCACAGTGAATAGCATAGCTTCTTCCTCTTAGTTTTTCATTGTCTTTGGCCTCTTTTTATCCATCCATTACCTCTAATGCCGACCTTATTACTGTCTCGGGAAAATAAGCATTCGTTACTTGATGTTGCAGCTGGCAATGCTTAATACGCCTATCCAGTCGTGGTACCGTGATCTCAACGGAGGTTTCTTGGTTGATATAAAACGAGATGACATGACTGGTAGCACATTATCAGGGAACAAAGTGAGTTGGTGAAAAATCGTGATATGAATTTGGCAATAGTAGTTCACCGTTTGTTGTAAGTATGGTAAATGTTATCCCTATTATCATTCCATCTTGCTGAAAGCAACTGATCTTCCTAAATGAAAAGTCAGTCTCAATATTCTTTAAAAGTCGCAAGTATCCACTCTTTATTTGATATCTCTCTGAAACAAGGTTTGAATAGTGCGAGGGATCGTTAACATTCCAATCATTAGCACAAGTTAGCTGGTCAAAATGATTTTCCATTGCATGGAAATGCCATCTACAATTCACATAATTGCTATTTCATTCCCTCAACACTTGGTTGACATACATGTATCCTCATTTTTGGTTGCTCAGTGATACTGCTAAACATTATTTTAAATCGTGTTTGTAAAGGTTCGTAAACTGGAGTTCTTGTTTGCTGATGCTGTGAAGGGAGGTTGTCGGCATGTGATGACATGTGGTGGTGAACAGTCTAATCACAGCCGATCAGTGGCTGTGCTGGCAGCACAGTTGAAAATGAAATGCCATCTGTTTTTACGTTCAAAGCTGACAGTGAGTAAAGAACAATTTCTCTTGTTCAGTTGTTAATATCAGTCAAAAGTCGAGTTGCTGTTCTTAAAGCAATGCTAAACTTTCCTTCCATCATTGATTTTGACCACTTCTGATCTGAAATTGTTCCTTAGTCAAATTGGATATGCTTTCGAGGCTTTGGAGTATCAAATTGGATATGATTTCGAGGCTTTGAAGTATCATAAAGTTCGTTGCTGCTAAAGAGTTGACGCGTCACAATGTGTTATTTTGTGTGCTGAACATGGTCTCAAAGAATTATGAATTGTCAGCTCTTTTCAAACCCGGAAACCACTTCTCTCTTGAGTAAGGAACAAGTAAGAGGCCACTTTTACAGCAGTAACTGGTCCTAATTAATCAAACGTTGGCTTCTTGGATTTAACATGGCTTTATAGTCGCTCAAAGTTTGTCTCGTTTGTTCTATTCCAATGACAGCATAATGTTGATTTCTGTATTATGCTGTTTGGACAAAGTACTTCTCCACCAGGCTGATGATCTTTTCGTTTTTTTGTCCATCTCAGCTACTCAAAAAGTATATGAAGACTTATGATACTGAGGCAACCTAACATTTGTTTGTAGATTTCCCGTTGTTTGCAATGTCATCATCTTACTAAATTAGTACATTTGTCAGTGATATGACTAAAGCATCGCAGTTTAACAAGACTTAACACAGATTCAAGGGTGAGGTCACTGTGTCTGCCATATTAGAGCTGCATTGTGTAAAACATTTATGCTTTTCCGTTTTTGTTATTGTTAATCGATTTTATAATGGTTAGGAAAGTTTTGAGGTATAGTGTTTAGTAAGTGGCCCAGTTGCCTTATGCGTTTTCATATGCTGTATTAGTATTTGATTACGTCAAGTTTAATTACAAGTCATTGGTGATAATTGGTACCTGTTGTTAGTGGGAAGTGGGTTCCACACTGTAATTCTATGTTTCAGGATCCCAACAAATTGCCATGTACTGGGAACATACTGCTGAACCGAATGAGCGGTTCAAGAATACACCTCATTTCGAAACAGTTATCATTTGTGAAAGATATCCTGCCCATGATGCAAGAATTTCAGCAACGGATTATGTAAGTATAGAGTTTCATTTGCACTCACTGCACACGTGCACCACAAAAGAGTTAAAGAGCTTAAATTTAGCAATTTTTCCACTGGATAATGGGCGTGAAAATGGTTCTAACAATCCAGGTTCCCTGTCACTACTGCCCTGAATTGATTGGTTAAGCCTCCACATCATGGAAATGATCATTCAGATTTTGGGCATTTTTTTCAGGAATGAAACTTCTGAAATGTGTTACTTAATACCATCGGGAGGTTCGGATGTCGTTGGTCTCTACGGATACATTCAAGCATTCGACGAACTTGTTCAGCAGGTAAATTCTCAATATACAGTACTAACCTATTGTCTGGAAAAATTCAGTATGTGATTTCTATTTTCAGTCTATTTTGCAAACTTCACCTTTACATTTGATTACATTCCAAAAACTGACAGACTACCTCTGTTGTCTTGTGACTTAGTGTGCTTCTGTTGGTGGATACCAGCACTTGAATTGCTCCTGTCATCATTTGCCACTGGCGTAGTTACGCAAATTTTGATTTGGCAAGATATAACTTTGGCCTGCATTTTGATTTCTGCACATGTCGAATCGACAGTTTATTATGGTTTGAGGTCAGGCTCAATAAGCCTTGCTTGTCACGATTCATGTGGATAATTTCTCCCTTACACTGGTCACTGGTCAGATTCTGTAAGCCCCAGACAACTTTTATGATGCCTATTCAGCAGGCCTTTTGTATTGAGATAGATCTGAGTTAATGAAGTGGAAAGGTAATAGCTAGCACTACTTTCTTAACAATGGTGGTTGTTATTACACCCAAATTGGTTTTCTCTGACGTTTGCACAGAGTTAAAGCCTGCACTGTGGAGGGTAGTTTTAACTTGATACATTTTAAACATAACAAAAAGACTAAAAGTTAATTTGCGTTAATCAGGACAATTAAAGGGCCACTTCCCAAAGGAATCTTGGTTTCAATGTGTTTCACACCTGTTTTCATTACTTTATTTTTAATACTCCTGTTTACTTTTATTTCCTTACCAGTTAGGGTTGCTATATTTTTATTTTCCCATACCAAAAAAAAGCCTTCCTGCAAACACTTGCCGCAAGCTTGCCGCAAAGTTGCGGCAAGCTTGCTGCAAAAGTTTCTGCAAACCAGCCGCAAACACGTAGAATCAACTCTGACCAAAGAGTGGATGCAAATTTCCTGCAACCCAGCCGCAAACATTGCCGCAAGCTTGCGGCATGCTTGCTGCAAACATGCAGCAAACTTTTACCATGCAAATGAAGTTTGCCGCAAGCTTGCAGCAAACATCTCTATGTCCTTATATGGAACAGTTCCTGCAACCCAGCCGCACACATTGCTGCAAGCTTGCCGCAAACATCTCTATGGATATGGAACAGTTCCTGCAACCCAGCCGCACACATTGCTGCAAGCTTGCCGCAAACATCTTCATGGGGTTATATAGAAGTTTCTGCGAACCACCAGAAAAAATATTGGATGCAAGACTACAACATACTTGAATTGTGGCATGAATAATTTAATGTAGAAATGCCAGCTGACAAATACATAATTTTTATTGCATGCCCGCTTGTTAAAGCAAGAAAATACACAATCAGCTGCACACTGGATTTAACATGATAATTTTCAATCTGATGTATAATGACTAGAAATTAAAACAAAATCACATGACAATGAATAACAGAAACTATAAAAGTGTCTACAGTGGCAATTAGTAATAATACTTGTATTACAATCAAAATTGTGTCTTGAGAGAACAACTTGAATGTATGCCAAGCTTTAATTACAATATACCGAGATGTTTTATTCTTAACGCACGACAAAATCTATAATAATTGCAACAACGATATTATTTACTTGACTAAACTAACAACAGCAACACAGAGCGTTGAAATGCACCCAACGGGGTGTTTATTAGCATTGAAAATGGCGCAAAATATGTCGAATGCCAGTGGAGAAAACCATGAAATCTGACTTTCCCCCGTGGAAAGGCATGCTTAGAACAGCATGTCGAGCATATTTAAGCATTTTATTTTAAATTACCTCATTACTTGCCAACTGAAAAAAATCACTCTTAACAATTATAAACATATTTGTTTTTCCCATGTTCATCTAAAATACTTGAAAACTGTCGAATACTTCATCGATTACTATTTTTGCTTCCCAAATATGGTTTTATGATACATCAGTCTACTGAATGGGCTATCATTGAACTTGTAGGCCTATGTTGAAATTTGCAATATTTCGGCTATAGCGATATCATCCAATAACATCATTCATTTATCTAAGGCATCAACCATAAATTATACCTTTCTATTCTACAATATTACCATGGTGTTGAAAAGAACAACTACAGAGGTTATATCCAGTTATTACCATACTAGTGAACGTTCTAAACACATTCTACTCCAGACTATTCTCCATTAAAGCAATCGGAGGTGTTCCATAGGGTTCATATGGGATGA
Organism: Phoronis australis; assembly: GCA_002633005.1. NCBI lineage: Eukaryota > Metazoa > Phoronida > Phoronidae > Phoronis > Phoronis australis. Next base: position 858,403 of record NMRA01000040.1, on the reverse strand, counting down.
TCGCTAGTGTTTTCATCCATGTTTGTTCGACCCAACCTTGAGATGCTGTGTACGCCATATTTGTTCTGGTGTTTTCAACTCCAACTTGTTGCCTCGTAACCTCTGCAGTGTCTCTGGCTTTCATCAAGTACATTATGTCACTCAATATTCACAAACCTAAAATATGAGTGCCATTTCACTTTCCACAAAAAGGCATTTGTGATAGCATTATTAGAATCTCCATTACGATTTAAGTCGAACATTTGCTCTTCTGCTCATGTATGAACAGACAGTTAAACTTGTGTTCAATAGTTTGACTGCAGACTGAGAATGCGTATGACTGAAGGTGATGGCAGTTAAAACACCTACCAGTAGTTAAATATACAACATGCTAATCTTATTTTGTGCCCAATAATTACCATGCATTTAACCAAAATAAAAATTTGTTGTTCCTATTGTGAATCAAACAGTCAGAGAGCGATGTGAAAATTGACACAAACTTAAGTTTTACAGTCTCAATTAAGTGATTATTTTGAAGGACTGGTTACATGTAACTTGACAATGTTTTGGAAACTAGTTGATTCTGGTCTCAACCCCAGTTAACTCATTTGAAATCTGTGCTGTACTTTTCCCTAACCATTATAACCTCCAATTTGGCTGAATCAGTAAGAAAATCAACTTGCTTTTGTTTGTAAGACCAAAACTACTGATTCATGAATGAAGTCTAAGTAATTTTACTTAACAATCACGTCAATATAAATACAATTTTAAATTCAAAACTCACATCCATACAGTTCTTCAGTTATCCATGTAGAGTCTAGGCTGTACCAAAACCGTTTGAATTTGGTTCAAATGAAAGCTATAGGTCATTTCCCAGGCATGTAACCTTGACAACCACATGCTTTCCTTGATAACAGTCCCACCAGATCAACATGTGGCTGGGCTAGCATAATTTAAATAAACAATCAATAGCCCTAGAGGCATTAAACATTAATGTATTCCAAGAGGCATTCCTTGAAAACAGTCCTAGCAGTTCAGCATGCACTGTGCCATAAGTGCCGTGCTCTCTTTGATCCTGGTAAAAGTCGCTCAGAAGGACAAGCGGTGAAAAGTCACGCATATCTTTAAAAATGCGTAACTTTCGTGTAAGCATATTATTCTCGGCATGTTGGTCATTTTGTACACTAATCATAAATCTCAAGCACTATCAAGCTGTCAGGCTCAATACGTTTGCTTGTCATGATTGGTCATTTTGTTCACCAATCATAGTCTCAAGCACTATCAAGCTGTCAGGCTCAATAAGTTTGCTTGTCATGACTGGTCATTTTGTTCATCAATAATAGTCTCAAGCACTATCAAGCTGTCAGGCTCAATACGTTTGCTTGTCACGACTGGCCACTTTGTTCACTAATCATAATCTCAAGCACTATCAAACTGTCAGGCTCAATAAGTTTGCTTGTCACCATTGGTCACTTTGTTCACCAATCATAGTCTCAAGTACTATCAAGCTGTCAGGCTCAATAAGTTTGCTTGTCACAATTGGTGACTTTGTTCACCAATCATAGTCTCAAGCACTATCAAGATGTCGGTTCTTCCCAAGCCCAGAAATAATTTCTTGTCTGAGTAGCAAATGAGGTGATACAATTTTATAGTGGCGGGTAAATTCTATGGTACCCAAAGGCGAGTTTATGGAACGCTTTATGATCGTGTAGTCCTGCGATAGAAAATCGTAAACAGTAATTAACATAAAGCATAGTCGTGGTGATTAAACTTGAAGATGTTTCTCACTGAAATTAACATCACGACAACATACATGCAGGCTTGCAAGACTAGGATTGACTGCGTGTATTGCACATTCTGACACAAGTGAACTACTTTACTCACCCTTTTACCTGCATGCGAGATATTGGCTTAGATACTAAATGGTCTTCCGTTTTGTTTTTCTGAAGCTTCACTACTGTATGCCATTAAGTCACACGAGCCATAACCAATATTTTCCTTCCCATTACAGAACGTTCTTGAGAAGTACGATGATATAATCCTTGCTTGTGGTAGCGGTGGCAGTGCAGCGGGGCTTTGTATTGGCAATATCCTCACAGGAAGTAAAGTTAGGTTTGTCGCATATTCATCCTGCTGTCAGTGGTTAATANGGTAGACAAAACAATCAAAACAATGAAACCTTACCATTTATCTAGATTTTTACTCTCTTTTTATTATTGCTCAGCTTGTTTTACATGCAGTCACATCCCGCTGGTAAAGCTAGATCAAACGAACATGGAGCTCCCTAGCACCTGTACTCATTCTAGTTCATTACCGTTAACCTCATTGTCATCACTTTCATTTGGCAAATCACCGTTCACACTGAAAGTGCCAGAGTTTCTTGTAAAAACCAGACATGTCCTCCATTGATGGCTAATGTGAACAGAGCTTATATTGTCGTGTGCTCGATTGAGAGAATTGAGCCTCTGATCATGAGACGTGATCCAGCTGTTACAAGCCCGTTGTGGGCAATTGCAGAAGCTTGTTTTACCTTAAAAGTTACCATGAATAAGTATAGTAATTTATACTTCTCAAAACTCTATCAACCGCGGGATTTGTACTTTAAGGGGTCTAATGTCTAACGTTTGAAAGTGAAGGTTAAAGAAATTTGGTTTTGTGAAAAAAAAAACACTTACATTAAGTGGCTAGACTGAACACTTTGACAAATCTAAGCATCTTTAGGAAATTATCGTACTCGACCGCGTTACGGCCCATGCTCAGATTACCGCCCACCCCCAATTTTTCATGATCGAGACTTCCTTAAGTATCTGTGCTTCTGTGAACGTTCGTCGGACAAAATTGAGATTCCGAAACTTGCTTACCTTTCTTTGACAATCAATAAGTTTTAGCGGAACCGAGACTGACCTTGCCTTACTATGGCGGTAAAATACCTGTATTCTCATGCTCTTTACTGAAGGAGTCACAATCGTTTCCTTTGGCTCACGCGCGGAACTCGTGTAGTCTCCTGCACAGACCCTCGAGATTGGTTGGGTCTACTACAGGGTACTTTTTCATGCGTATTCTTGGAATATCATTGGCTGTTCCGATTTCAAGAAACAAGGCATTCCATTGGTCAGTTGTATTATAGGTCAAGCCAGTTCATCAACATGGCGACTTCCAGTGAAGGAATGTCGTTGGATTTATAACTGTTTAAATCTCTCTGTTTTCATCAAACTCCCGCATTTCAAAGCTAACGAGTCAAAGAATACATCACCAGAAACGTATACTAAACACTTAATGATAATTATCTTGTATACTGTGCTGGATTCTGAAGTGATGTGATTTTTTTTTACGAAATAACTTGTGGAAGAGATAGGCTTTAGGCCACCCACAAGTCATACTATGATACAGCACCGAATAACGGGAATGGAGTAGCTGAGTGCGTCGCGGCCACGGGAGATTGTCTCGATCTTTTCAGGGCACACACTCTCGTATGTTAACATGTTCATGTACGTTATATAAGCTCCCGTGAATGCCCTGAAGGTTGAACTAGTGGGTCAGATAAAGATATATGCTGAAATACATGTACTGCTATTCATTGACATTGTCATGTCACTGCATAATACACTGGCACACTTGTCATTACTAACAGAAGTTTGGAGCGTAAAAATACAGTCAATGGCCCTAAACACGCAAACGTTAATCAGTCTAGCAATAGTTTTATAATGACTGGCATCGCTTTTGGTGGTGCAATTCAGTATTCAATTATTTCGGAGGTTGTTTGTTGCTGTGAAATTATGATTATACCCACTCTTTTGTATGATCAGCAAGACAAAACCTCACCCTTTTGTGGGTTTGCACAGTCATTAAAGGTGACCAATTTTGGTGAGAGCCTCAATGAAAGAGTCAACTTTTTTTGATAACTCAATTACGCAAAGTTATTATTTACAGGGAATTGAATTTCAGCAAGAAGCTCTCTGGGATGTATTGTTTTTAACACAACAAGCCGCAGTTGTATATGAAACCTTCATTGGTTTTGGTTCAAAAATGGATCATTTTGTACAGTTCCAACCAAAAAGTAAATATTTTTTGTGTGGAATTTATTTGGAAATTCCCCCTTTTATGGTGACTTTTGCAATGCCTGAGTCTCTGGTAAGAGTGGCACATTTGGTCGTATGTAATCTATACAAGTCTCCTCTCTCTCTTGGACCCTGACTAGTAGTCGACTGTTTCATTTTTTTGCTTTCCACGTTCATAAGATATCAAGTGTTGAAGTTTGCAACAATTATCTATTAATTTCAGTGTAATTGCTGTAATCAAAGCATCCTGGAGTTAGACATTGTAAGCAAGCGGATTTAAAAACCTGGTTCTTTGAAATGACTTGTTGCAAAAACATCTCACATTTCAAAATTGGGAGCTCAGGGTACTTCAAAGATTTCAAGTTGGGTCACTTAACCCAAATTGACGGTTTCTTGTGCGTTAGATGGGTCGGATTGTTATCCAGGCCATAGTCACTCACTGGCAAACTGTAATTTGAGAACAAGTTTCAATGTCTGCTATTCATGAAAAACAGGTTCCTGTTATGCAGTTGAAAACACTGGTTCTCAAAGTGGGGACCCCTGTATGTGACTATTACCATTATGTTTTGCTCAGTGTCTTGAGCAATATGCTAGCGTGTCATTCTTGTGGTTGGGATCTACATAATACAGCAGTGATTTTAGTCAACATTTCGGTCGTTTCGAACAGTTTTTCAAAATTACAAATTTGACTCTTATTGGGGGAGGCCTCCTCGTGGCAAGAGTTGAGCAGTGTGAATTGCTATAGAGCATTTGCACTGGCAAACACCTTCGCGTTGACTCAAAATTAAAAACCGTGACGTCATTAATGTGTTAATAGAAATATTACACTCATAGGCTACAAATCACACAAATTTGTCTTACCTTTAGGAACTTTATTTTGCTGATGTATTGATTACAAATATGATTTAGTTTAGGGATAGACTGAAGTACAAGTCCGAGCAATAACATAGCAGTGGGGCACACAGCAGGGCTACCTCCTCTTCGTTGCAGACCCTTCCCCTGATAGAAACTCATTCCGGTTTTGTGCTTGCCTAGCTCCCCTGTCCCTGTCCCCTGTTCATGCAGTGCCTCCAGGCTGCTTCTCATTATAATCACAATCCTTGGTCGCCAACAATTTCAAGTTTGGCAACCTCTGTTGAATAATTCTGACTACACCAGTGGTGCTGAGGAATAGGTTATTAAAGACCCGGCTGCCATTCAAGTTGCACATTCACTGCCTTGTGAAAACATAGACCATTATGAAAGTAACACCTGGGCCCTGGGTTGCAACTTTTTACTCGAGATTTTTATTATTTTCTGATTCTACTTTTGTTTGAACTCGAGATAAGTTTCTTTCATTCTATGTGCTTACTGATGACAATTAATATGATCCCAGCATTAGAGCTAAGAGTTCGAGTCTGAGTTCGAGGTTTTGCTAGAAATCTTGAGTTATTACTCAAATTTTAGCTCGAATCTAGTGGTCATTAAGTACTATCTTGAACCCGCAAGGAAGTGGACTGGAAGTGACAAAAACAATTTCGAGTTCAATTTGGATTGAAAGCATCACTGTAGAGGTGTATTCCCAAAACATGATCACATAATCCCTTTTCAGGGTTTTAAATCTCCATACAAGACTGGGATAGAATCTGTTTAGCCCAAAATTCATTTAAATAAAATGTGGAGAATAAGAAAAAATCTGCACTAAACTGTGTTGAAAAAAATGAACACATTTTAAGTTCCTTATCCACAAAGTGTACCATTTTTAAGCTGCTAGTAACCCAACCTCTTTTTAGAACCGTCATGTAACAATATAAGATTGGTCTCATACCAACAGTGTTGTTTTTGGCCTAAATAGTAGAAAAAAATCTAATCACATTTGCTCGCATGAAGATTGGCATATCCAGCAGTTAGATTTGGATACTAGTGTCTGATGTCAATCTTCATGTGTGTTCTCGTGATTAGACTCTTGATCTCGTACTGTTCCTTACTGAGATTGCATGTGGTATATTGACTTCGGTTGAACTGATAGTTTGTAATTGCTTAAGACATGGTGCAATAACCATGTCTTTGAGCAATAACAAAGTTTGAGTTCTTCCAAGTCCACTAAGGAATAAGTTGAGACAGGGATAGAAACAGGGCTTGGAATTTTCCTCTTTTAAGTGGATTTCCTATTTTTTGTTTTAATTTCCTCTTATTTGATTTCAATTTTCCTTTGATCATTATTTTGACTTGATTCATGCAAAGACATAATGTTTATTACCCGGTAGTTAAATTTTACAACACGAAAAATTTCTATCACACAAGCCTATTTGTGAAAGATAGATCATCTGGAAAATTTTCCTCTTTTAGTCATTGCAATTCCTGTATATAGTTGTAAGTTGTTCAGATCAAAATTCATTCTTTTTCACATACGACGGATTCATAGCACCTTTAAGGAGTTTAATTCGAAGGAAATATGGAAGCCAGAAGACACCATCTGATAAGCGCTTTCTGAAATCAACAATTGTGCTTCTATTTTCCAAGATGTTCAACCCACATTGTTAGGTATAGGGATAGGGTTCATTCCACCATCCTTGGGCTTTCAGAGTACTCTCCTTAAACCACTCCAAGGGGTACACCCACAGGTTTATACAGGACATGACACTCAGCTGGGTAATTTATCTTAAACAATTTCTCTTCAAAATTGTGCATGAAAAAAACCCTATCAAAGCAAACTTTTTCCCATGAATACAACATGTTTCACTCTGGAATTTAAAAGCACTGCAAATGGTACATTTCCCTGCAGCAGAAGGGGTTTTAATACGATACCTGTGTATTTAAAACTTTGGGCACCAGACTCATTTTTGACAACAGAAATCTCTGAGCCGATTTCTTCAAACTTAATGAGTGAAAAAGACAGGTGTGCAAGAATTACTACGAAAGGATTCAGTTGTTAGCATTAACCCTTATAAAAAGATTGTGCATTTGTAACATTAGACTACATTTTCATTGAACTCCAAATCTCAGACCACAAATCTAATGTTTTTTTAGCTACTGTCTAAATGGGTGGAGATTCTTCTAGTTCCAGATTATGCACAAAACTAAAGCTTAGGGCCCATTTGGGACACCTCTCAGGTATTTTCGTAGCTACAAATTTAACCTCGGAACATCTAGAGCACCTTGGCTATTTTCATATTTACAATTTTTTCTTCGAAACACTTCGAGTATTTTCGTAGCCTCCAAAATCATCTCGGAGATGAACGTCATACAAAATATGGGAAGTCACGTGATTTTCAATCTTGAGAATAATATGGTTACTGAACTCTGCATACGTGCATACACTGTAGAGCGTTCACCTATTAGGTGAAATTTGAGATAACGAAAACACCCAAAGTGTTATGGATGCCTTTGGAAGCAATTGTTTTCAGTACATGGTCGAACTTTGGTCATTATGGCCAATTGTTCTCCACTAAGTTTGCAAGTCAACGCATGTGAAATTTACCAAGGTGATGTGAATTGCTTACGACCCTCAAGTTGTGCGGAATCCCACCTCAAAGAGGGAAATGGGAAGAAAATATTATGGCAACGAGGGGAGGGGTGTAGCTCGAGAATTGTGGCTACCTGGAGGGTCGAAAATTGTAGTGTTCTAGGGACTGAATACTGTGTAGGCCACGAAGCAGTGGTGCTGTACGTGAACTTGGAATACTACTCAATCTCAGGATTAAGCAGAAGTGAGTGTTGCGTGAACTTGGAATTGAATATTCTTTAAGGCAAAAAGGTGAAACTTTTGTTCGGTGAAAAGAATTTTTGTAATTATTGGCCTCGCGATCTACCATTTTCTCCTTTACCGTAACTTGTGTCACTGAACCGGAGGAATATGTGAATGGCTAAATCGATTATTGTTTGGTGAAACTGATCACCTGTAGTTGAAAAGGTTGGTTGTAATTGAAATTATTTTATTCAAATGTAACTTGATTTTGTGCAGTGCAAATTTTTATGAACATGAACGTGATTATTTGAGTGAACCTGTCAAGTTGCCTCACATATTCCAAGTTCTCACAACACTCACTTCCGCTGAACCTTGAGATTAAACAGGATTCCAAATTCACCTACAGCAGCGAAAATAGGGCTCCAGCTGTGTCTACTGTAACACTGTACAATGACGGATTTCGGGGGGGTGGCATGGGGGCCATGGCTCTGCCTAAAGTTTTCCCATATTCCATATGAAAGTTTGGGGGTGCGAATGTCTGACGAGCAAAATACTCTGCCCCTGCCCCCCTCTCCCCACTTAAAATCCTGGATCCGCCCCTACGGCCTGCTGTAAGAGACGTAAACTTTCAATTCATAAAAAGCTTTCAAATAATGAAACTGAAAAATGCCAAGTGAAAAGAATGAAGCCATTGTTAATTCAGGTTTATTTTAAGGAATCGACAATTACATGAATTTCAGCTCAGTTTGTTGAATATAACAATATAAACAGCTACCTCACCAAAGAGTTCGACAGCAAACGCAACCCAAAAATAACTTTTTATTCTCGCGACACCTAGCGACCGGATAACTTATTACTGGATATAAGCATGCGCACGTCAACTTCCTGGTTAAAAATTGCCAGCTGACAGCCAATGAAAACCATCGTTCTAGTGCCCGGTACCTGGGCCTTCACAAGCAATCCGTGACGTCAGCTTGTGAGACCCGGGAACCCTGTTAGGAACTCGTGTCGGCATGTACTGATCACCGAGACGGTGCTTGTCGAATGTATTTCATTTGCTGTGGAAGAACCAGCAAAGTGGAACTTCACGGAAATTTTACGTCCGTGGCCAACCTTTCTGTGATTATCCGTGACAGTACACGAAACATAACGACCCTGAGTATTGATTGAAATAAGAAAAGACATGGTCCATTGCGACAAGCGAACTTGCGTCGCAGTTTTCAATGACTTTCACTACTGACACCAAAATGGAAGCGCTTAACCAAAAGCAACAGCGCTAAAAATCAACTTGTCATTAAGCGCAAGTCGAACATTTTATCCATATCCACTAGGTCAAAAACTTATTTTTTGAACTTTTGGTTTGCCTGATGAATTTTAAACATGATGTGTTTTCGCTTCATTACTTTGGCTGCTGACCTAGCACCCCTATTGCCTAATAGTAGTATCGTCCGATTGTTGATCACGTGCCTTGAACAAGAGCGGTTTTGGCTTTGAACAAAAAAAGAATTATACCACAATATTAGCCTCGAATGGCAGATACAACCGTGTAATATCCCATAAAGTTATCTCACTAGTGAGATAACATTTTGGCGGGAAAACCGATGCCGAACCCGGGCCTCACGCGTTTCGATTCGCCGACTTTACCACTATACCACTCAGCGGCTGACGTCATTGAACGTGAAAACATAATACTTAAATGAGCACGCGCAACAATCGCATGTTCAGCAAAGGGCATTGTAACATTTATACGCTATGAAAAATAAAACGCACAATTTCCATAAAACCGATATTTTAATTCAGAGAAAATTTTCTCTCGTGCTCTCTCACTTGTAAATCACCGATCTCCAATTTGAATGCGGGTATCGTGTCGTCGGGATCCTTTGACTTGAGCATTTTAGTCAGTTACTATTGGTAACCTACTTTAGCGGACGATATTTTCCCGGTCGAAGCTTAGCGTGATAAAATGTGTAGTAAGCTATAATAGTTGCTAAACCTTAATTTACAGATTCAGTTTATTTCTATTTTGTTTAAATTTTCAATTAGTTTTAAGTATAAGGCTTTTGACAAAAATAGCTCGGCTTTTCTTAAAAGGTCACGACCTCCGACCCCGGGCCTCTGACATAGAAAGTAGTTACAAAGCCGAGGCGAGTCGAGAAAGGTAGATCGATTCGTTGCAATATTTCTCGTTCAGTATGTGGTATAAATAGATTATTACATGTTCTCAGTCGTTATCCCCCTTATCTAGAGCGCTCGTGGATTTTGGAGAATTATCAAACTCTGGACTAACGCCCCTCGGGCGATAATTTTCCAAAATCCACTCGGGCTCTAGATGACGGGGGATAACGACTTCGCCAAATATTAATTTACCGTAATCGTTCGGGTTAACGCCCATGCTCAGTTTACCGCCCATCCCCGACTTTAAGTGGATTTTCGATTTAACCGCCCACTGCTCGGTTAAGCGCCCCCCTGCGATTTTTGAAGAATTCCAGTTAAGCGCCCACCTCTCGGTTAACCGCCCTCCCCCGATTTTTTGGATTCGCCAATTTAACCGCTCAGGGCGTTAACCCGAACGATTACGGTATATATATATATATATATATATATATGTATATATATATACAATGTATATAAAATGTTACATTGTTCAAAGCCTTCAATATGAAGACCCGCCAATCATTAGCATGTGCTTTTTTGCCTAACTAAGTTCAAGGTATTCAGTATTGAAGAAGACCTGTCAATCTTTAGCACGTGTTGGTTGCCAGCGGGAAGCAAATCTTTACACAATCAAATAATTCCCTTAGAAATTCACCGCGAACTAGCGGAGTCTTGGTTGATCTGTCTTTTTTTCTCAAGAAACTTGCCCTACTGAACGCACGCCTACCTGTAGAAATACCTTAGTTCTAAGAGATGACGAGCAGCGACTGAGGTACGTAAAAACCCAATCCCGCTCGGGATCACGACGCCACTGTATCGTGTGCGCTATTCCACTTCACGTCGTCGAAGTCCGTTACCTCAATCCCCCGACCTATATTTTAACTGATATGCTTGAAGTTCGACGTCAGTGTAGGCCCGTGACGGTAAAATCGGTCCTCCGTGCAGTAAGCAACAACTCCCGACATTTCAAAAATTTCGATTTTAACCGCCCATGCTCGGCTTACCACCCAGCCCCTGTTTTTTAGATTCCCAATTTAAGCGCCCTGGGCGATTACGCGGACGAGTACGGTAACAGTTAGTCTGCTATTTTCTGGGTGTGAGGCAAATTGAATCACATACGCACATCTGAGTCCCTTGACCACTAAGTGACTTTCCAATGTAATGTAAATGTAAATGTAAATGAAATGTAGCTTAGTTTGAAGCTTTTAAAATGTAGGTGACTGAAAGTACAACACTTCAGACAAGGCGTTCATTCTTAATCATTTAATTACGGCTTATTAAAGAATTATACCAAATTTTATCTTGAATTTTGCACCTTTTTAGGCACAATGCAACACTACAAATTAGTTCTTGAACATAAATAAAAGACAACGGGAAAATAAAGCAATTCCCAGTCTGTTTTAAAGTTATTTATCTCTAAAATAATGCAAAGGTTGCTTAGTTTACAATACGGAAAAAACGGAATTTTATGCTTGCTAAACATGTATTTCTCTGGTTTTGGTAATGGAGAATCACAGGATGTGCTTTATGCTGCTCAGTCTCTGACTGAACTCTGTCACTGACCTTTTCTCTTTTAGACTGCATGCTGTTTGCGTCTGTTACAATGCTGTCTATTTCCACCAACATATCAATGAAATGCTTCAGAAAGTTGGTCTCGGCAAGCATAGGTCAGAAGATAATATCGATATTATTGAAGGACACATAGGTGATGGTTATGGACAGTCTACCACAGAAGAGTTGGGTTTGTGTAAACATTTTGTTATATGCCTGGATTAAAGTTCATGCTGTCTGAAAAATCTCCCTGAAATTGTTTGAAAAAGATGAATCCAGTTCGTAAGCTCTTTCTTTTTTACCAAGTAGAAAGCGGTAGTTTCAGTGGTTTGGTTTCTGTGGTGTTACATTTCCAATATAACATCCACTAACTTAAACAAAAAATGAACTTGTTTTAAAAATAACCAGACAGTTCTCCTCTTAGTATTTCTTGTTCACATTTTGCTGTCATGAGATTGTGGCTCCTCGATTGGTCAATTAAAGGCTGCTGTCTGGTGATTTAGGGTTGGTCTTATTTCCAGAATTGATTATGAAAGTTGGTTCAGAAACTGGCATTATGTTGGACCCAGTGTACACAGGAAAGGCTGTTAAGGGAATGTTTGACGAAATTAGAGACAGGCCGGAAAGGTTCAAAGGAAAGCGGCTCTTGTTTATCCACACAGGTAAAAAACTTTGAGGAATATAGCTGACGTAGCAGTCGCATTAAATATAATTTTTACTTTAAAGTAGTCCGACTTATTGTATATGTAGATTGACGAGTATGGGATGACGAGGTAATTAAGCGAGATCACCTGTATTTAGAAAGGTTAACATTGGGAATGTCATATTTGAGCCAGTTGATTAGCATTTAGATCATGTACCACATTTCGGTATCAAAGGTTTGTTGTGATTTTGCCAAAGAAAAAATTAATAGTCTTGCTAAGACTTAGCGTGTGCAGGAAGCTATATTTTGAACTCACAACTGTTTCAAAATTTGTATACTGTACATTGTGAGTCTACTAAGAAGTCGTGTAAAAACGTGAGCGACAATACAATACTTGTCTTGCACTAATGGACTTTATACTGAAAGCAACCGTTATCATCTCAGTGGCAGATCTACGTTTTTAGTAAGGGGAGGGGGTTTAGGATTGGAGCGAATCCGAGGCGCGTAGCGGAAGGAAGATTTTTTGTGTTTTTTTAGTAGCTGATTTCGTTTTTCTGGCAAATGTTTTTTTTTCAATTTTTATTTTTGATCCTGTCCCGAGGGGGGATTGAACCCCTGAACCCCCCTGTAGATCCGCTTCTGCATCTTCACTTCATTCACATGACCTCTGTAGTGGACGAAAATCTGATAATGCCTCCAACAGGAGGCTTTCATATACTCAAGTAACAGCTGATCACGTGGGGCCGGATTCCGTTGCCTTCTAGAGGACTAGGAAGTAATTTCATTTTTTAAACTTCTCAAATTTAGTAACACACACTCAGCTGTGTTCCTCTGTGCCTCCCGCTGCACAGACGAAGCACAAACTACACAAGTGGACATCCCAGTTCCAATGAGTAAGTAGCAGGGGTCAGGGATTCCCCTGCAGTGAAAATTGGCAAAACAAATATACAATGGAATTGATTTTCACAATGACAAACAGGAAAAAAAACAACAACATTACATAAAATGTTGTATAGATTTCTGAGAAAGGAATACAAAAACACCCTTTGCATTCTGTGTTTTATAAAACAGAGCTGTCAAAGCAAAGCAAAATACAAGTTTCATCAGAAGCACTTAAATAGTCTTAAACGGTAGCTTTAGACATGCCATTTATACAAGTTTTTGAATTTGTTAAATGGGTTAGGCGGCTCTTAAGTTATTTAATTTTTAGAGCCTCAAAAATAGCCTTTTTCAACAAATAGCACCCAAAAATTTCAGGCCACAAAAATGGCAAGTTAGACAACTATATTTGGGAATCCATAGCTTACTGTTTTCCTAAAACAAGATGAAGAATCCTTTACAAGTAAGTTAACAACATGGCATCGACACCAAACCACTTCAAAAATGACAAAAAATTCAAGAATTACCAATTTGGGCCACTTAAATGTAATTTAGAGAAGTTTTGACTGGTTCTGTTTAATACATTTGACTAATCAAATTTGAGTTCAGTTTAAACCCCGTAACATAGTTCTCGAAAAATGATTGAATTTACCTTCCTGAATGGAAATGGTGAGATAAAGTGAAAAAATTGATGAGGAAAAGATTAGGACATTATTAGAAATTGTGACGTTGAGTGAGAGACGAACAAGGCATTGAATTAAAAAACTACATTTTCTCATATTTTTATCAAAAATAAATAAAAGTGTGCACTTAAGGCAGAACTTTAAGCAAACACTTTGATAATCATATACATATCATTAAAATTGGTTCAGTAACTGCCATTTAGCAGCTGTAAATTTGTCCCCTTCTATAGCTTATAAGTCTCAAGAATTTACGGGTGAGTGAAAATTTTGTCAAGTGCTCGCAGTACTTCGATTTTTAAAAATATTCATTAATGCCCCATTTGTTGAAACGGATATCAATAGATAGATGAAAGTTTAATATTTTGCTGACATAATTTTCATTTTCCACCACTTTGCATGCTAATAGATACGAGCTTCTGAAAATCATGAAAAATGGCAAAATTTCGCTCTTGCTGAATTTTGGCCACATTGGTTTGCTATGGCTTATGTATTGTAGACGTAGTGACGAATGAGAACTACCATATTTAAGTCGATCAAAAATTCCTACAAAATCTCAAAATTCAAGCTAAATTTCATCGTAAACGTTTGCGAATTCAACTAGATGAAAAGAATTATCCAATTAACTCAACCTTTTCATTGGGTGTTGAACTATCGCACCATTCTGGCGGATCAACAACAACTTGTCATGTTAGTTCCGGCGCGTTTCGTAGCAATAATCCGACTTGAATGGGTGGCACACGCGATTTAGTTTGCATTAAACACAACAAAATATTTTCAAACTCAAAAATTTGCTTGAAGTGCGCGAAATAAAAAACCAAGTTTACCTTCGACCGGAAGTTTTGAATCCTGCTCACGTACTTTTGCGTTAGGCCGCGAGATTTGACGGGAGTCGCGAATCTCTTTACAAGTATCTATGGACGATGTATCTCCTGTTAGCTGGTTTCACGTGGTCAGACCCCATTGCGTCTTGAAAGTTTCCCATTTCCCACTTGTGTCAGTCACAACAGTTGTATACAGACACCCAAGTGATAACACTAGCCATACCACTCGAAAAGGTGAAGTTGTTGGGGACACTGACGGCTATATAACGTCCACGGAACTCTGGCCACCAATAGTTTTGCCTTTCCCTATGATTGCCAACAAATCTCTCACCCTGACACTGTCCTCTGCTTCCAACGCCCTGTGTCAAAACCTCTAGAAAGTTCCACAAAAAACGTTTCAGACCCACCCCAGAGCTAACTCACAGTAAGTAACTTTTTGTTAATCGACAACCACATGAAAAATAAATAATAAATGATATTTTTCATACAACACCGTAATATCTAAAAAGTCACAAGAGGGGAGGGGCAACCACGATTTTTGATGGAAAATGTTATGAAAATAGTTTATCGGCGTTGTTTGTTTTTTGGTCGTGCCAATTAGAATAATTGAGCTTTGCAAAACCAGTGAAACATTAATAATTTCTACCAAAACTACTGCTGTTTGTCTAGTAAGTACATATATCCCAATTTCATGACTACGAGCACCTTTCAGAAATAAAGTAGAGAATCCTCGGGGCCTAGAAATTACGATGTTCGGATAAACGCTGAAATTGATTCGCAGTTTGCATGTCAACGAGAAGCGAAAATTCACTGTTTGTTGACGTTTGTCGGCATTATACTCAGTTTCGACTTCAAATGACATGAAACCTGTGAGCGCCAGACGATTTTTTGTCTTATTTTGTAGATCTAAGGAAGCTCAACAGATTGATTTTTACTAGAACGTTCTGAAACTTGCGCCAGCTGAGATATCGGGAGACGAATTTAGCCAACTTTGACCTTTTCAAAAATCACCGAAAGTACTCATCTTACGCGGCTCTAAAAATAGACAAAAATTATCGAAATTGTCAAACTTGCATGAACAAAGTAGTCGAAGGTCACACCTCATCAGTAACACAGGTTCAATATTCGTTACTTCCACTGGTCAAGCTAGCTCTTTAAATTTTGCTATAAAGGTGGTCTGGAGTCGGTGGGGCCAGGCCCATCACGCAGAAAAAATATAAAGAGAATCTGTGACATGGCGTTTATCACCCTCCGCCTGGTCCATCTGTGAACCTGGGGCCCGTTCATAGCTAAGACAAATCCTAAATTTCAGCCAAATTTAAGATAAAACTTTTCAAGAAAGAGAGTTTGTCTTAAGTTTTTGACTTAACTTATGCCTTAATTTTAAGTAACTTACCGGAGGTGGAAGTTCCAATGTTTGGAAGTTAAAGCAAATCTTAGACATAAGTCAAAAATTAACTTAAGCCGATTTCTTGTAACGGGTCCCTGCTCTTAAGAACTAGCCAATTATTATGGCATGTAAACCAACAAAAATTTAGTATGGTCACTGAAGAAAGCAACTCAGTATTCCCCAATAGAACGTGGTTCAGATATCTGGTCTACATACACAGGCTAAAATACAGTCCACAAATGCTAAGTGAAATAATCTCAAGTTTATTACTCTTCTGAACTAAATTTAATGGAAGTTCAAACTTTTTTCCAAGAAATTTTAGGCAGTCCGTGATATTGGAATACTGTCATTGCGGTTGTAGTCTCAGAATTTTCACTTTTTCAATATTTCAGGAGGAGTATTTGGTCTTTATGATGGACGAATGAATGACCCACTTAAGAAAAAGCTTGACAACGACCATGTGATTCTAGAGACGTAAGGCATATTTCATCAGCTATCTTTGAATAAGACAATCTTGTGTTTCATAGAACTTTCGAAGCCATATTGTATTTGGAGACTCATGCCCAGTTGTTCACAAGATAACCTGTGGTTTGTAAGTGACTTTACTGAATGCTTTGAAGAGACATAGCCACAAGTCTGTGACTTCCACTGAATTCAATGAAGAGATAGCCAAAGGTCTGTCAGGAAGCGAATTGTAAAAGAGAATGACTACAGTGGTGTGATATGCTGATTATACTGCCAGTAAGGCATTGAAAAGATTATATTTATAACTAGAAAGATTATTGTCACGGGGTGACAATAATGGACTCTGTGTGTGTGTACTAAACGACAGTAACCCGTTAACCAATTTGAAAAGGAATTCTTTAAAATTGTAGGAAAAATAACATGTTAATATTTTGATGACCTTTCCACTAATTGACATATTTCGGTGCATTATGAGCCCGGATGAGGAAATAATTGTATACTCGATTAAAAGTGTGGTTAATGCTAAGAATCATGGATGTTTTACTTTAAGCACTTTAACATACAACATGAATGAATTGGTCAAACTTTCAGAACAAAAATGCACCTAATGACCCATGGGTGCACCAAATGACCTGATAATTTAGAATTCAAACTCACTCACATTTACTAAACAGATATGTAATTTTGAAGTCTCTAGCTCAAAATTTTAGTTTGCACTCGATGACCTTCGACCTATTTTTCTGATTGGTTAGGCCTATTGCATAGTAAAGTAGGACGTTCGATTGGCATGGGGACTTACACTAGTGTGCTGAACTTGAAAAGAATTCCTTGAAAAATGTAGGGGTATAACATTTTGAACGATAGATGACCTTTGCACTAATTGACCCTATCCGGTGCATTATAAGTGACTTCATTAGAATTATTGCAAAGACCATGAAAAGTGTGTTTAAAGCTGAGAATCACAGTTGTCTAACAGTTAACACATCAGAATACTTGGAGAATGAAAAGGACAAATTTTCAGAAGAAAAATGCACCTAATGACCCCATGGTTGCTTTAATTGACCTGAAACTTCAAATTTCAAATTGAATTAGACGTACCAATCAGACTTGTGAATTTGAAGTGTCTAGCTCAAAATTTTAGTTTGCACTCAATGACCTTTGACCTATTTTTTATGATTGGTTAGGCCAATTGCGTAGTAAAGTAGAGTGTTCAATTGGCATGTTGACTTACCCCAGTGTGCTGAAATTGAAAAGAATTCCTTGAAAAACATGAGATATAACATGTTGAACGTTAGATTACCTTTGCACTAATTGACTCTATCCGGTGCATTACAAGCGTCTTGAGGAGAATTATTGCAAAGCCCATGAAAAATGTGTTTAATGCTGAGAATCACAGCTGTCTAACTGTTGACACATCAGAATACTTGGTGAATGAAAAGGTCAAATTTTCACAAGAAAAATGCACCTAATGACCCCATGTTTGCATTAAATGACCTGAAACTTTGGATTCCGAATTGAATTACCTGTGCCAATCAAACCTGTGAATTTGAAGTGTCTAGCTTAAAATCTTAGTTTGCACCTAATGACCTTTGACCTGTTGAACCCGACTGGATGACTCGAGTACTTAGAAAAGTAAATTTTTAAATTGCCTTATTGACTTATACCTGTGTACCGAATTTGAAAAGAATAGCTTTTAAAATAAATAAGGAGTAGCATTTTGAAATTATATGACCTTTGCACCAAATGACCTCTTCCAGTGCAATATGGAATATGATTATATAACGAATCAAAATTTATGTACTGTCACAAATGATATGCTGAATTTAAAGAACGTACCTGCACCCAGTTTGGAGTTATTAAGTGTCAAAGATGGTCGGAAGAAGAATAAGAAGAACTAGAAAGATTATTGTCACGGCGTGACAATAACGGACTCTGCGCGTGCGTATTACTGGAATTATTATGGGAAGTTACTGACAGCAACCCGTTTACCAATATGAAAAGGGATTCTTTAAAATTGTAGGAGAAATTACATATTAATTTTTTGATGACCTTTCCACTAATTGACCTCTTCCGGTGCACTATGAGCCCCGATGAGGGAGTAATTGTTAACTCGATTAAAAGTGTGGTTAATGCTAATAATCACAGATGTTTTACATTAAGCACTTCAGAATACAAGATGAATGCAGTGGTCAAACTTTCAGAAGAAAAATGCACCTAATGACCCCATGGCTGCACCAAATGACCTTCAAATTTAGAATTTATACTCAGTCGCACTTAGTAAACAGATACGTAATTCTGAAGTCTCTAGCTCAAAATTTTAGTTTGCACTCAATGACCTTTGACCTATTTTCTGATTGGTTAGGTCTATTGCGAACAAAGTAGGGTGTTTAATTGGCATGTTGACTTACACCATTGTGCTGAAATTGAAAAGAATTCCTTGAAAAACGTAAGAGATATAACATTTTGAACGTTAGATGACCTTTGCACTAATTGACCTTATCCGTTGCATTTTAAGCATCTTTAGGAGAATAATTGCAAAGCCCATGGAAAATGTGTTTAACGCTGAGAATCACAGTTGTCTAATGGTTGACACATCAGAAAACTTGCTGATTGAAAAGGTCAAATTTTCAGAAGAAAAATGCACCTAATGACCCCATGTTTGCACTAAATGACCTGAAACTTTGGATTCCAATTTGATTTACCTGTGACAATCAGACCTGTCAATTTGAAGTGTCTAGCTCAAAATTTTAGTTTGCACTTAATGACCTTTGACCTATTTCACCTGATTGGATGACCCGATTAGTTAGAAAAGTAATTTTTTAAATTGTCATGCTTACACGCGCAGAGTAATAAAATTGAAGAAAACCCAGGAACAACAGTACTCTGCGCTTACACGTGCAGAGAACTAGAAAGATTATTGTCATGGCGTGACAATAATATACTCTGCGCATGCGTATTACTGGAATTGTGGGAGGTTATTGACAACAACCCGTTTACCAATATTAAAAAGAATTCTATAAAACTATAGGAGAAAATACATGTTGATAATTTGATGACCTTTGCACTAATTGACCCTTGCCAGTGCATTACGAGCCCTGATTAGGAAAGAAATGTAAACTCGATGAAAAGTGTGGTTAGTGCTAAGAATTAGAGATGTCTTACTTTAAGCATTTTACAATAGAAGATGAATGAATTGGTCAAAATTTCAGAAGAAAAATGCACATGATGACCCCATGTTTACACCAAATGACCTGGGACTTTATAATTCAAACTCAATCGCATTTACTAAACATATACTTAAATTTTAAGTCTCTAGCTCAAAATCTTAGTTTGCACTCAATGACCTTTGACCTATTTTCTCTGATTGGATGACCCTATTGCTTAGTAAAGTAGGGCATTTGATTGGCATGTAGGTTTAGACCAATGTGCTGGAATTGAAGAGAATTCCTTGAAAAATGTATGAGAAATCCACTTTTCAAAAGTAGATGACCTTTGCACTAATTGACCCTATCCAGTGAATTACAAGCCCTTTTAGTAGAACTATTGCAAAGTCCTTGAAAAGTATATTTAATGCTGAGAATTACAGTGGTTTAAATGTTGACATATCGGAATACTTGGTGAATGAAAAAAACAAATTTTCAGAAGAAAATGCACCTAATGACCCCATGGTTGCACTAAATAATCTGAAACTTTAGATTTGGAATTGAATTACATGTACATGTACCAATTAGACATGTGAATTTGAAGTGTCTAGCTCAATATTTTAGTTTGCACCTAATTACCTTTGACCTGTTTTATCTGATTGGACGACTCGATTACTTAGAAAAGTATTTTTTTTAAATTGTCTTCTGGACTTATACCTGTACACCGAATTTTAAAAAGATAGTTTTAAAACTGATGAGGGAGTAGCATTTTGAAAATTATATGACCTTTGCACCAAACGACCCCTTCCGGTGCAATATGGAATATGGTTATATAACGAATCAAAATTCATGTGCTGTCAAAAATCATATGCGAAATTTAAAGAACATACCTGCACCCACTTTGGAGTTATTTAGCCTCGAAGATGGTCGGAAGAATAAGAATAAGAAGAAGAAGAAAATTGAAGAAAACCCAGGAACAACAGTACTCTGCGCTTGCACATGCAGAGTAATAAGAATAAGAAGAATAAGAAGAATAAGAAGAATAAATTTGAAGAAAACCCAGGAACAACAGTACTCTGAGCTTGCACGCGCAGAGTAATGATTGTCAATGAATTTGTGATTGACTTGATCCTAAATTCTTTGCCCCATAAATATTAATTTCCTAGATCACCCACAAAAATATTCACTGAACAAAGGTATTTGTTTATCTATACTGAAAATTGCTAAGGATTCTAAAATTTTTATAGTTTCAGGTATTTAGTTTTGTTTTATCAGTTAAGTTTCACATGCTGTTTGACTAAATCGCTGTCTGCTGCGAACCTCCTTACTTCTGCTACTCTCTACTGACGTGAGACTGCCCGACTTCCACTCTGATCTTCTTCGTGAAATGTTTCTTACTAATGACCCAGTTCTTGATGATGTCTGTGAAGTCAGGCTGTGCTTATTTCTTAATCTACCTCTACATGCAGCGTTACATTCTATCCATTTTTGAATGCGGGAGGGAAATCTAAGTCCCTACACTTTGTGTCCATAGTAAAGTCTATTTAGAACATCTTTTGTGCCGATGGAACCGACAATCGTCTGCTTGCAATGGAACAGAGCGCATGCGCTGTTCTCTTTCATTTGCAGTATTACTTGTTCTACATAGAACGGATTTTCATCCCAGCACAATACCTAGAATGTAAATGCAACAATCAACAACTTTGAATTTTTCAGTATTGGCAAACATATGATTATAGTCAAACCATCTAATAGCTTCGTTTGCGGCGTTTTTTCCGAACAAGTCTGACTTTATCCATAGAGTCGGCACAGTGTACAAGCGTATTGTCATCTGCGTAATTGTAAACCTTGCACTTACCTTCAAGTATATAGCAAATATCATTTATGAAAACACTGAATTACAGAGGACCCAAGATAGAACCTTTAGAGACAGGGTGCCAATTGCTATAATCATTTTCAATTTTAACTCTGAGTGCTCAGAAAAGTAGGAGAGTAGAAAAGAACATGTTTTCTGAGAACAACCATAGGCACCAAGTTTCGACACCAGTAAGGCATTGGGATGGTAGTCGAATGCTTTTGACAGATCAATTAGAAGGCATCCCGCATAAAGACCGCGGTCCATGGATGATACTATGGAATCTAGCCTTCAAACACAAAGTTTTTTAAGGACTTATTATCATGTATAAAACAGTACAAAACAAACAAACAAATAAGTACATCCATTCATTCACGCATGCACACCCCAGGAAAGACCATTCTCGTATTTCGTTTAAAGTAAATAACTTCTACATGTAGTTAACGTGAACAACGAAATTTCCCAATTTCGCAGAGAAGCTATCATATACAAAGTTTTTGTATGCAATTAATTTTTCAGCATTGTAGTACTCATAAGTATATGTAATAAACCTGTGAAAATTAGGTATATTTTTGTGACATCTCTCCTTGTAAATGTACTATTTGGCTATTAGAAGCAAAATGTTAAAAAGAAAATCATGCGTCTCGTAAAGTCCAAGAATAACTCGATCGTAAGAGAGACTGTTGGGAAGCTGAATGCGACACTTTTGCATTAGCTGTCCGAATTCCTTCCAGAAATCTTGTACAATGCGACATTCCCAAAAGAGGTGTGACAGCGTCTCTGGAGCTTTATTACAAAAGGAACATAAATTAGAATCCCGAACACGGATTTTGACTAAAAAGGTATTTGTTGCGATAATCCTGTGTAGTATTTTAAATTGGGACCATCTAATGTTGAGATCCTTTGTAATTTCATAAGGCAATGCATATATTTTCTTCCAATCTAAACTATCTCCTAACTCTATTTCCCCATTTACACTCTGACTTAGAAGGTTTCTTAACGTCATTAAAGACTGAACAAATACATGTATATCTACAACCCTTCAAATCTTTCCGTAAGTGAGTGATTGCTAAAAGCATGCAATGAACGTAGACATTAACACTTTTAAATTTACTTTGAAATAGACTTCTTTGAAACCTTCTTAGAACGGAAACAACACCAATATATTCTACAAAGTTGGTGTTTACATCGAACTTATTTTTCATATGATTCAAACTAACGAAGGTATACATATCTCTAATAAATCTTAAGCCTCCGATCGCCAAGTTACTATTTAACCACAAAAGTTGATTCAAAAAGTCCTCCTTACTTGCAACAAATATTTTCTTGTAGAAAGATGTCATACTTCCAAATACTTCGCGCCAATAGGAATTACCAATTAGAGCTAACTTCGACTTAATAAAGTTATCTCCAAATGAAGCAAAATTCTATAAGAACGGGTAGAGTTAGTACAGTAATTCACCACTTTTAGACGCAGGGCTTTCAAGATATCTACGGACCATAGCGAGTTTTAAACCTTTGCACAAAGTAGGTACACCTCAAGGATCTAACCTCCAGTGTCGAGAAGTCCTGAGTGCGTTTTAGAACAGTTGTCCTGTAAAGAAGACCCCCTACCATTGCTACATCGGGAAATTAAGGCACCGTGAGCACCAGGGTCAAGGTGTGACGTTCTAAACTTGAGAAGCCTACTGGTGCTGGTGAACACACATTTAGAACTGGTCACATCAGTTAGATTTTACCGCTTACTATATGTATAACAGTGGTGACGATTTGCTGAGATGAAGTAGAATAGCTAGGATAAACATCAATTGATTTCTTGACGACTAAGGCTTATAACGTAGTTTTTGGTAAACGAAATACTTGCATGGTTATACTTGTGTTCGTACGCTTTCGCATGTGCTCCAGTATCTTGTTATACCTATGAGAACATTTCCAAATATGGAAGTTTGTATCTTATTTTTGTGAGTTATTCAACATTTGCTTTGCTAATTAGGCTTACAGGGATGACAAGTTTTTGTGCATCACCGGTCACCATGGTTAACCTTTTGCCATGGCTTAATGCACCTAATATATACATTCCAGCACTCAACAGTACTTAAAGCTTACCAGGTACCAACTCAGAAAGAAATAAATCACTGTTTCGTCACCACATTGATCAGAGGAACTATCTAAATTTTATAATCGTTTAACTATTACAGTTTCGAAAAATTTATTAATCTGTGTACTGAACAGCAATTTTTAAGTGCAACATGTGCTGAAATTTCACATTAACAAGAAACCATAACCAGTGGCGGATCTACGTTTTCAGTAACAGGGGTTCATGATTCGCCCGAAGCGCGAATCCTAGACGCGTAGCGCCGAGCGGTGGAAAAGTGGAGAGGGGGTTTCCCCCTCCCATGTAAGAGAAATGATTGTTTCTGTAGCCATATACAGCAATTTCCATGAATCCTGGGGAGTTTGTGGCAGTTAGAGTGTCTCTGCAATGGGACGCTGGGCATAAATGGGTTAACCCATTTATGCCCAGCGTCCCATTTGTGGGACACTACAAAAATGCTGTCGTAAATAACGAAAAATCAATTCTATCTGAATTTACTCTGGTGTAGTGTTTGCTTGGGAATGTACACAGAAGGTCATTTGCAACAATTGGAATTATCTCCCCTTTTACTATTGTGACGCCACGCCTACATGGTTTAGAGGTTTTCAACATGTCTCAAAGAAGATAAGCAAAAATTTTATTCAAATCATGAAATTTTCAGTTTATTGCAATTCACTTAGTAGAATAATGTGTCTAGAGTTCATACAAAGTTTTAATTATTTGTTTTCACAAATTTTGTGAAAAATAAATGCCCTTTGAAAACGCCCCACGAAAGGGACACTGGGCACAAATGGTTGCACCTGGTAATATCATTATTCTCATTTTATTTGGCAAGAATCTTACTGTAAATGATGCTGTTGCAATACTGGAAGATGATGGAGCATTTCAACGGGCTGACATTTATATGAGCCCACCTTCAGATGGTGATATAACAGATGAGGTCAGTGGAGATGAAGACAGCGGTGGAAATATAGATAATCTTCCTGCTGCAGCGTCTGTAACAGTTATCAACAACACACGTCACCGAATGGAAGACAGTAGTGACAGCTCTGATGATGAACCACCTCCACCCAAACTACAAAGAACAAACAGTACTACCAAAGAGGCAAAAAAGACTGCAAGAACCTGGGTCAAACAGGACATCACTGCCCATAACAAATTTCTGTGGCGTCAACAACCAACAGCAAACTTTGACAACGTGCCGCAGACTCCAGCAGGATTGTTCGAGTTGTTTTTTTTCTGATGATGTAATTGATATGATTGTGTCAGAGACGGTGCGCTATGCTGCATCTAAAGGTGCTCATGATTTCACTGTTACCCAAGATGAGATGAAAGCGTTCATTGGCATACCCCTGGTGTCCGGATACTCATCGACACCTAAGCGCAGAATGTATTGGTCTCTTGACGATGATTTGCACAACACAGCAATAGCCATCACTATGTCTCGCAACAGGTTCGAGACAATAATGCGTTACTTGCATTTAGTAGACAACAATCGCCTGGATGGCGCAGACAAAATGGGAAAGGAGAGACCTCTGATGGCGGCTAGCAATGAGAAATGTCTCATCTATTTCAGCCGAGAGCAAAACCTGTCAATTGCCGAGTCGCATTCACGCGCATATCTCGCGGGGCTGTTTACACGCTATGGCAGTCAATGTCTGTTATTGAACAAAATGCTGAAAAAGATAAACTCGTTAGCATGAGTTATTCGTCATTGATTGAATCCAATTTCGTTAATAGATGAGAAGCCCTGGATGACAACGTGAATTGTACCGTGTTCTCGTCAAAATAATCAGTGAGTGATTTTCATTCGTTGTTCCCTTCTTTGGTAGGACAGCCTGGAACACGAACACACACCTTGAAAATATTGTCTCTTTAGTTAGTAGATTTTGTATGGTAACCCTTAAACAAAATCCTACAATCAGGAAATAACATGATCTTTATAATTTGGTAGTGCGCATGTTTCACGTTTTCTAGGACATTTGATTTTATGCAAGCAGGCGGGTTTTTGCTGTATCTGTTCTCAAGCAACCATAGGCCCTACAGTCCTTCCCACCAGTTTCACTTGAAAACGCATTTTTAAGACACGGCTTACGTTCACATGAATTCGACAACCAAAAATAAAAAAGTTTAAAAAACGCTCTCCTAATTTTCATCGGTCGTGCAATCACTCACAATTCCACAACTCCCCATTCACACCGAAAATGTCGTTCTGATACTCTCCCATGACTTACTGACGTACGGTGGCTGCAAAAGGACAGCGCGACAACTTTTTTCGCCGTTACCAACTCTATCGATAAACTTACTATCTCTATCGATAGACTTACTATCTCTATCAATAGACTTATTAACTTTATCGATAAAATTACTATCTCTATATTGATAGACTTAGTAGCTCTATCGGGGATAACGCGATGTTTCATGACCCACAACGTAAGCACAGCACCAGGCGCAATGGTTATTTAAATCCCATGATGCTTTATATCTGTCATCCCTCCAACAGGGGTTTTCTACGGAATAATAATCACTGGCCATTTGCCTTCTCGGCATACAATACAGATGTAGACACGGCTAACTCATTTTGGCTTTATCAGCCATTATCCCAAGGCGCACAGACCCTACATTTGGTTAGTTAGGTGCCGTTGAACCTCGAAATTGGCGACCATTTTTATACCTTGCAATTCTATGGTTAAAAAGTTCGTTCTGGATTGTTCATATCTGGGCAAACAAGATACGCCTGAGCTAGTTTCAAAGTCCGTCATTGCTAATACGTTTGCAATATTGTCTAAAACCATGGTTCTAGTTAGACCACTGCATGTGCGCACCCAGCCTGAAGTATAGGGGGGCTCAAATTTTTCGGTGTGAGGACCTTTTAGTGAAAGAAATCAACGAGGACTAAAAAACGGTGCCACTAGGTTCAGGTCCACGAATTGAGCATCCGCGCCGTCTTCCCGATGGATTTTGATTTTGCGGACTTTTGTACTTTTGTCTCGTTTACTTGGCTTTTTTGTTTCACTGAGGCGGACCATTTTGCCCAATTCGCCAAATTGGGGAGCCCTGTATGGCTCAGGTACTCATACGTAAGACTGCTCAAGTGTTGAAATTGTTTTTTTTTTAATTGAGTTGACAGTGTTTATAATATATAAGTTGATTTGTTGTGTTGCATATTGTTTAGTTCAAAGTACACAAGAAATCCTGCACACTTCAACACTTTAAGAGCAACGGAACGACACCAATGGTTTATTCCAATACAAGCCAGAAACTACTTCCTGTATTAAAATGGTGACGTCATTGCGATACGGGATAAATTTCGATTTGGATAGGGACACAGTCCTTGGTTTCAGCGAATGTCTGGCAGACAGCGGGGACTTGAAACAAAGCACAAAATCTCTTGTCAAAGTTAATAATTTCAAGAATTCAATCCCTTCTAACAATAATCCCAACATGCGTTTTTCGACCGTAATGTCCCCTTAAATCTTCCCGAGTGTTCAAATTTGAGAGTCGTTCTGCGACAATGGCGTATTACTTTTATAGTGACTGACGCAAACCTAAAAGTGCATGCACGTCTCTCAGGTGTGCAAAATTCTGCTTGTACGTGCAAGTAGAAATGCGCACTTTTTCTCCTGGCGGCATCCTTTAGGCGGATAAAATATGCTTGTACATGTCATCTGACCTCCATTTGCACCAGCTGGATCTGTATTTCATGTACTAGTCCTATTGCTATACGTCGTAATAAATTATCTTTTTCGCCACGCTCATTCACAAAACGGTGCTTCCCTGACGTACGAACTATGTTCATCACGGGATATATGTCGAACATAAAAGTGATTTGCTGAGATTATCCTCAGCGCTTAATCGAACCTGCAACTCCTGGGATAGCGGTCAAACGCTCTGCTGGCGGGCCTTAACCATAATCGATACCATTTGGAGTATTTTAAACGTAGGCCTACTCTTAAAGTTACCGGCTAAAATCGACAAATATAATTATTATGATGCTTTACAAATTAAAAAATCTCCTGCATTATTCTCTACGCGGACTCTTAGTCTTACATTTGCAACAATCATACCAACGTCAAATATCGCTCGTGCAATAGCTAGCATTTTACTAGGGAAAATGTGTGTTAGATAACGACAAAATTTTGTTAAAGAAAACGGCATCAGCCCAGCTATGTCTTGTATCTCACCTTCCCTATAAGGGTAGGCCTGTGTTCTCCTTTAATCTGCTGCGTTTTCCACGAAATGTTTCAACTCTGCCTAGGCATTTACATTGACTATCCCGGTTGCCTATAGACCCTGTTCACGCCGACAGGAGGCGCGTTCCAAAACGAGGCTCGCTACGATAGCTCTGGTGGCTTATCCGCGTAGTTGTACTCCGCGTTGCTCGAACAGCTAGAAAAAATACGGACACTCAACTGTCTGTTTTACAATACCTAAGGATGTTGGGATTCGGAAGCGTTGGGTCCTTGCCATACGCCGCGACGAAGGAAAATCTGTCCGTGTAAAATTTATAACTGTTTTCAAATCATAATTTGTCGCATCTCGGTTGCCGCGGCCATCACGCGGCATGGAGGACCGGAGAATCTTCGGGCAGCCAGGCTGTGTTTTCATGACTATGGGTTGAAGCGCGATGCATTTTTCTTTACAAAAAGGAGAGGGCCCTCCGGCATTCCCTCAGGCTCAATTTTGGGGCCTAATATCGGCCCTATTCCCAAAAATCACGCAAAATTCCCGGCCCCACGAGGCCTAAACTGAATTCCCTTAGTGATTGAAAATTTCTCTCCAACGGTTCAAATCACCTGTGACCGCAGAGGTGACAATTTGAAAAAGTACAAAATCATAGACGGATTTAAAGGCATGGCTAGGGGCCCGCCCCCCCCTTGACTGCCGCAAGCAAATGGTAAACCAGCAAAACCGTCGTGAAGCCGAGGAAATCATTGACTGAGTTAGGACCGGTAGCGGACGAGGGGGAAAAACACGTTCCGTTTTTTTTGTAGTCCAACGACAGATTTCCTGAGCAGAAGATATACATCATCGGAGCCCGCAACTTCCGAGCCGCCTGCGTGCATACAATCGCGCTTTGCGCGCTTCTCCGAGGATGTCGGAGTCCCCCCGGTATCCTAGATCAGCCACTGAAAATGCTACTTGAGACAGAGCTATGAGAGCTTGCAACAAGGCGGGGTGCTATTGATGGTGATCGGGAGGTCAGCAGATTTTTCACTGACCCGTCACTCGGTGAAACTTCGTCTCTCGGCCGCACACTGGCACCTTTCCCCTAGGATATGAACGAGGCCTCTGAAGAAACATGATAACTATGCTTGTTTCAGGGGGATCCAGGAATTTGAGTTGGGGGGGCAAGGCAGAGTATTAGCCAGCCCGTTAGACATTCGCGCTCCTGAACTGCCAAATGGAATCTGGGAGAATGTTATAGGGGGGCATGGCCCCCTTGGCTCCCCTATAAATCCGCCACTGTGTTCTGTTCAGTTAACTGAAATTGAGCTCTAAAACGAGGTTATGCTTTGGAGGAAAGAATTAGGTGTTTTAATTTTAAAATTCAACTTGGTCGAGATTGACATTTGAAAAATATAACACATGAAATAGACGTAATTACTAAAACCAAGAAAGCAGAATTGATGGTCATATAATTTTTATTTTCAATTGCGAGCCTGTTTTTTTATCGTAATCAAAATATACATTTAATAGCATCAAGTATTATTTCAGATCAATGACAAATCAACTGTTAGTCCCGGTAGTCCCTACCTCACCAGGACCTAGGCTGTGCTTGAAGTTATAAGCCTACTCTTGATCAACAAATTAAACCAGATGTGACTAATGCACATGACAGCAAAATGCTATGAGCCACCACTGTCAAATATATCTTCAACTCGTCAACAATACGACCAGATGACCTGGTTCGTGTAGAAAGCATTTTTATCAAGAATTTATTAGAAGAAACGTAACCCTTTCAGGATGATACCTAATCCGTAACACTACGATCGCCGCAATTTGGTCATGTTTACTTTTCATGTTTCGAACCTAGTCTCCGAAAAAAATTATATCCTTTCGTCAGACAACTCTTTGGTGCATTGACTTGTTCTTTAACTGTATTTTCTACGTCTCTGTGGTTAATTATTGACACATTTTTTAAGATTTAATATTCAAGTTGGACTCCAAAGACCGGCCATTTAACTCACGCAATGTAAATTTCCGCTTTGTTTATCGCAGTGAGCCTCGCTTTGGAATTTAATGTCCGCCGCGTGAATTGACCTATCGCCAAGATTATGACGGACGGCTTAATTGACCAATCAGAACGCAGCATTCTTGGCACACCTTCATCTGCGTTTCCAAGCCGTCATTTTACCCGACAAACCACACGCAGTCGAGTAAAACTTACTTTAGTCTAT
The DNA here is from genome assembly GCA_002633005.1 of Phoronis australis. Lineage (NCBI taxonomy): Eukaryota > Metazoa > Phoronida > Phoronidae > Phoronis > Phoronis australis. The sequence goes on along the minus strand of NMRA01000040.1, from coordinate 828,619 downwards.
AGCTTAAGAAATTGTCCGCTAAGAATGGGGAAACGGTGTTGATATGATGTGTGTAGTACCGACAGCCGTTATGCTGCTCCAGAATAATATCCCGTCATTTTTTGGCATGTTCTAAGCCGAAAGATGATGTTGAAAAGCGTAAACCATGGATCAAACTGTACGGCCACACGAGCAGCTGAGCTTAGCGATGTTGCTTGATAACTCGAAGGCTCTAATAAACACAAATATAATAGTTCCAAGATACAGTATGCACTTTTCAGCTTGGTGGCTATGGTGCAGGGCTATCTCAGATTTTGACTCCCGAATTGGCTACGTCTGGCCGCCTTTGTCTCGGCACCTGCTGGATCTCAGCACTCCTCTAGCGGTAGTCCCCGGAAATTGTTGTTTTCAAGGACATTTTTATTTTATGTTTTTTTTTATTTATTTCAACCTAATGGACATTATTTTGTTTCGTGTCAGAGGTACATTTTTGTTATTCATAAACCGTAAGCTGGCGTTCAACTGAACTCTACCGGTTAAAATTCAGAGATTCGATCGGCACAGGGAAGGGCACTGGATTACTGCCGGAACTCAAAGCCTTGGTCTAGCTGTTGTCACTAAAAATAAACTGTTGAATTATTTTTTGACGTGTACTTCTAGTATACACTATGTATGTAGAGTTAGAGAGAGCTCATTTTGGAGTTGTTCAAACATGATATTTATATTTATGAAGCTTTAAAAAAGAATTTGAGTTATTTTTGTAAATACCCTATTTTTGCAACTACCACACCAGACTTGTAATCTTTTGTAACCATACCACGACTTAGTGATCATGGTACCTTTAAAATTAAATGAAAGCTACCTTTATGGAATGAAACTACAAAAAATTCCAAGTTCATAAGAAGGTAGGCCTAATTTAAATGTCTTAATGGTGCAAACGGACAATTCCATAGGCGGATTTAGGGGGGAGGGAGGGGCGCAGGGGCCCCCGCCAGCAAAATGAAACGGCAAAAGCGTGAGGAAATATTGAGTTCAGTAACTAGGATCGGTAGCAGAAGAGGGGGGGGGGGCTCAGACCCCAGATCGCGGCGGAATCGTGTTCTTGTTTTTTAGTCCACCGATAGATTTTCTGAACAGAAGGTCCAACGGTCTACATCCCTGGCCCTTGCAACTTTCTTGCCGCCTGTGCACATACAATCGCACTTTGCCCAATTCCACGAGGCAACATATGTTGGGCCCCCCTGTGGTACCCTAGATCCGCCACTGAATTCCAGACATTAATTTTACTTAGACACAGCCCTAGACCTACCGGAGATAACTGTTTGCCCCGGAACGAGATGAGTGTGTACCTGAGCTATGAACCTGAATTTTTTGATCAAAATATTTCGTTACAAGATTAGAAAAGCTATCTAGTCGATCTAATCAGAGACTATAGTGCATATGTTGTCTGTAATCTATGACCTACTTTACTCCAGGAGTCCCACCAGTTGTGACCTACTTTTCATTTGGCGAAATTTAGCAGACGACAGAATAAAAATATCGGTGAATCTTCACTGATTTTATTCGAAAGATCATGAAACCTATGGAATAGTACAGATAATTTGACTTTAAGGTACATACCCAGCTTTACATGAACATATCGTATCAGTGGCCTTGGCATTTGTCAGTTGAAGGTGGCCCCGAGGCCGAGGGCGAGGGGTTCTTCGGATTTTCGCTGGCTCCTCGAGCATTTATTTTTTCATCGTCACCTTTAAAAATTCCCATATCGTGAACGCGCAAAAAGACTCATCGATTCCACCAGGAACGTCGTTTAGCGACAGTGTATTTGCCTCTGACATCTCGTTCGACTGTCGGGTATCACGTGACTTTTTGCATAGGGGCAGAGCTTGCGATAGGTCAATTGGGTCTATAGTATCGTAGTCGTAATCTCGTGACAGAGGTAAGTCATATGCAGTGACTTCCTCTACACTCCAAGCAAATCAATCAATTGGCCTTCAAAAATTTTGCATTTCTTTGACAACAAAATCTGCTGTACTGAAGTAATGCGGCTTTCTTCTTTGTGATACTTGACATATACTTGCATTAATAATGCGGCGTCATGATCCTTGGGTTTTCTCTGGATGAACTAAAAATCCATTCTTAGGAAATTACTACGATTTCCTCACTAAAATAGCGCGCAAATTGGGAGGGGGCATGGGGCAACGGCCCCGGTCATCCACATTGCTGGGACGCATTCGATCAATATGAATATACTTTTTGAAATTGTGACTGATATGTAATTAAATGTAATAAACTTTCTATTTGATATTTCATCGTTTTTACTTGTCTTAAAACCAGAGTCCATGCATTTGAGTAGAGAGGGGCATCCGATAAAAAATCGTCACCTGCATCATCAAAACTCTGCACGCAACTGCCTCACTATAAAATCTGTTCAAACATCGAGGATCTCGCGTCCGCATCAATTTGAACTACAGCAAAGCAGTCTTCTTATGACGTAAGACGGTAGGCCTAGGTCCACTTCGTTCTTCTCCATTGAGACCAAGAGTCCACGACCCTACGGGCCACTTTCCTAGAAAGACGCCAAACTCTAGGTGCCCAACTAAATACGCTGTGTACCAAAACGTAGTCAACGAAAAAAATATGAGTGAAATAATGACTAACAGAGCAGTGATATATGGAGCTGATTTTTTAAAAGACCACCATGTCCACCCAAAGAATAAGCGCGAGTAGGGCAGCCGAGAACTCGCCCGTGACGAAGTGCTGATGGTTGTTCTGTTTGAGAAGAATGTCTCTCTAGAGTTTGAAAGTTCTCTTCTGGCAACTGATTGCCCCGTGCGCAATTTAAACATATATAGGAGAAGAGATATTGTTTGCAAATACTGCAGATATCTTTACTTTCATACAGCTTCAGCGAATCCGCTAAATTTTTGACAAGGACATTGCTGAAGAACTGTTTAAAGCCACCATGAGGAATATGAAAAGGTCGACGACAAATCGAACAAGGGTAGATGTCATCACGTGACCTGGCCTTTACGTCTGCCTCTAAACAGTCTAAGCAGAAGTTGTGACGACAGTTTAGAGAACGTGGATTTGTAAAAATTTCAGAACATATGGGACACACAATACCCCTGTCAATAATTTCCTCTTGTTCCTCTCTCGATTTTCTTTGTGTCAGTGTTACAGTGGCGGATCTAGAAAAATCGAACAAACCCGAATTCGACTAACCCGGGAGGCGTACCTCCACCGCGAAAATAAAAAGACCAACAACAAAGGGGTTTTGGGTGCTTGGGCTTCAACATAAAAAAGTGCCTGACACCCCCCCCCCTTCTTCCCGGCAATGTAGACCTGATATGAAGCGTCCGGAATAAAAAAAACAAAAGATATGAATTACCGGCGAGCAATAAACCCGCCTTCCGTTACAAAAGGTAACTTTTGATTAAGATCATTTGCCTTCAGAAAATTAGTCCCAAAAAGTTCCTTCATCAGAATAGATGTGATTTCCTGCAAGCTCTTGGCAACAATGGGTCTTGTACAAATCTGTTGACATTGTACTTAGTGCAGTGAAATAGAGCGCTTAGTTTTACTTACTTTCAGAGCAGCAAGACAAGCAGCTAGACTTTCTAGTCGTTTCTAAAATATTACATGTATGTCACTAAGGCTCCAGCCGTTATGAGATTAGTTTTATCTCTCAGGTCCATACCCTGGAGATATAATGAAAGAAGGTTTAAGTGAGGATACGATTTCAAAATCAACTGATACCCTACGAGATAACTGCATAGCATGGGAATGGATGTGTGAGAACAAGTGAGTCATTCATCTGGCTTGTATGCGTTCCGTAGAGGCAAAATACTTGAGATGGTGCAAAATCTTGAGTTTTATTGTCAGTAAGTAAGTAATTTTAACATGTGTTCGTATAGATGGATTAAAACAATAAATACGTAACAAATCAGGGATATCCAGTGCTGTAGTGGGGCGTAGGCTCACGTAGGTACAACTTTAGCATTTTATGGCGTTTGTTTGGTGTTACTAAAACGCCTGCAAATTTTCGTTTTCCGAATACATGCCCATGGGTTTACATACGGAAAATCCCGGTACGAGTTTGTCACAGCAAGAGTTGTGTTGAGCAAAGAATGTCATTCACGGAAGTCCTGGTACCACGAGCTGACATCTCTACTAATTAGTAACGGTGACATAGATATCAAATGCAATAATAATGTTAAGCATCTGGGTGTAACCCTTGGATATAGACTTAATTTTGATGTTCACATTACTTCACTTTGTAAAAAGGCTTCATCATAACTGCATATCCTCAAACGCATTGGTCACCGTCTAAACCATGCAAAAGTGCAAACTTCTCAATTATCACTTTTTCGTTCTCTCAAATTTTGATTTTTCCGTTGTTGTGGCATTTCTGTACTGAAACAGTGCTAAAATCAAGAACGAACACTCAGATTTATGTACATTAATAATCCAGCGACACATGATGACCTCGCTCTCGCTCTTATCTACCTTACACGGCATATCCGCCGTTTCTGAGCAATAGCCGTAGAATGTTTTAAACTCCTTTACAATGAAGGTTCCTCTTATCTACACGAAGTCATTGATGAACGTGAAGTTTCGTATTCTTTTAGGTATCAAAACATTTATTCGTCTAATATTTGTATGGCAAACACTCGTTTAGGTATGCTGCTGCTAATCTCCCAAAACGAGACCCACACTGCTCTTCATTTTCCACAGTTCAGCAGACACGTACTGTAGATACGTACTGTAGATGGTGTGGATCACAGTCTCATTGTAACTTATGTAAACCTTAACTTTTATATTTGCTTTATCTGTCTTGCTTTTGTAGGTATATGCTTTAATATTTACTCATGTATGTCAGAAAATAGCTCTTCAGAGCTATTGATAATTGTATACGAGTTCTTGTTTAAAGAAATTTTTCGTGGTGTCTCATGTCTGGGTTGGTCCAACTCAAAGAAAAAGCCACATGATCTGATAAGTCATGAGTCTATTCTAAGCAATGCAAGCTTAGAAATAAGAAAAAAGGTCTGGTTTGACTACTTTAGAGAGTGCTTGACAACCGTGTGGAGGACGTGGGGTGAAATTGATGGCGACCGTCTAGGGCATTTTCCCCTCGAGTCATCTGAAAAGATTTCACTCCCAGGAGGCAGAAGCGCTTTTCCCATCCAGTGAGCGAGGGCTCTGTCACATGTCGTCCACCGTGACTATATGTTATGGGTTGAAGGGTACGTAGACCACGAATTGTTCGTTATAACGTGAGCTGAAGGCAGCAATCTGTGAGGCTACATACAGCGGACACCTCAATGGATGACCTCCTGTCGAGTTACGGATAACTTCCGAAATCCCCTACACCCAACAGGGGTCACTACTCGGATGATGTGATTTCAGACAATCTGAATACAACGCTAAGTCGTTATACAACAAGTGTATTGCAGTTCACGAAGCCAGTGGTGAATTCCATTGTCTTTTAAAGTGCCCATATTACTCGGACTTCCGAAGACAATTTTTGGCAAACGCAGACTCTTTTACCAATTTTTCGGCAATATTAAATAGTTCCTCTGTTGGTTTCGTGAGTAAAGTTTGCAAATTCATTAAACAGGTTACATGTATGTCTGAATTTAAACACTTTACCAATATTGACACTGAGAAAAAAAAAGTTGCGTTCACAAATGTGGTGATTAGATCTGGTCTGTTTGTTAAAAAGCCTTGTATATTAGATTTGTAGTGTCGTAAAATTGTATTGTAGTCTTGTTGCGTCACTGCATGTTACGTGTTAGTATAAGGTAGCTATTTCTTGGTCTTGCCTTTCTATGATTATAATTGTAGTTTGTAGTACTTGTATAAATCCCATGCAGTTTTATATCTGCCATACCTCCAATAGGGATCCTTACGGAATAAAGATCAGTCATTCACCCATTCACCCATTCAGTCAGTCAGTCAGTCATCCTTTTGTGGAGCATAATGATGATTGATAATTTTAACTTTACTTTTTTATTCTGTTTTAATGAATGCAGATACAGAAGATTCTCAAAACCACATTTATTTCTATTTATTTACATAAAATGTGATGGTAGTTATACATTCAAAGAGTATATCATAATAATGAGAAACTTAGTGTAAAATCATACTTCCCTTCCAAAGCACGTTCCTTTCTATGAGTACATGTACACATGTGTAAGTTCGGCATAAACTTGCAGGGTCGGTCATAACCTTTGTGTGAAAACCTTGGAGGCAATGTCCACTTTTTAAAAAATTCAACACGTGTTGGCTAAGGCCTCATGAGAGGTGTAATATGTTTTGGCGACGATATAGTAGTATAACCTAAGGTAATTCATTCACCGTCCATTTCGCATGTGAATCTCCGACTTTGCTAATTTTTACAAGTATGTGAAATGTGTCGGCCGTAAATTCATATCACTTTTCATCGAAAATATAAAGCCAATGTAGGGAATTTGGAAAGAGAAGAAACAAATATTCTGTTAATCGGTTGCATTATGCTTTTGCAAACTTTCACATCGGTTTTGAACTATTTGGCTTGTTCACAAACTGTAGTTCTACAATGTTGTGACGGCTTATTTACGGGGATACATTTTTAAGTACCCGACTGTTTCACCAGGTCACTCCCGCCCTAAAATGGGTCAAATACAGCCGCCCATTCGGTTTAAGCTACTTCTAACCATTCAGTGCCCTAATATGATCTGTTCTGATCATTCCAAAGCCAAAGTCAGTTCGTCGGTTCATTGACACGTTTTACTGGTGGTTTGTCCTCATTCTAAACTTTTTTCTTTTCCCCCGTATACGCGTTTGTGCGTTAGTTGCCGCTTCCCCTGAACGCGACACAGGATCATCATACCTTCTTATCTGCGTAACCAACGTGTGAACATCGACCAGGTTAAGGACCTCATTTCTATGGCAAAATATGAGTTCGTTTATATTGTAAATCTTGTCACCGATACAAGCATAGAAGGTCAATCGCAGTCCATACATGTCGGTTGCAAGCCACGTGTTCCCGTCTTTCACTATACGTCTCACTTGACGATTGTTTTTAAGTGGTACGTCATAATATCGAGACAAATTCGTTAAAATTGCCGAGTGAAATCCCCTACATTTTGAACATTCCATTTTCAAATTTTGTTTTTCATTCCCCCTGCCAACCAGTGACTCATAAGGATAGATTACGATATCTATGAGAAATGGAAGAAAATAATCATACTGCTTTGCAATTCTAAAAAATAATGTATACATGCCAAAGCCCACTAAACAGTTTGCAGCGAAAGTATATACAGGAGCTTCCCAGAAGCTGAATGGGTTTAAGTTATGAAATAATATAAGACCGCACAATACCAAAACATTTGCTGCAAGTAAATCATAAAGCACTTCTCTTGTTTCCGAATGTCCCAAGTGATCTCCACAGTTAATAAGTTCATTGTCAGGGTCGAATTCCACTTCGCCCCTGGCTTCAGATGGAGTTTTATTCATTTCCATCCTTGAGCTTACCACACACTTTAGCTCGTTTTCCACACAATTAATTGATTCATCCAAATTCTTCGCCAATGTCAGCATATCAAACGTCCTATCATTGATCAAAAGTTCTTCAACTTCATTTGTCAAATCACCGATTCTGCGTTCAAATATAGCAGTTCTGTCTACGTCTAAATTCAACTGACTTTTTATGGTTGATGTGACAGTCGACAACTTATTTAGAAGTCGCTGTTTCAGAATTTTACCTACTCCTTCAAAAGGGACTACTTTGTGGCCCCCTGCGTCTATTCTGTGCCGTTTCTTACACGAAACACACATCACGTAGTCACACGTTATGCACACCGATGAAGCCAAACATTCGTAACAAAGACTGCATTGCTCAACCTCCGATTGCAATTGCTTCATTGACTCTGCCAAATTCTTAACAAGAACATTGCTGAAGAACTGCTTAGCTCCACCAGCAGGTATTAATACGGAACGGCGGCAGTTCGGACAAGGATATTTACGACCACATGAGTTGGCCTTTACGTCATTCTCTAAACACTCCAAACAGAAGTCGTGTCCACATTCCAGCGAGCGTGGATTTGTTAAGATTTCCGTACATATGGAACACACTAACCCTCTGTCGATTATTTCCTCTTGTTCTTCTCTTAATTTTCTAGTCGCCATAGTCGTTAGCTTGCTTGTACTGTAAATACCATCAATTGAATTAACACTACTTTTTTCCTTTACAGACTTTTATTTTCAATGTTTTTAAATTTCAAAATATAAAATATCGATTTGGCTGCACAAAACGCTACTCAAATTATAAAAGATTTATATTTGGATTTGGTGCATCTGGTCTCTGTTTTTTGCTTGTTTCAGCGCAATTTTGTTTTGTTTGCTATGTATCAGGGTTAAACCAAGAAGTTGACTACACTCCTTGGTTAACCCACGCTCATTCGATACAATATCCGTCTCTTTCCGTGCGACGTTATCGTATCGTAAACGCACGCACGCACGCACACACACACACACACACACACATACACACACACACACACACACACACACACAAACACACACACACACACGCGCACACTCACAGGCACACATGCACACACACCCATCACGTATGCGTCAATTTAGAAGTTTGGATTAATTCACCCAATCTTGAGGTTTAGTAAACAAATTAAAAGCGTCCAAACGTGAACACTATAAAACTTTGGAATGAACGTAAAACAGCAAAACTCAAAATTGACTTTTAATGGTATTTTTCCCAAAGCTAGAGATCACTAAGACCCAAGCAAATTGTTTTGAAGATAATTAAGAGTTAAGGGCCAGTGACGAGCCACAGAGACAGGAAACGGAACCAATCATCATATTTTGAATATAGTAGAGCATTGAAATCGCAAACAAATGGACCTACAGATTTGGCATTTTTATGAACATAATACATGTAAATGACCTTCATTTTGCCTGCATACGGTCTCCTTTTTATCTCTGAAAACGGAGCTTGCGACGCACCTCGGGATATACGTCCATGCATTTTGTGCCAAAACAAATTAAGGGAAAAAGTAGCCCTTGTCGCACTTTTGAGAACCAATTCCCGATCTTGTTTAGGCCGTTCCGAAATGGCAGACAGGCATGACGGGGTTTCGTGCGAGTGACCCATCTGTAGATTGCGTGGCTAAATGTACATCAGAGAGCAACGTTAAATATAAGGTTTGTTTCAGTGCATGGTTGACCGTTGAGTGTTATCACCCAATAACTGAGATATCGGGTTGAGAAAAAAACAATGCGAAAAAGAATTTTGGGCAAATGAAAAAACAAATAACAAAAATCTATGACAGAGTAACGTACTTGACAAAATGAATTCGCCAAGTAACAACAAAAAGGTTCCTAGGCTTTAAGCAAATATCATGGCAAACTGTGACGTTTCTTGGTAATAAATTCGGGTAGATCTGTAAGTGTACGTGCCAGAAACATAAAAAGAAAGAGTACCAACCTGTAATATAAGCTACAGTATGTCCTTTTTAACGTTGAACGTCTAATTTGGAGAATCCTTGCTTCTTAGAAATTTCGACTGAAACTTCTTTGCAAACAAAAGCCCAGACTCTGAACACTGTAGACTAGCGACTGACCCTTTGACCTAGAAAATATGTTTGTTGGCTGAAATGAAAACCTTTTAGTGTCCGCGTATTGTAGTTTTCTTTCAAAAGTCCAGGCATCGACGAAAAACCCTTTTCATTAACAACACCCAAAATGTTGGCCTACGTCACTAACAACTATATATACGCGTACACTGTACCACAAAGAAAAAAGAATACTTTTAGCGATACTCTTTACAAAGACGCGTAGAATAAAGCATTATACATCAAGGGTCAAGGGGCTTCTCGGCGAGAAAAACAATTTTGCAGAAATCAGCCGAAGCACGAACTGGATCCCAATAGTTCCACAGTAGAAGTCGAAGGCTCTGCCGCTAAGACAAACTGGACACTTATGTTAACATATTATGAATGTCATGTTGCCAATCTCATTGACCAGCTCATTGAAAAATGAACGATCAAACAAACAAGTTCACTTGCCTTAATCGTTGTGATTGTTTCATTGTGACAAATTAAGAGAACATCAAAATAATTTGCCGGGTGAGTTTAAATCATGTTGAATATACGGTACAAAACATTATGTTAACTAGCTTCATTGGCCACTGGGTTGCATGAAACAGTCTCAAGTAGGGGCTCAATTATTTTCCCTAAATCTTTTGCGTATTTGTTTAGTTCTTTACTCACTGATTTTTCTGTCATTTTATCTTTATTATGAGCTCCTTTTTAACTGACATTTTAAAATAATGTTGCTAAAAGCTGAGCCCTTATTTCAATAAAATAATTCGGGACTTAGACTTAAATCAGGGGCGATGCATGAAAAGATCCCTTCAGACTTACTTTCAATAATACAAACAATTCAACGTAGAGTTCACTCTCGATTTTTAACAAAGCCAAAAATTGGATTAGCACTGATACTACATAATATAGGACGATCAGCGTTTTAACAAGCCCACAAGCACGCTGTAGATTTAGGTAACTTCGTAGTTAATAGTTGGGTCCCTATTTGGGACTGTTTCATGCAACCAGGCAAAGGAATCTTATATTTTTATGATTTGTTTAAAACACCTACTGGTGATTCTAGTACCGTGCGTACCCGCAAGAGTAATCAATTTTACTCACCTGATGAAAACTTTCTTCTTTCAAAATGTATTTGGATTATAATAAACCCTGTTTGGCTCTTTCAACCAGTCATGTTCTGTTCCTTGCTAATGTAAAATTAACGTCACACTTGAGTGGGCATTGGGCGCCTACTTACCTCTAATTTTACCACTACAGCACTGCTTGAAGATTCCCAGTGTGCGATTCTAGTCGGTACACTGAAAGATAAACGAACTTTGTCCTGCCACTAAAAAAAGTTATCAAGTAAGCTCAACATGATAACATTAGAGACCTTTAGATTCTATGAAAAGCTATTACGTACTATACTTTTACTTTGATGGACGACAAACGTGACTTGAGAACTTATAATTTCTTTTATTTATTGATTAAATCACATTTTGTAATTCAATATTTTTCACAATCGAGTATCATTTGTAATAAATCAGAGATTCACCTTCTGATAATAATCACGAAATTATTCAGCCAGCTTGTCTGTTTTTGACTCTGGGTCAGAATTGACATCCACTCCAGTTGCTTCCTAGCTGCCATGGCAAAGGATCTGGCCCAATCATGTGCGCAGTACACGCATGTGATACGGCAACAGTAGCGTGCAGAGGACGGATACGTATTCCTTTTTTTTCTTCTTTTACACTTTCATCACCAAACTTCTTGTTGTAAGCTCTTAACTTTAGTTTAAAATATAAGTTTTTTAAAAATAATATTCATTACAAAATAACAATTGAGATAAAATATTGATTTTGTCTTCTATTTGAGCTAAAGTATGCAATTCGATGACTTTTAGAATGTCATTTGTCACCATCAATTCTGGATAAAAAGCCCATCTCAAGATTTGAACACAAAGTTAATAATTTCAAGAACTCTATCCCTTCTAACAATTATACCAAAATGCGTTTTTCGGGTGTAAAATCGATGTCCCGAGTTATCAAATTTGAGAGTCGTTCTGCGGTAATGGTGTAACTTTTATCGTGACTGGTGCGCGTCTCTCAGGCGTGCAAAATTTTATGAAAGTTTTCACAATCCCCATCTGTTCGTACATGTAAGTAGGAACGCGAAATTTCACTCCTGGCGGCATCATTTAAGCAGATAGAATATGCTTGTGCATGTCATCTGACCTCTATTTCCACCAGCTGGGCCTGTATTTCTGTACTATACCTATAGTTACGTCGCAATAGTTTCCTTTATTGCCAACCCCCACCCCCTCAGGAAACGGTGCTTTGCTGTGACACGGACTATGTTCATCACGGGATATATGCTGAACATGAAAGTGATGTTATAAGATTTGCATCAGCGCTTAGTCGATCCTGCAAGAATTGAAAATTTGTAATAAATTAAAAAACACTAAAATGTGGTTGTTGATCCATCCAGGAAAGTTCATTGTATTCAAATTAAATCTGGTCTGCTGAACTACATGCAAAATTATATTCTTATCACCTCGGAGGCATCACGCCTCCTTTGTACAAAATTAATAAACAACAATTGCTTTTGTTGATTTATAGATCTAGTCACAGCTAGTAGTTTGATGAAGTCTGTTCCATCCAACAATAAATTCAAAAGTGCGTTTTTCGGTCGTGAAACCTTAAATGTTCCTTTAAGTACGTGTAACCATATGTAGTTAGGTAGTATACATGTAACTCGAGTAGAAGTGAACTTAGCAGCAGCGTTGTGTTGTGTGGTGTGACCGTCGATGTGATGGTTGTATTCCGTAGCTATGTGCAGAACACTCAGTTACACTAGTAATAGCAATCAGTGACAGTAGCAAAGCGAGGACTGTCTTTATTAGAAAAGTGAAAGGTTTATATACAAGTTACAAATGAGTGGGTTGCGTGCACTAAACTTCATGGTTCAAGGTCCTACAAGAAATAACAGTAAACAACTCTATGAACCTACAAAACAATCATAAAACTACTCTGCCGTGTTTGCCATTACATACTAGAGTTCAACAAAACATATGTGGATGCACAAGAAGGACCACTGACTCAGCAGAAAGCCAAAACAAGTTACTATAAACAGAGAAAATCTGCTAGTCAAGTGTTAATACTAAAAAAACTATCAAACCAATATACTAAGTAATATATATCAGGAATATATCACGGATTTCATGACAAGTTCTTTATAACATAAAATATACCTGATGGTTTATGGTTTTATGGCGTTTTGTCAATTAAACTGGTAATACAATCGTTGTCGGAGTCCTATCACACTCCACACTCTTTTTGTATTACATTGCAAGCAAAATCATTCACGCATGAATTTCCGGACTGACTGTATTATAATTGACCAAACATGTTTTCTTGTTGTAGTTCGCTTTAATTATGAACATTTGCCTTGACTAAAAATCGACGAGTATATATTTCGATGAAGCTTTGCAAAATTCAAATATGCCCTGCATTCATCTCTACACTGACTCTTAGTCCTACGTCTGCAGCGACCATACCAACGTCAAATATCGCTCGTCCAATAGCTAGCCTTTTAGAAGGGAAAATGTGTGTTTGATAACGACAAAATTTTGTTAAAGAACACGGCATCAGATCAGTTATGTCCTGTGTCTCACCTTCCGGATAAGGTTAGGCCTGTGTTCTCCTTTAATCTGCTGCGTTTTCCACGAAATGTTTCAACTCTGCCTAGGCATTTACATTGACGGTCCCGGTTGCCTAGTATCGCAGACTTAATCTCGTGACAGAGGTAAGCCATATGCAATGGCTTCCTCTACACTCCAAGCAAATCAAGTAAATTGACCTTCCTAGAAAAGTATTGCATTTCTTTGACAACAAAATCTGCTGTACTGGAGTAATTCGGCTTTCCTAGTTGTGAACCTTAACATAATACTTGCATTTATAATTTGGAACCTTCGTCAGCATCGTGATCCCGGGGTTTTATCTGGGTGAACTAAAAATCCATTCTTAGGAAATTACTTCGATTTCCTGACTGCAGTCAAGCGTGCAGAAGGGGGGGAGGGGGCACGGGAAAACGGCCCCGGGCATTCGCATTGATGGGGAACATCCAATCAATATGAATAAACTTTTTGATTTGTAATTAAATTGAATAAACTTTCTATTTGATGTTTCATTGTTTTTAGTTTTCTTAATACCAGGGTACATGCATTTGAGTACAAAAAGGGGCAGAGCCGATAAAGAAATCGCCACCGGCATCATCAAGCCTACTGCCTCACTATAAAATCTATCCAAGCATAGACGATCTCACGTCCGTATCAATTTGAACTACAGCAAAGCCATCTTTCTGTGACATAGACCCAATTCACGCGGCGGACATTAAAATCCAAAGCGAGGCTCACTGCGATAAACAAAGCGGAATTTTACATTGCGTGTGTTAAATGGCCGGTCTTTGGAGTCCAACCTGAATATTAAATCTTAAAAAATGTGTCAATAATTAACCACAGAGACGTAGAAAAATACAGTTAAAGAACAAGTCAATGCACCAAAGAATTGTTTGACGAAAGGATATAATTTTTTTTCGGAAAATTAGGTTCGAAACATGAATACCGGTAGTAAACATGACCAAATTGCGGCGGTCGTAGTGTTACGGATTGGGTATCATGCTGAATGCAGGGTTACGTTTCTTCTAATAAATTCTTGACAAAAATGCTTTCTACACGAACCAGGTCATATGGTCGTATTGTTGACGAGTTGAATAATATTCGACAGTGGTGGCTCATAGCATTTTGCTGTCATGTGCAATTAGTCACATCTGGTTAATTTGTTGATCAAGAGTAGACCTATTAGTTTCAAGCATAGCCTAGGTCCTGGTGAGGTAGGCATTACCGGGACTAACAGTATATATATATATATATATATATATATATATATATATATATATATATATATATATATATATATATATATATAAAAACCAGGCTCGCAATTGAAAATAAAAATTATATGACCGTCAATTCTGCTTTCTTGGTTTTAATAATCGTCTATTTCATGTGTTATATTTTTCAAATATCAATCTCGACCAAGTTGAATTTTAAAATTAAAACACCTAATTCTTTCGTCCAAAGCATAACCTCGTTTTACAGCTCAATTTCATTTAACTGGACAAAACACAGTGGCGGATTTAGAGGGGAGCCAAGGGGCCATGCCCCCCCCCCCTAAAATTCTCCCAGATTCCATTTGGCAGTTCAGTAGCGCGAATGTCTGACGGGCAAAATCCTGGCTNCGTTCATATCCTAGGGGAAAGGTACCTGTGCGGCCTTCCAGTGAGAGGGAAACGTTTCGCCGAGTGACGGGTCAGTGAAAAATCTACTGACCTCCCGATCACCATCAATAGCACCCCGCCCTGTTGCAAGCTCTCATAGCTCTGTCTCAAGTAGCAATTTCAGTGGATACCATGAGAGGGGGCCCGACATCCTCGGAGAAGCGGGCAAAGCGCGATTGTATGCACGCAGGCGGCCCGGAAGTTTCGGGCGCCGAGGATGTATACCTTCTGCTCACTAAGAGAATTTTTAGGCCTCGTCGGTGGGGCAGGGAATTTCGCGTGACTTTTCAATATTTTTGAGAGGGGAATGGGGCCGATATATTTGGCCCCAAAATTGAGGGATTGAGGGCCCTGTCCTTTATGGGTAAAGAAAAATGCATCGCGCTTCAACCCATAGTCATGAAAACACAGCCTGGCTAGCCGAAGATTGTCCGGTCCTCGTTGCTATGGCGGCAACCGAGATGCGACAAATTATGATTCGAAAACAGTTATAAATTTTACACGGACATATTTTCCTTCTTCGCGGCGTGTTGCAAGGACCCAACGCTTCCGAATCCCAACGTCCTTAGGTATTGTAAAACAGACAGTTGAGTGTCCGTATTTTTTCTAGCTGTTCGAGCAACGCGGAGTACAATTACGCGGATAAGCCACTAGTCTCCTGCACAGACCCACGAGATTGGTTGGGGTCTGCTACAGGGCACTTTTCCATCCGCATTCTTGGAATATCATTGGCTGTTCCGATTTCAAGAAACAAGGCATTCTATTGGTCAAACTAGTTCACCAACATGGCGACTTCCAGTGAAAGAATGTCGATGTATTTACAGCTGTTTAAATCTCTCTGTTTTGATCGAACTCCTGCATTTCAGAGCTAACGAGTCAATGAATACATCACCAGTAACGTATACGAAACATTTTATGATAATTGTCCAGTATACTATGCTGGATTCTGAAGTAATGTAATTTTTTACGAAATAATTTGTGGAAGAAATAGGCCGGCATTACCTGCCATTACCCCATTATTGCATTTGGCCACCCACAACAGTCGCGTAGTATAGCACCGAATAGCGGGAAAGGACTAGCTGAGTGCGTCGCGGCCACGGGAGGTTGTCTCGATCTTTCCAGAGCACACCATCTCGTATGTTAACATGTTCATGTGCGTTATATAAGTTCCCGTGAATACCGTGAAGGTTGAACTGGTGGGTCATTTAAGGATATAATACACTGTCACTGTCACTGGCACACTTGTCACTTCTAACAGAAGTTAGGAGCATAGAAATACAGTCAATGGTCCTAAACACACAAACATTAATCAGTCTAGCAATAGTGTTATAATGACTGATTTTATCGCTTTTGGCGGTGCCATTCAGCAGTGCCTTTGACTGCCATCGTACAGTGGAGGTTGTTCTGTGAAATTATGATTATACCCACTCTTTTCTATAATCAGCAAGATAAAACCTCACCCCTTTGTGAGTTGGCACAGTCATTAAAACTGACCCGTTTTGGTGAGAGCCTCAATGAAAGAGTCAACTTTTCTGATAAAATAATAACGCAAAGTTATTATTTACAGGGAATTGAATTTCAGCAAGAATCTTTCTGGGCTGTATTCTTTTTAACACAACAAGCCTCAGTTGTATATGAAACCTTCAGTGGTTTTGGTGGAAAAATGGATCATTTTATACAGTTCGAACAAAAAAGTAAATATTTTGTGTGGAATTTATTTGGAAATTCGCCCTTTCATGCTGACTTTTGTAATGCCTGAGTCACTGGTCAGAGGGGCACATTTGGTCATATGCAATCTATGCAAGTGTCCTCTCTCTCCTGGACCCCGTCTAGTCGACTGTTTCATTTTTTGCTTTCCACATTCGCATGACATCAAGTGTTGCAGTTTGCAACAATCATCTATTAATTTCAGTCTAATTGCAAAACAATGTCTCGGAACCATTCTAAAACATTCCGAAACTACTGAGTTTCGCTGTAATCAAAGCATCCTGGCGTTAGTCATTGTAAGCAAGTGGATTTAAAAACCTGGTTCGTTGAAATGACTAGTTGCAAAAACATCTCACATTTCAAAATTGGAAGCTCAGGGTACTTCAAAGATTTTGAGTTGGGTCACTTAACGCAAATTGACGGCTTCTTGCGCGTTATATGGGTTGGATTGTTATCCAGGCAATAGTCACTCACTGGCAATCTGCATTTTGAGAACAAGTTTTAATGTCTGTTATTCAGTGAAAAACAGGTTCCTGTTATGCAGTTGAAAACACTGCATGGTTCTCAAAGTGGGGGTCCCCTTTATGTGACTATTACCATTATGTTTTCTCAGTGTTTTGAACAACATGCTAGTGTGTCATTCTTGTGGTTAGGATCTACATAATGCAGCAGTGATTTTAGTCAACATTTCTGTCTTTTCGAACAGTTTTTCAAAATTACAAATTTGACTCTTATTGAGGGGGCCTCCTCGTGGCAAGAGTTGAGCAGTGTGAATTGCTTCAGAACATTTCAACTGGCAAACACCCTCACGTTGACTCAAAATTAAAAACCGTGATGTCATTAATGTGTTCCTATAAACATTACACTCATAGGCTACAAATCACACAACATGCCATGAAATTTGTTTCTACCCTTTGGGAACTTTATTTTGCTGATGTATTGATCAGAAATATGGTTTAGGTTAGGGATAGACTGAAGTACTAAGTCTGGGCACTATATTGGTGGGGCGCACAACAGGGCCACCCCATCTTCATTGTAGACCCTTCCCCTGATAGAAACTCAATCCGGTTTTGTGCTTGCCTAGCTCCCCTGTCCCTGTCCCCTGTTCATGCAGTGCCTCCAGGTTGCCTCTCATCACAATCACAATCATTGGTCACCAACAATTTCTGTTGAATAATTCTGACTACACCAATGGTGCAGGGGAAATAGGTCATTAAAGACCAGACTACCATTCAAGTTGCACATTCACTGCCTTGTGAAAGCATAGACCATTATGAAAGTAACACCTGGGCCCTGGGTTTCAACTTTTTTACTAGAGATTATTTTTATTATTTATGACAATTGATGATAACAGCATTGGAGCTAAGAGTTTGAGTCTGAGCTCGAGGTTTTGTTAGAAATCTTGAGTTTTTACTCAAATTTTAGCTCGAATCTAGTGGTCCTCAAGTACTATCTTGAACTTGCAAGGAAGTGGACTGGAAGTGACAAAAACAATTTCAAGTTCAATTTGGATTGAAAGCATCACTCTGGAGGTGTATTCACGAAACATGATCTCATAATCCCTTTTCAGGGTTTTAAATCAATCCACCAAGACTGAGCTAGAACCTGTTTAGCCCAAAAGCATTTAAATACAATGTGGAGAATAAGAAAGCATCTGTACTAAAATGAACCCATTTTAAGTTACTTATCCACAAAGTGTACCATTTTGTAACCTGCTATTAACCCAACCTTTTTTTAGAACCGTCATGTAACAATATAAGATTGGTCTCACTACCAACAATGTTGATTTTGGCCTAAATAATAGCATAAAACTAATCAAAAATGGTCGCATGGAGATTGGCATATTCAGCAGTTGGATTTGGATACTAGTGTCTGGTGTCAGTCTTCGCGTGTGTGCTCGTGGTTAGACTCTTGATCTCGTACTGTTCCTTACTAAGATTACATGTGGCACATTGGCTTCCGTTGAACGATAGTTTGTTATTGCTTAAGACATGGTGCAATAACCATGGCTTTGTGCAATAACAAAGTTTGAGTTCTTCCAAGTCCACTAAGGAACAGGTTTAGACAGGGATAGAAACATGGCTTGGAATTTTCTCTTTTAAGAGGATTTCATATTTTTTGTTTTTATTCCCTCTTGTTTGATTTCAAGCCTCTTTTTTATCATTACTTTGACTTCATTCATGCAAAGACTTTGATTTTATTAATTAAATTTTAAAACACGAAAAAAAAATATTTATGTCACACAAGCCTATTTGTGAAACGATAGATCATCTGGAAAATTTTCCTCTTTTAGTCTTTCCAATTCCTGTATGTAGTGGTAAGTTGTTCAGATCAAAATTTATTCTTTGTCACATACAATGCATTCAAAGCACCTTTAAAGGAGTTTAATTCGAAGGAAATATTGAAGTCAACAGACAGCAGCTGATAAGCGCATTCTGAAATCAACAATTGTGCTTATACTTTCCAAGATGCTCAACCCACATTGTTAGTTATAGGGATAGGGTTCATTCCACCATCCTTGGGTCTTCAGGGTGTAGTATAGTGATTTAGTCGTAGGCATGTTTTATGCGGAACAGTTACTTCCGGTTTAGCCACCATGTTGGCAATTGTCTTTGGTTTTTCCAGTGTAGAATAAATCGTTAATAGCTCACTTGCGAGTTTCTCGCTAGTCACTGTGACGTCACCGGAAAGGGGGCAAAACCCGCCATGTTGCTCTTGTTTTGCCCCGAGTCTTTGCTACACACGCTAAAACTTACTGGAGTTCTTATGGTGAATTTTACGCTTAAAACGTTAAAACAACTTAAGATATGGTAGACGGGTCGTGGAATAACTGTGATTAGACGAAGAAAATGTGACCTTGTTATGTTATGCGAAGCTGTGAATGGACTGAAATTGGAACTTAACCCGCTCTAGGCCTGAATGGCGCAGGCATACAGGGGCGATAGTGTATCCCCATAAAAAGATATTCACTTCAAAATACAGCAAATGAAATCAAATGAAACATGCATATGTGCACATGAAGTTATAATTAACACATACCCTGACTCTGGACACAATTTAGTCTACAAATAATTTGAGCACATTCATGAAAACCTCGCGGTTCTCTAGAGTTTCTCTCACTAAAGAGCCGCCATTTTGAAGAAGTTACGTGAAATCACGCCTGTTGACGAACAAAAAGTCCAAGGGACACAAATCTTACAAATTTCACTTGATATTTTCTCATGCTATTTTGCAAGTGTCACGCGCCAGATCTCGCGCTTCGCTCAGTGTCGCGCTAGCCTTTGCCTCATATTCACCTGACTCAGTTGAACTACTTGATTGTGGTAATCGCGCGCGGCAAAGTTAACAGTAACCACAAAGTGGAGTTGGAATTCTTCGCCTAAGTCACCTGAATTCCCGCATATGCTTCATCGAAGATATGCTTAGAAGCAGAAAGAGTCACTGAAGAAAGTAAAAGCCTTTTAGGTGCTAATTTTATGTGTAGAATGTATTTTCGACGAGGTGAAAACTTTACCAGTGAGCGGATTTCGCCTACCGCCCGTTTAAAATACACGGGACGAAATTAGTACAGAACGCGATAGAACGTATTGTAGTGCGAATCTGAAGTTCATTTGCCATAACAGCAATGCTTTTGGACATTTTTCGAACTAAACGGCTAAAAACTCGAAGACAATAACAGAATACACTCTGCTACCGTATTGGGCAAATGACCAAACGACAAGCTTTTGCCCCACTTCCCGTGACGTCACAGTTAAGTCTCACATAATCTCGCGTTATTGTTATAAACTCGCAAAAGGCCTATT
>NMRA01000040.1:766931-806394 GCA_002633005.1 Phoronis australis | reverse complement strand
TTGGGACAAGTGTGTTACTCAAGAACACTAAATCGTCTGGGAAATTAGATCCCAAATTTGAAGCAGAACCTTACGTTCTTAAGGAGAAGGAAGGACATACAGTGACTGTAGAAGGTCCACAGGGAACCTTCACCAGAGACAGTTCATTTGTAAAACCATTCGTTGAACGCGAGACTGCACCAGAGTAGTCTCCATCTGCTGAGCCATCAGGCGAACCGCAACGGAGTATGGAACGACCAAAACGGACTATTAAAGTCCCATCACGATTTGATGACTTTGTTTTAAACAAGTAGTTGCTCTCATGTTTAAGGGGGGAAGGAATGTAGTATAGTGATTTAGTCGTAGGCATGTTTTATGCGGAACAGTTACTTCCGGTTTAGCCACCATGTTGGCAATTGTCTTTGGTTTTTCCAGTGTAGAATAAATCGTTAATTAGAGTAACCATCTGCGTTGTTGACGACGAACGAAAGATCTAACACAGGATACTCTCCTTAAACCATTCCAAGGGGGGTACTCCCACAGGTTTATACAGGACATGAAACTCAGCTGGGTGATTTCTTTCAAACAATTTCTCTTCAAAATGGTGCTTGAAAAAAATCCCTATCAAAGAAAACTTTTTCACATGAATACAATGGGTTTCACTCTGGAAATTAAAAACACTGCAAATGGTACCTTTTCCTACTGCAGAAGGGGTTTTATTACGATACCTGTATTTTTAAAACTTTGGGCACCAGGCTCATTTGTGACAATAGGAATCTCTGAGCCGGCTTCTTCAAGCTTAATGAGTGAAAAAGACAGCTGTCCAAGAATTACTACGAAAGAATTCAGTTGTTAGCATTAACCCTTATAAAAAGATCGTGCATTTGTAACATTAGGCTACATTTTCATTGAACTCCAAACCTCAGATCACATACCTAATGTTTTTTAGCCACTGTCTAAGTAGGTGGAGATTCTTCTAGTACCAGATTATGCATAAAACTAAAGCTTAGGGTCCATTTGGGACATCTCTCGGGTATTTTCGTAGCTACAAATTTATCCTCGGAACATCTAGAGCACCTCGGCTATTTTCCTATTTACAAATTTTTCTTCGAAACACTTCGGTTATTTTCGTAGCCTCAACTATCCTCTCAGAGATTAATGTTATCGAAAATATGGAAGTCACATGATTTTCAGTATTGAGAATAATGTGCTAACTGAACTCTGCACACTTGCACAGTGCGTTCACCTATTAGGTGAAATTTGAGGTTACGAAAACACCCGAGGTGTTCTGGATGCCCTTGGAAGCAATTGTTTTCAGTGCATGCTCGAACTTTGGTCATTATGGCCAATTATTCTCCACTAAGTTTGAAAGTCAACGCACATTAAATTCACCAAGGACCTTCAAGTTGTGCAGGATCCCACCTCAAAGAGAGAAATGGGAAGAAAATATTATGGCAACGAGGGGAGGGGTGTATCTCGAGAATTGTTGCTACCTGGAGGGTCGAAAATTGTGGTGTTCTAGGGAGTGAACACTGTGTAGGCCACGATTGCACGAAGTGGTGGAAATTGGACTCCAGCTGTGTCTAGTAACAATGTACAGTGATAGATTTAGGGGGGCCAAGGGGGCCATGGCTCAGCCTTAAGTTCTCCCAGATTCCGTTTGGAAGTTTGGGGGTGCGAATATCTGACGAGCAAAATACTCTGCCCCTGCCCCCCTCCCCCAACTCAAAATCCTGGATTCGCCCCTGCTGTAAGAGACTTGAACAATTCATAAAAAGCTTTCAAATAATGAAACTGAAAAATGCCAATGTCAATTCAGGTTTATTTACATAATAAGGAATCGATAATTACATTAATTTCAGCTCAGTTTGTTGATAATATAACAATATAAACAGCTACTTCACCAGAGACTTCGACCGCAAACGCAACCCAAAAATAACTTCTTACTCTCGCGACACCTAGCGACGTCATAACTTATTACCGGATATTAGCATGCGCACGTCAACTTCCTGGTTAAAAATTTCCAGCTAACAGCCAATGAAAACCATCGTTTTAGTGCCCTGTACCTGGACTAGGTTTTAGCTAGGTCCTAGCGCGTAGGTCCGAGCGTCTACTATATCCAGTCGTCGAACTCACGCCATAAGTCACGACCAGACCTAAGGTAGCGAGACTCGTGTACTCGCTTCCTGTCGCCGTAAATAGGGTACCTAAAACGGTAGGCCCTCGGTCTTCTCCATTGAGACCAACTAGAATCCACGGGCCGCTTTCCTACTAGAAAGACGCCAAACTCTGGGTGTCCAAAAAAGTACGCTGTGTACTAAAACGTAGTCTAAGAAGAAAAATATTAGTGAAATAATGACTAACAGAGCAGGGATATATGAAGCTGATTTCTTAAAAGACCACCACTTCCATCCAAAGAATAAGTGCAGGTATAGGACAGCCGAGAACTCGCCCGTGACGACGAAGTGCTGATGGTTGTTTCTGTAGTTGTTTGAGAACAATGTCTCTCTAGAGTTAGAAAGTTCTCTTCTGACAACTGATTGCCCCATGCACTGATTTGCGCGCGGTGGCGTATCAAAGCTTCGGAAGACGTGTTCCAGTTGGTTGCATCTTCAAGTGTAACAGTTCTGTGTCCACAAAATTTTACTAGGTGTTCTTGCTTGCAAGTAATGCACATGGTTCTGTTTTCACAAGTTAAACATACATAGGAGACGAGATATTGTTTGCAAATACTGCAGATATCTTTACTTTCATACTGTTTCAGCGAATCCGCTAAATTTTTGATAAGGACATTGCTGTAGAACTCTTTAACGCCTCCACGAGGAACATGAACAGGTCGGCGATAAATAGGACAAGGGTAGCTGCCATCACGTGACCTGACCTTTACGTCTGCATCTAAACAGTCTAAGCAGAAGTTGTGACCACAGTTTAGAGAACGTGGACTTGTAAAAATTTCATCACAGATGGGACACACAATGCCCCTGTCGATAATTTCCTCTTGTTCCTCTCTCAATTTTCTTGTTCCCATACTGTTAAGGAGTTTTGGATCCAGATGGCATATCCGATACTATAAATAAACAAAAACAATCAAATCGGTCAAGCATTGTGCTTTTAGTAACCACACAGAATCCAGCTTTACCAATAGAATAGAGGAGACAGTGTGGCTCAGTGGTTTGAACTGTAGACTCCCGTTTGGGAGACACGGGTTCAAATCCTAGCTTTACTGGCAGACAATCGAGCATTGCACAAACTTGTCTCCTACTCCTCTAAGCTCGGTCTTGGTAGTGAATACATGCACGGGAATGAATGAGAACCAGGATGTATTACCAAAACGATTTCTGGGGGTGTGCTGTCTCATTTGAAGTTGTTAAATTTTAAAACTGCATTTCGCCCTGTTTAGCTGGCTGAGATACGAAAACTGAATGTGGTCTTTTACTCTCGCAAGTTTGGTCTCATAATATTCTTTATCGTTGCGGAAATAGAATTGTATCGCGGTGTTAAGATTCATTTCCGTCACAGACAATGCGTAGATGCGACGTGCATTCGCTACTTTATCGGGCTGGCCAACCCTAATAAACTCTGAAGCATTTTCTGGAGTCGCTGAAGGTTTTAACGTATTTGTTGGTAACGGAAATAGAACCCCTTCTCGGTAAGCATGCGCTCACCCAGCCTAATATATGGTAGGTTCGAACTTTTCGAAATGTGGACTTTTACTAAAAAGCAGGGTACATTCAGAGCTATGAACTGTGCATGTACCGAATTTTGGTAATTCCTGTATTTTTAGTGGATTTTTGTCTCGTTTTCTACTTTTTCGGGATTTTTGTTTCTTTGAGGGGGACCCTCTGACCACTTTGCCAAATGGAGGGGGCTCGTTCGAGCCATCCTGAGTACCCCCGGGTGCGCGCATGGTAAAGAATGCCATGAGACCGATTTTGTGAGAGCACAAGGCCTAATTCGATGTTCACTAGACCAAAGCTATCTCTCGCTAGAATTCAAAGTTCAATGGTGTAGGTTATAAGTTTGATTAGTAGAAAAATCAAACAAACCCGCATTCGCCTTACCCGGAAGGCGTGCCTCCATCGCGAATGATAAAAAGACCTACTACAAAGGGTTTTGGGAGTTGGGGCTTTAACACAAAACAGTGCCTGACTTTGGTTTCGAACGGCATGTAAACAGCTACCTATTACAATCCAAATCATGCAAAATATTTTCACAGTGAGAGAGGTTAACTGAATTATGAAAACCATACGAAATCCGTAATTCTTCAAAAATGTTCGAAACTTAAGACGACCAATTATTAGTACAGGTTGTAGTCCCACTGACCAAAATATTTGATGTTATCTTACTCTATATTCCTCGACAACACGATTCCACATTCTCAAAAGCTGAATTTTCCCATTAACACTTGGATATTCCCACCCTATGTCACCCGTAACAGCATGATTAGAAGCGAATTTGTGAACAGCCACCGAAGACACTTACACAACAATCGCTAACAGCCACAACACTGAATAACGTAGTGAATGTTCTGTACCTCATATTTTCATTCTTTTTAAATTTATTAATTAACGCGTCTAAAGCTCTTCCGGAAGATTCGGACAGAGTTTTAGCAGTTTCAGAAAACGTCAAATGTTCATTTAAAATTACTCCTAAATATTTACATTTTGGTACATATTGTCTAGGTCTAGTCGACCCAACCGAAACGATCGACTACGAGAGACATGCTTGCATTTGAAGTGAATAGTATTAGTTTTCTCCTGATTAACAATTAGCCTCCATTTTAGAGCACCATTTGTCAACTATATTCAATAAAAACTCTAAATTTCCTTCGCTCTCGGCGTGAAAGTAAGCTGAAACATTAATTATCAGCACCAATAGGTAATCCTAAATATGACTCTTTTAATTCCCTTGCCAAATTATTGATAAATTGTGCGAAAAGAGTAGGAGATAAAACGTCTGCTTGTTTGAAACCACAAATTGTATAAAACCAGTCGGTAAAGGTATTATTACATTTAACACAGGATTGAGTTTCGTCGTAGACATTTTTAACCGATTCATGAAACTTCCCAAATATCTTCATTTTAAAAGTAAGCTATTTCTATCTACCCACCCAAAAACCCTTTTTGCATATCAATAAAAGTCGCAAATGGGGATTGTTTGCTATTCAAGCGGTTACGAATTACCGAGGTCAAAACAAAGACGTGATCAACTCACGAAAGCCATTTTGCTCATCGATAAGGAGCCTGTTTTCTTCCTCGTAGGCCTACTCAACCAGTCTATTGTTCAACACTTATATAACTTATATTCGTTAGACAATGGCAACAAGTTGATACCCCTATCAGCAGGACCCGCGGGTCCTTCTCTGACCCCTTTGAAAGCATACCGTAACGAAAAAACATTTAGAACATAAGACAAAAGGTCAATAGCGCGGTATCATTTTTTAATTCTTCATTACATATTTGTGATCAATTCCACGGCTTTAGTATATTATACATGCAATGTAGTCAAACATTACACGCGAAGGCACAGAACGTGATCCGATTCACACCTGTCAACCATTTTTTTTTGCTCTAACCATAGCACTTTTTGTAAAGAAAAGACATAGCAAACCATACCGCTGAAGAAAACGAATCAAACTTGATATGGTCAAGTGTCAAAATGCACTGCATGTACCTACCCGACTATTAGAGGCTCTTACATCTAGTAGCCTAACTGTGAGTTGTTTATAGGCGTAGTTTTTAGCTAGCACTTTTGAATACTTCGTGCCGAGAAAAAGTCAGTAAACATGATTATGACCGTCACTAATGAATAGGCCTACCTTACCGCAGAGTTCACTGACTTCAGAATATGAGCAACGGTCTGGGACTTCGGCAGACCACGGAGGTGTCATGTGACTCACCATGTGATCGACAGCACAGTTTGCGCGGGATACTCTTCAATGCCCTATCCCAAGTTCCAGGTAGCAGACACCTCAGACTCCCTTGTCAAACTGGGATTCTTCCCTCGTAGTGTACTACGCCGCCGGTTTTTGAAGTTTGAAAATGGGACAAGAAATTATCTTTTACAACCTAAAACTGTTCTATAATATTGCCATATTATGCTCCTCATTAATTCTGCTAGATGTGCCCCTATGCGAAAAGTCACGTGATACCCGACATTCGAACGAGATCAGAGGCAAATACACTGTCGCTAAACGACGTTCCTGGTAGAATCGATGAGTGTTTTTGCACTATTTGAAAACGCGTCGACAGAGACAAGAGGCGATGATTTTCAACAGTGAATCGTACATTCGTGATATGGGAATTTGTAAAGGTGACGATGAAAAAATAAGTGCTCGAGGAGCCAGAGAAAATCCGAAGAACCCCTCGGCCTCGGGGCTACTAGACCGGGATCCCAGAGCTTTTTTGGGCATGAAAAGGTAACCAATTTTCTTTGGTGCCACAGTGCTCTATGGGTATCCTGATGCTTGGAAATGGCCGTCTGGCAGGTTCGCTCTGGTGGGTGTGGTCAGGGGAAAAAAGAGAATTGCACTAAAAAATTGAGCTGGATCAACTTTTCTGGTAACCACTTAAAACTGCCTTCAATACCTGCTACGTCATCCATTGTATCAAAATTGGTCACTGCCAGACAATTTCAGTGGTGGGGAGTACCCGCCAGACGAACATATACAGGGTACAAAAATTGAGCTAGATCAATCCAAGAGGTAACCGCTTGAAACCAGTCGCAAAATATTCACCGTAAGCCCAGGTATCACGAATGAACACTGCCAGACAAATCTAGTGGTGGGTTACCCCCGCCAGACACGCCCAAATACCAGAATTGAGCTAGATCAACCCATCAGGTAACCGTTTGAAACCAATTGCACGATGTTCAGCATCACTGAACATGGAACAACAGTTAGATGCCAGACAATTTCAGTGGTGNTATCAACACCGTTTCCCCATTCTTAGCGGACAATTTCTTGAGCTACAGACTAAAGTAAGTTTTACTCGACTGCGTGTGGTTTGTCGGGTAAAATGGCCGCTTGGAAACGCAGACGAAGGTGTGACAAGAATGCTGCGTTCTGATTGGTCAATTAAGCCGTCCGTCATAATCCTGGCGATAGGTCATAACCACCACTACGCAGAGTTGGGTCAAAGATACTATACCCCTGTATCTATAAAATCTTTGGTTGGGTTTTGAGATTGGGCCTGTAAGCAGGGGAGTGTAAGCCGTCATCGGAGAGACGTTTCAATGACCATCACAAGGCGGCGCTAGTCACGAAAATCAAACATGGCTGCGCCCGTCAAGGTAAAATAAACTGATTTCAATTTTAGTCCTAAAAGCTGATAAAACATGACACTTGGTTACGTTTATGGGACACTTTTCTATTATTTTCTGAATTGACATTATTTCATAGCTGAAAATTTATTATATTTTGTGACGATTTTCTTAAATGCGTTTACATGTTGTCGACGAATCAGAAACAGCCACGCGAATGGCTGTCGCCTTTACTTGTCTTTGCATCACAGCACCGCTAACCACTTGTCCTCTTGCCCCTTTTCTTCGATCATTATTATTATTCTCATTCTTGTAATTCCCAATCCCGTCGTGCCAAAAGTATATTATTATAGGCCCTTTTCATTATTTTGGACAGTCTTGCGCTCTTATAATACTAAACAGTTTTCCTTTTGTTTTGTCAGTTTGGGTTTGGCCCCTACGCCGCTACAGTGTCAGTGGCAATACACTCGGATCAGTCATTTCTAAGAACTTGGCTGTTGTGTTACAACACTAAGAAACTACTTGCAACTAGTCCAAAACCACGTTCAAACTGCAGACTCTAATGATAATAAAAATAATAATGGTATAACCTAACAGAGGAAGTGGTTGACAATACTTACGCCATTGATGTTGCTGATCATCTCACTCTGTCCAAATGCCCTTAAAATATAGGCCATCCTCTTGCAGACATCTGGCAATTTTTATTCAATCTTGGTGGAGCCATACCAACTTTAATTCCTGGACTTGGTTTATTAAAATAAACAAAAATCTTTTATGTAATTTAATGTTTCAATAATGTGCTGGCTTTATACGTTAGTACGTTTGGTGTTTGCTCATCAATGTTGTGTGGAATCATGCAGTTATGGTCTTTGCAAGAAAAATGTATAGACTGGCATTCATACAGAAAAGGAAGAAAGGCATGATTTCAAAATATGACTATATACTCACTATAACAATCACCTGGTGAGGACGAAAGCTTATTTTTCTAACTTTCATTCGATTAGTGTGAAACTGGCGAGCTTTCGAGAGGATGTTCACAGCGTTCCCCACAACCTGTTTTGATTCGTCACTACATCGAGTTAGTGAATTTAGCAGTGATCAGTGATAAGTTTGGCTTGTTGCATCAAGTTTGAAAACCAATGCAATGAGTTTGAAGTATTGGGAGATTAGTCACTTTTTTAAAGCAAATTAGGACATTTTGGGCTATTAGAACCAGTCCAATGCAGCTATTCAAAAGACTTAATTCACAAACTCCCCTCAGTATGGGCATGGATTTTCGAATGCATGCTTGAATTTTGTAATACCAGTTGCATTTTATGTTGTGATTTCCAGCAGTTTTGTGTCGCCAGTTTGTGCCCAATGGCCCAGTTCCGTAAAAGTTATATGCTGCATAGCAGCAACGAAGTCGCATTATCACGCGCCATGTTGTATTGTTGAACAGTGCACCTGATGTCACGCGACAATCAAACTTATTCAGCAGATAATTTTGAAGTTTTATGCAACCCAGACTTGGTGGACTGGCGTGTGCTGTGAACTTTGTGCCCATCAAAATAGAATTGCACTATTGTTACAAAAATACACTCGGAATTTGAACGCTGGAACTGTAAACTTTTCTGAGAATTCTTTCAGAAGGAATAAGCTCTATATGATCATTATAGGGTTCTCCTTGGACAAAAATGTATCAAACATTACAACGTAGTAAATTGCGTGTCATCTCGCATATATCTTCCTTTCTGTTAATTCATGAAAACGAGTAAAGCTATGCATTATTTTTACTTGCTGGTTATGCCACTATGATTTTTACTGTTGAATAATAAAGATGTATTACTTTGGAACACAATTTCAATAATTCGCCTTTTCAAACATGGCTCAGAGTTTTTCAAACATGGATGTGTAAGCACGGTACAAAGCATTCACCATGTTTGACTATATGTGGGGAGAATACTTCTGTAACATTATTTAACTCCCTTTCAGATGTGGCTTGTACTGCTCATTATCCATTGCGTTCACCTGGCCAATGGAGTAAAACAGAAGCACGTTTCTGTTACACTGGATGCCAAATGGAAATCAACGCCAATTCTACTGGAAGCCAGGTATGACATTTGATACTACGGAAACCCTTTTCTGTGTTGATGGTGGTTTCTGTAACAGTTCGTACACAAATGTATGAACTATTTTTCCTTGAGAATGTCGTGTTCTAATTAATACAGACAAAATTGGCCATACAAATCAAAGATGAAAGTCAAATGTTTGAATTATTAAAGATAAATATCAATGGTAACAATGATTGTAATGATGGTTTTGCAAGTAAGTCCATCCAAGAATATGCACAACTGTGTACAGGAAAATTTTCCGAGCATATGCCCCAGGTGTGTTTTTAATTGACACTTTGTACTATTTGAAATGGACACCTCATCCAATTCTTGCATCTTTTAACCATTCAGTCGTGTTACAAAATATTATTGAACAAAATAACACAGCATTTTCCATTTTAAAAGAGGAAACAATACTTTTTTGATGTCACCTTTACTTAGAAGTCACTGACATTTTTCAGTGCTAATTAACTCTTTCCCCATCATATTTTTTACCAGATTGTTGCTCGTCTCAAGTAGATTTGCTTTTTTGAAAAAGTGATCGACTAAACAGTGCCACACCGCAGACTCGATTTTTCAAAAAAACAGACTTGAGTTAATCATGCTTACAACATGTTACCATTGACTTAAAACTTTTAATTTTCCAGTGAGTTCATTGCCAAGGAGAGTGAGGAGAAATTCTGGAGCTTTGTAGATGACTTTTCCCAACTCGCCGAAAATGAAATTGACAGTTGTAAGTAATGTAGCAAATGATAATTAAATGATAATAATAATAATTTGGAATTCGTTGTGATAGAATTGTGAAAATTTACCCTTTTCTGCAAATACCAAACTTGATCTTTAAGAGGAAAGTTTCTGTTGTGCAGTTTTGTCAAGCAGTCCATGGTGAAGCTGTGAACATCTTAAGCAACATGAGCTGTTGAAAAATGAAAGACTTTTTATTTCAGGAATTGTCTTCTTGAATTTGAAGAAATTTTAGCACATTTCTCATTAGCCTCCAATGGATGCGCACTTTGTGGCAGATTTGTGGAATTGTATATTTTTAAATTTTAAAGTAGGTATGTTATTTAGATGTCTGAAAATTTTGACAAAATTCGTGCTTGTAAATTGAAAACTAGGAAAGCTGTTGTTGTAAATGAAAACCAAGACTTCGCAGATTTTTTGGCAGGTATGGTAAGCCACTTAACAAGTGATGTCCAATCCTCTCGGGTGTTTACTGTCCATCAATAGTGCGTGGTCGTCCTTCCCTGGCATGTTTGTTTTCTGTCACAGAACAGTCAGCTGTTTATTCCACTGGTGTTGTAAT
This sequence comes from Phoronis australis, assembly GCA_002633005.1. Taxonomy (NCBI): domain Eukaryota; kingdom Metazoa; phylum Phoronida; family Phoronidae; genus Phoronis; species Phoronis australis. The sequence continues at coordinate 795,756 of NMRA01000040.1, read as the reverse complement.
GACTCTGTTTACATGAGCGATGCTTTACAGTAGCCTAGTCAACAGTTCACTGATTTTCCTGCTTTGTTTCAACAATAGTCCAAAGTGCATTTTCCCGGATTTTTTTATAAGCTAGCTGCTCAAAAATATATCGATTCATTGATGTGTTATTTTCAGTTACTGATCAAGCATTTTATGAAACAGTCAAGAAATTTTCGGCGCGTCAGCTCAGTCAAATGCAGATGGAACTGTTGAAGTTTGCCCTGGCTCTGCGGGCAATGTCTCCAAAAGTAGCCATGTTCAACCAGGTAGTGTGGTACAACAGAGAGCACTGAGGAAGTTATGTTAGAGCTTTCTTGCTTCTCTTGAATGTTATTTTTGAGTAATAGTCACAAGTCACTTATGGGAGTCCCGTATTTTAAAAAATCAACGGTTTTCTCCTATGGATAACAGACGTCAAACTGGTTCTCAGAATCCAAACCCCTGAAAGTGACTATTACCTTATTGTGCAACTACTTCTTAATCTGAAGTTATAGTGCATCAAAGTGCGTCTCGGCGTTAAATTATTTTTACAAAAAGTAAGTTTTAGATATTTGTTTTGTAACACGACAACAAGTTTAGTGAGAATACAATAGGACCCCCATCAGTCTGATCCAACTGGACCGAAGGATTTATGTGAGCAAGACATTTCCTATTAAGACGGCTACACACTGTGTAACTCTGTTGGAGTTAACAGAATATCGGATTTGTGCTCTACAACTAAATTAAATGCAAATTTTCCATATTTCTTCCGGTTACCTAAAAAGCTACAGTCTCCTTGGCGATGAGATTTTTGCTGTAAGATTCAAATTCTTATTCCAGATGGCCAGAGACTACGGGGAACAGTTTGGATTCTGTGAGGCCTTTGTCAACGTTCATGGTCAGATGACATGTGATCTGCAAGTGATGAAGCAGCTCATTAAATCTGCTAGTGAAAGGTATGTTAGGATATTCTTTATGGCCTCCCTTCAACTGTAACGTGTGTAAATTTATTTACAATATGTTAAGAGTGTCACATCGATCCAACTCTTTTTTAAGTCTCATTTAATAGCCAAATGTAATGAATGGTTAGGCTTATTTCCTTCTTTTCGTTGGAAGTCACCCGGAGAATCCTCAGTTTATTCAAACCGCTAGGAACAATGACATAATTGGTGTTTTATTCAGTACGCTCTGTTGCCAGTGGCATAAAGTATGCTCTGTTGTCCGCGTCGGTGTTGGTGGGTGGATGTTAAGAACTACTGCTATATGCCGTTGTTTGGTCACTGTTTTCCTGCGGTGGCACAATATTGGGTAAAAAGCTGCTTCCTGTATGGTTTGACGTGTCTGCCTTTGAGTGTTTCTTGTGTTGCTTAAGCATTGCTAGGACCATTAGAAGTGTTCAGTGCATTTGTAATAAAAATTCATCCAGGCCAAGCATTAAGCTGCTGAGTACCAAGCCTCTGTCAATGAAACAATGCCAGATTTAGACCAGTAAGTGATCTGAATCAAACTTTGAGTATTTTGGCACAAGGCAGGTTCATGACATCTTTATGGTAACCGGCTTTGTTACTAAGTATTGGTTTACTCCAGACAGAAGTTATTAAGTATAGTTTATAAATACTATTTTTCAACGTTTGAAACCAAGTTCAAATTTTAAATCTGATTATCACTAAAACTTAATGTGAACATGAGTATAATGCCTAAATGTTTGTAGTCAAGAGACCTTATTTGTATAGAAGTTTTCGCGGGATACAAGTCAGAGAATTCAGTTTCTGTTTTCTCTCAGTAAAGCACATCTTTTTGCCAATAATTTTGTTGGTAAATAATGCTGTTGTTTTTCAAATAAAACACGATTAGTTAGACATTTTTAGTAGCTGCTAAGTGTTGTAGCTTCATGAAATGCTTGTTTTATAGGCATTAATCTAGGGAATTGATTGTTGACTCTCCCAACAGGCCTACCCGCCCACCATCAAGTTTGACCATGCCTACTCTGATTCTTCCAGGCATCAGTCGCGCTGCTGTACACTGAGCTTTAAATGTTGATTTATTCCCTCACAGGCCTGCCCCGCCCACCTTCAAGTTTGACCACACCTACCCTGGCTCCTCCCAAGCACCAGTGGCTGTGCTGCTGCATACAGAGCTTTTGTTGTTGATAACTTGTTGATGATTTATTCCGATAGGCCTGCCCCGCCCACCTTCAAGTTTGACCACACCTACCCTGGCTCCTCCCAAGCATCAGTCACTGTACTGCTGTATGCCGAGCTGGGCAGGAAGACATTCACAGACTTCCACAGCCTGTTGAAGAACTTGGCTAATGACGGACAGATCCGCTACATACTCAGACACTATGTTAAGGTATGACAACTTTGGCGTTACTTTGACAGCTTCTTCATAGAATATAAAAAGTTGATTATTGAAAAGGTGATTGGTTGTTTCAGAGATTCGAATCATGGCGGATTCAATAAAAAACAAAAAAACCCTGTTCTATGTGCTGTGTTTTTATACTGATGTAACTTCATGTTTTCATTCTTAGTAGAGAATTCAGTTTCACAATTTTACTCTTCTTGCTGGAATGTATCAAAGCTCAGTGTTTAGACTACACAAAACGAGCCAGCTCAGTGTTTAGACTACACAAAACGAGCCAGCTCAGTGTTTAGACTACACAAAACGAGCCAGCTCAGTGGTTCACAACTTGATTATCTTAAAGTTAGTGCATTGTTTAGTTGATGTTTGTTTATGAATTGTTATCCATGAAATACTTGCACCATTTATTTAAATTATCATTGGGACAGCCACCTGAGAAATTAGTACACAACATACTCAAAACCTAATTTTCTGGAGTTAATTTCTTTTTCTCTAATCTATTACTTTATTCTAAATTTCTAATGTTTTGTTTCTGAATGTCATTAGCTTACGTGAGTCTAAAGCAAACCTACTCTGACTACGTACTTAAAAATCATATTTATCTCAGTGCTGAAGCACCCTGTATCAACTCCTTGCTTATTCAGACACCAGTTGATGACAAGGTGCGACTATCAGGCTACGGGGTTGAGCTGGCTATCAAGAGCACAGAGTACAAGGCAAAGGATGACACTAAAGTCGAAGGTGGGTGATATACACCTGGGCCTGGTCGCGTGAAGGTATTCACTGGATAACAGCAATGACTTCACACTATTATGTGTCACATTGCCGTTATTGAGCAATGCACTTGACGTCCATAGCTGTCAAATTTATCCAGATGATGAGACTTTAAAGTAATGTGGATTACTGGATTTCATGACGTATTATGCCTTAAGTAAACTTCCTGTGAAGACTAGTTTTAATATTTGTCTTACAAAAGTCTGAACTTTTAAAAACTTAAGGGAAATTTGAGAAGCTCGGTATAATTCTTTGGAGAAATTTGAAGTTTCGAGAAGCTGAAATTTTACAAATAATATTTTTTAAAAAAAATCTGAATTGAAAAACACTAGGTGGTTGGTAGGCCAACGTAAAAAAATAAACTTTCTTCTGTCGATGCCTATCTCAAGTCTGTGTTATTAATAATTTCATGTTTGGAGTATTTTGTTTTAGCAAAACAAGGTGCATCTTGAGCTCACTTTAGGTCAAAAGTAGTAGTCTTGTTGCAAAGATGCGTTCAGCGTGCCATAGAACGTGAGAAATTCGTGCGTCTACAGAACATAACCCTAGACTCACATGACGTGTTTGATTTCAGACGGTGGCAAAACAGAGGATGCTGAGGATTCTGACCAAGATGAAGACGTACAAGGATTTGTCTTTTCAACACTCAGGTAGTTATAGTCAACTCATGGCTTCTGACTTGTTGTGTTTTGAGGTTTGATGAGTTTTTACTAACCCTTTAATGGACTCTTAAAAGGTGTACTGACTAGTGATCTCCTTTCTGAAATTATAGAATAATTATTTTCATTCAGACATTTTAAACTTGTAAAGTTTTCTCAAATTCCAAAAATGTGATTTTCAAAAATGTTATTTTTTATTTCTTAAAAGCTCACTGTTACTACAGTAGTGTTAAATGCTCAAATTCTCATCTTGTGTTCGTTGATGACAGCTGTATGATATACTATATGAAAATAAGGAAGTAGAGTTTTCCTGTTTACTAAAATTAGTTTCACTGTTCCAGCGTGATGTTGTGCTCTATCTTTAAGAAACTTTACTGTACAACATCACACCTGTGTGTGAACGTCAAGCTTTTTTGTTTTTAATGTACCTGTTGGTTCGTGTTAAAAGTTGCATCCATGTGAATCAACTTGTTGAATTTTATGGTCTTGGTAATTCACAACACAATGTTTGACTTAAATGTCTGTTGTGTAATCATGTCCTTTATAAATTTCGAAGTCTATCTGGTTTTCAGGAAGTTGCATCCAGACTCCGTCGACGACTTGGCGAAATTTAAAGCCCATTTGGTAGAAAGCAGTACTGAGCTAGCTTCACTGAAAGTCTGGCAGTTACAAGGTACTTCAAATTACTCAACACCTACGTTTGGCAATGTTTGATGTCAAAATATATTTTAATCAAACCTCTTGTTGACACATAAATGACCAACAAGTTTACCTTGAAGTAGCGATTTCTGGGCTCAAGAAGGTTTGACACATTCATGTAATTTTCAGAAGACTGAATTCGGAAGGTTCTTTTGAAATTTCTTAGTTGATAAATTGCACCAAAAGGGAGAGGCTGGTTCCATGAATGCACACTAGATGGAGGTACTGGACAGGTGCTCATCCATTTTGATACACTTGTCTTGTTGACATTAAGGAAACATGGGACCTCAGTAGGCAAAAGATGGTATGTGTCCTACTGTTTCAGTGTGTCTAATACACGTTACCGTTTTAACAGATCTCAGTTACCAAGCAGCCCAGCGGGTCCTCTTGTCTCCCCATGAAGATGTGCTCAAGGTGCTGACAGATCTCAGCCAAAACTTTCCCAGTCGAACAAGGTAGTTTCTAAATTCAGACGTTGTATTTTATATCAAGGTCATCTAATGCAGTGTTAAAGGTCGCATTAAAGCTGCATTCTATCCTGTTCAGATGGATAAAAATTTATAAAAATTGAATTTGGCTTCTTATTCTAGTAAAGTCTGTCTCATGGTATTCCTTACCATGAAAGGATTCTGTTTCCGTTACCAACTGTGAGACGGGTTTTTTAAAGTTAACGTTACAAGACTATGCATCACATTTGTGTTATGTGATAGAGTGCTTGAGTGCACAACCAGAGTATTTATTTGTTTTCATTAGCATAAAATATAGTCAATTTCTGTGTACTCGTTAGTTGCGAGGGTTGGATAATGACATCTGTAGTCTAGAAAGTGTAATATTGTGGTTATAACTTGTAATAGACTGCTGATGTTCACTAGACAGTGTTAGCAGTCCTGTGAAGGAAGTCTGTGCAGCATAATCACTTACAGGAGCCTCGCATTTTGAGAACCAGTTTCCGCCTGTTATTCAATGGAGAAAACTGGTTCCTAAATGCGAGACCTGGTAATTTACTATTAACGCTGTGCCGTGTGATTGCCTCCTAGTTCCACAACGTCTTGTATCAATATTTGTCATCAATGTTGTTTATTTGTCACTGACAGGTCATTGGTTAACGTGCAGGTGAACAGCAAAGTTAAACAAGAAATTCAACAAAATCAGAAGGTGAGTGTTGTACAGGGGTCATATACTGGGTTTGATGTCTGACATGTTATCTAAGCATAAGTCCAGAGATTATGTAATTTGTTATCCTAATGGAACATTTGGCTGACTGTAAAGTAGTGACTTGAATGTTGTTTTAGATGGACACTTGTTGACACTCCTTTTTGGGGAAACCTTAAAAACAATGAAAAATTATTCTGGCTCCAATGGTAGGTCCATGGTCTATATTTGGGGTGTATTCTGAATAAAGACCCACAATTTAATGTGTCTTGAAAGGATTAAGAGCATTCTTTTCGTTAATAGAATGCGTATCAATGAAAACTTGTTAACCAAATACTCAAATGTACCAAATATTAATCCTTCTTTTCTGTTTTAGTTCCTTCAAAATAACCTGGAAATTGGCATTGGCGAGTCCGCCCTGTTTGTCAACGGTTTACAGATAGATCTTGAGGTGATGGATATGTTTCTCCTGCTGGACTTGATGCGGTCTGAGGCCAAACTGTTAGATGGGCTCCACGCTACAGGCATACAGGTCTGTGGCTGTGTTACAAGTGTTGCATCTCTATAAACCAGTGAAACTGGAAATTATGAAGTTAAAGCGGCAATTCACTGGTCTTATTTAGACCACTTATCGTTATGAAATTGGCCACGTATTGTGAGTAAATCAGGTGTGATTTCAGAGCTTAAAAAGAAGTGTCAAGTTTGTTGTTGCTTTTGCTCAGGCTCTACAAGATTGCTCGTCATTTTTATGCGCCCACATATTTATATGTGGACGCATTATGCCGTCATCTCTGTCCGTCCGTCCGTCCGTCCGTCCGGGCGGCGTCCGTCCGGCGTCTGGCGTCCGGCGTCCGCTGCTCTATCTCCAAAACCCTTTGACATAAGTTCATGAAATTTGGCACATATGTTCCATTCATGAATGGGACGGCATGTGTGAACTTTCGGACGGATCCGACTACCGGTGTGCCCCCTAGTGGCAATTTTAGTTTTTTACGCTTACCTTTGTATCTTCAAAAGTCCTGAACGGATTTTCATGAAATTTGGTATGTAGGCACCTAGTAGTGAGATGACGCTATCCTGCCGTTTTCGGATNGACTTCAGACATGACTCTGTTGTGGTAAGATTGGTCTAAGTTTAAGGTAACGCCAGGCGAGTTCTCACCACGTTCTCGGAACTTTTGACACACCGGGACAGAATTGTGTCAGAACTAAACAAACAGTGTACTAGGCAGTTGTTACTCTCCAAAAGAAAGAGAACTGCAAGGATGGTGTCGCTGTTGTGTTTTTTCCAGTTTCCATTCACCCCTAGTCTGTGTATTAAACTTTTTACAATGGTCTGGAACATAATGAGATCTGCTTTGGTGACAGGGCCCCTAGTTTATTATAAACTCTAGCAAATGTCTCCATTGAAGTAATTGCAAAGTAACTCTGATGCATCCTGTGCAGTTTGAGAATATTTACATGATTGTGCTAATTGACATGACACTTGTGTCTAATTGATTGATTATTCAAGAAAAATATAAGCAACTATTAGCGACGACACTGCCTTTTAATTATTGACAAGAGCAGTGGCCCCTGGTGATAATTTCGGTAAGACTTGACTGTTTACACTGCACAGCATCATCGACGCTCCACTATTAAATCCACCTGTTTACTGCAGAGTTAATAGGCGCTGTTAACTGTGATTCAGGACCGAAGTTAACTTTTCATAATGACCGCATCTCCCCCAAAACAACGCGTTGATGTTAGTTTGAAATAGCCTTTTTATTTTGTGAATTGTTTTAGTACAATATTTTTTCATCGTTGTTCATCTTGGTACTCTTTGAATACAGTGTACAGGCATTTTATTTTGAACTGTCATAATTTTGAGGAATTTCATTTAAATTATTCCTTTTTGTAGTGGGTGAATGATTTGGAGAATGATGCCAAGTACAGACGTTGGCCCAACAATGTGGAACATATGCTTCAGCCAACTTGGCCAGGCATGCTGAGGCATGTGGCCAAAAATTTCTTCCATTTGGTGAGTTTGGCAATCCGTTGATTTATAGGATCAGACCACCAAACTTTACTTCAGACTTGACTCGAGAATTGACCGATGGCATCGCCTGAAATTTGTACATTTAATCAAATTTTTCACGCAATTGATCAGTATTGGTCGATGTTTCAGTTAGTCTGAAGTTCAGTTTCATAGACTCGGTCCGTGGTTTTTTCTTTTTTAGTTATGGCTATCTCTTCAATTGGTGACTATCAAAGAACTGTGTTTTGTGATTCCATATTTAAGACTAGTAACACTGTCTCTCCCTTCTGCAAAAATTTCCTTGCTTTCATATCCCTGCTTTAAGGACTATATTGTTTCGATTGTGTCAAATCACAGTTATATTTTTGAATTTTTATAGCTAAATTTCCAGTGTTCATAATTCATTTAATTTTTAAATCTTGTTTTATTTAAGACTCGCCTGATGCAACAGAATTATAAAACAGTTAATTACTGAATACTTTTTGCTTTTGTTCTTTACATGTACTGAGTTCTTCTTGCATTTACTAGGTAGCTGCTTAGAATTCTCACTGTGTTTTTAGTGCTCGCAATTCTCTCTCAGTGAAGTGATATTTGAGCCAAGTGGTACACTGTATGTTGCTGAACTGAGCCTTGCTATCCATAAAATAGACTCCACAACAAGTCCACTGATATCCCCATTGGGTGCAATGAACTATAAATAGTGATAAACCTGTGGTCAATTACGAGGTCCCGGTTTTTTAATAACCAGTTTGATGCCTGTTATTCAGTACAGAAAACTGGGTCTCAAAATCCAGGACCCCGCAAGTGACTATTGCTAGTCTTTTGGCCTATTGCGTTTGGCCAATACAGGATAGTAACTGGTGTTGTCTGGTCTTGCCCTGGCTAATGCTAATTTTAAGCCAACCACCACTACCCTCATAGTTGGTAAATTGAGGATAGTGTAGGTTCTGTTATGTGGCTGGTAAGTGAGAGGTGTAATGGTTTTGTTATGGTCGCCAGCTTGCAAGCATTTTGTGTAGACTGCAAACATACAGTGGACACCGATAGCCAGATACGTTTCTACTGTGTTGTGACCCGTTTCATGGTAATTCCATATTACAGGTGTTGTACGTTGATCCAGCCGATAAACAAAGCATACCTCTGGTAAAAATGGCCGAGTCATTCTATGTGCACAGTGCTCCCATCAGGTACTTAATAGTCTTTTTGTACATTGACATTTGTGGTGTTTTGATGTTTTCACTTCATGTAAAAATGCTTCAAAAGGGAACCTATATTATCTCATTTCAGTTGTCTTTCCTGATCTCTATGCTATTGACTTAAGTTCACACCTCAATTCCTCGATCCACCGATTTTCTTGTGGAGAATCATGTTCCTGCATGGTATTGGATACTTGCTAAAAGTGACAAATACGACTGCCTGCATTGAGTTCATGTCTGATTTCCCTTGATCATTTGGTTATACATTCAACACTTTACATGTTACCTCATATGCCATGCTCTAGCTCTGTTCTGATTGGAACAACACTGCATTGTGCCAAGTTTCACTCCATTTCTGGGTTCCATCATTGACATCACGTGGCGGGAATCTGTTAAATTGACCAAATAATTATTTAATTTCAAATAACCAAAATTTTCAATTGTTTTGAAATTAAGTGTTCATGGCTGTAGTCTGATGTAATGTGCACATATTTTGAGAACCAGTTTGATGCCTGTAAGCCAGTGGAAAAAACTGGTTCTCAAAATTCTGGCATATGTTTTATCAGACCATTACCATTGTCCAATGTTAGAGTTTATGTTATTCGCATACAGTCCAGGACAACATAACAGTTTATGGTCATGATGGCTTTTAATGCATGAAGAATGACCCACCATGACCTGCTATTCTAGAATGAGAACTTCCATTAAATACCCATCATTTCCTATCGTGGCACATGGCTGTTACAAAATGGCTGCTACAACATGGCCGCGCTCAGCATGTAATTATGGGTAAATTCTGGATAACTTTGTTGCGTGGCTTGCGTTCTATACTGTACAGTAACAGTCACCTAAAAATTACTAGAAAAACATTTTGGGGTGCCTTTCACAGTCATGTTGATTTTTGACCGTTCAAGGATTGGTCTAGTGCTGGTCTGCTCTGCTGGTGAAGATGTGGACTACACTCAAGATGCATGTGTCGCCCTCTACAGGGCCTTCCAGTATGTGGAGGACTCCTACGACGAGGCTAAAGCTCTCTCATTTCTGACGGATGTGAGTCAAGACTGTGAAATTTTTAGCATTTAGCATCTGCTTGCAATTGACCTGAAACAACATTTGAATCATTGGGTGATTGTTGCTGTATCATCTGTATAATGGCGCCACTTCAATCTTCATTGCCCTAGAGATACTTTGTACTGTTATATTGGTCAGCAGAAGATGAGTTTCTGTTAACTGGTGTTCAATTTACCTTGTCAGTTTTTTCATCAAATATAACCTCTGATCTGTAATGAGATGGCAAATTTTTAATATGAAGTGAATGAAATGTGTTTATCAAGCAGTCAATTTGATTTCATTTCATTTGTTGTTGAACTTGTTTCATTGATGAAAGATGGTCTGTGTCATACTTTCTTGGATCAAATCCTGCATGGAACTTTTGTTACATTGCATTCTGATTAGCTTGAATAAAAAATCTGCTATATGTATTCATGACATTATTTTATACTTAGTGCAAACTTCTGAAACACTAGTAATGGCTACGTTTCCATCAGGATCTACACAATATTTTTTTTACCTTCCAGGTTTACGAAAAAAGTGACGATGTAACACCTGAGCACGTAGTCTTTGTGTTCAAGAACACGATCACGTCACGTAATATTGACGGCATCCTAGGAAGTGGTTCACAATATGATGAGAGCAGGCTGGTATGTACTTTCTGTTCTTCAATAGTCTATTAATTGGTTGTACAATACTTTATGTAATGCATTTGGTAGCTTCAGCAGTTCTCTACTTTGTTGAAATTATTTAAAGCAAATATAAAGCCACCTTCCACGCGCAAACAACGTTTGAAATTGGTCTCCAATTGTTCCGTAGTCAAGTGGGAGGTGACTTCAAAGCTTTGAAAGAAAATTTACTGTCAGTAACAGTTGTTTGAGACTAAGGAACTGCAAGTTGGCTTGTGGTGGTGTGTCGTTTTAAAGTGCGGAGCATGGTTTCATGGAAGAATCTACTGTCAGTTTTCGCACACTCATGAATCGCTTCTCATATGAGCAAGGAACAAATTGAGAAAAATTTTATAGCAGTGAGAGATCTAAATGAAAAGATTGCTTCTTGGACGGAACACAGGGTTGTAACCCCTTTAACATTGATGGCAGTGTTTGGGCTATTGACATTTTGTGGTCTTGTGCTGCTGGAATTGTTTTCACAGCAGAAGATTGAAGCTTAGAAACTTTTGTTGGGTCTTTAGTTTATGTCATACTAATCTAGTATTCAATTTTTTTAATTCCAATAAAATATTTTAAAGTTTGTCTTAAGGTCCATTAACCTGTTATATAATTTGCACCTTGAGAATGATTTTTGGCCTATCAAAAACTTAACATTGTTACTAAAATAACTCACTGTTATATGTCAAAGTTTGAGCTTCTGTATTGTTTTCATCTCCCACTGAACATCTTATGGATAATGTATTTTAATGTGACTTTGTTTCAGGAGACTCATGACTACTTTGAGGGTACAGGCCTGGGTGACTTGCCCCAGGCTCTACTCAATGGTGTGCCCCTTAAGAAGTCTGTGCTGAACATGAATGACTTTGAGGAGAGTGTCGTCTCCACGGTTATGCAAGCTACATCTAGTGTTCAGCGGGACGTTTATCAGGTGGGGAAAGGCTACCATATACTCCCCAGTACTCTCTCTGGGCTCTTAGAAAATTGTTTGAGGGCCTTTTCGACTGGGTATCCAAGGTCATGTTCAAAGGGGAATCTGATATTTGGTAAATAAAAGGGATTTGGAGAATCGCTTTGACATAAGATGTTCTATATAATAATNCATGGTTTCATGGAAGAATCTACTGTCAGTTTTCGCACACTCATGAATCGCTTCTCATATGAGCAAGGAACAAATTGAGAACAATTTTATATCAGTGAGAGATCTAAATGAAAAGTTTGCTTCTTGGACGGAACACAGGGTTGTAATCCCTTTAACATTGATGGCAGTGTTTGGGCTATTGACATTTTGTGGTCATGTGCTGCTGGAATTGTTTTCACAGCAGAAGATTGAAGCTTAGAAACTTTTGTTGGGTCTTTAGTTTATGTCATACACTGCAAGTCTATGCAATTTAAAATACTAATCTAGTATTCAATTTTTTTCAATTCCAATAAAATATTTTAAAGTTTGTCTTAAGGTCCATTACCCTAACAGTTTTATAATTTGCACCTTGAGAATGATTTTTGGCCTATCAAAAACTTAACGTTGTTACTAAAATAACACACTGTTCTCCTTATGTCAAAGTTTGAGCTTCTGTATTGTTTTCATCTCCCACTGAACATCTTGTGGATAGTGTATTTTAATGTGACTGTTTCAGGAGACTCATGACTACTTTGAGGGTACAGGCCTGGGTGACTTGCCCCAGGCTCTACTCAATGGTGTGCCCCTTAAGAAGTCTGTGCTCAACATGAATGACTTTGAGGAGAGTGTCGTCTCCACGGTTATGCAAGCTACATCTAGTGTTCAGCGGGACGTTTATCAGGTGGGGAAAGGCTACCATATACTCCCCAGTACTCTCTCTGGGCTCTTAGAAAATTGTTTGAGGGCCTTTTCGACTGGGTATCCAAGGTCATGTTCAAAGGGGAATCTGATATTTGGTAAATAAAAGGGATTTGGAGAATCGCTTTGACATAAGATGTTCTATATAATAATCGGATGAAATTTGTTTTGATTGAAGTCAATCAAGCATGTCCCCATATTTGTCATCCGTAACAAATAAACTTTGTACTATCAAATCTGTCAAGAGGAAATGCAAAGTTTGAAACGTTCTGCATGTCGTCACCTAATGAAAGCAAACCTTGCTACAACGTGTTGATGATTTGGTATAGAGACATGGTGAGATTCACCTTCATAATGTGTTGCCATTTGAAAAAGATCTCTTTCAAGGGAAAGTTCTCACCACAAGAGGTATTATCAGACAAGCTGCTGAAAAGTACAGTTCATGACGAACGTAATCGGGCAACCGTTTTCCCATCGTGTTGGCTAATCCTGTCTGTTAATAGCAAAAATGATTTGTAGTAGCTGTTATGGTGGCAAAATTCTAATTACGTAATGTCTTAGCTACTTTTTAATTCTAACCTCCCTGTTAATTCCACTTCATTAGTAGCCAGAAGAGAAGACTACTTTGTCTGTCACAATGAATTCAGATCAGATTCCACCCATCCTTCATGGCGGGAAATACTGGCAGGTCATTTTGACTGAATACTTTTGCCATGTACTGTATTCATGATTCAAGAGGCTACACCAGAAAGAATTTTCTTGTCAAAAAGCAGAACTTGTCAACTTAAGAGGTATGAATTACGTCTTGTTGTTTACAGGGCAGAATTCACAACAGCATGAACATCTTGGACCACCTGATGGATAAAGATCATGTGTTATCAAGGCTCAACTCCAGAGTTCTGTCCAACACCAATGCCACCTATCTGTCATTCTCTGAAACAACAAGTATGTGGAATTACTGTAACAGTTGACTTGTTCATACGTTTTTAGTTCTGTATTTAAGAATTTTTGTATTTGGCATTGAACAGTAAGTTCTGTAATTAGTTAATTGTCTCTTTCATCGCTGAATTTGAACTTTTGAAAATCTTTACTTTGATATCAGATATATTTGAATATTGTATTTGCTTGAAGAATTTAATCCATAAAGTCTGTGTGAGATTCCTACCGTTCTCCAGAGGTCAGAGTTCAACGTCGTGCACTATTTGCCCGATGCGTCGTGGTTCTTTGGTCTAGTTTGTAACTTCCTTCATTCCTGATTTCAGACGAGTCCCTTGAGACACCTCCAGATGCTGACATGGCCTACGACAAACTGACAGCAGCCATTAGTACAAATATGAAATACCTGACTAAACATGGTGAGCATGCCAAGCTAATGTCACTGTTTCAGTTCGTTTCAAATGCAAATCCATTGCGAAATCTTATGACAAAATAACACCTCACATATTTAGTTCACTGCACCTGTTTGTGATTTATTATCATGTTGAAACAGCTGGTTTTGAATTGAACCGCATATCACTGTAAACTTGTCTTCGTTCCTTAACGTAATCATTAAAGATCATTTTTGGTGCTTGGAAAGAACTGAACTAACGAAGCTCATGTGAGTGGGTCGCTGTGTTTAACGGGGCATGGATTTTTCCTCTTTTAGGAGGATTTCCTCTTTAATTTCCAGTTTCCTCTTTTTTTCGTCTTTTTTATCATGATTTTGACTTTATTCACGCAAAATCCTTTATTTCAGTTGAATTTTACAACACAAAGTATTTCTATCACACAAACCTATTTATTTGTGGAACAGTAAGTCACCTAGAAATTTTTCCTCCATTTTTGTCATTGGTCATTCCAAGTCCTGGTTTAAGCACTGAAAGTACGAACAGTGGTTGTCAGCTGGTTTGGGTATCAAGTGTCAATCCACCCAGTGTTGAAATGATTCCTTGGAATTAGACCAGGTGTAGTTAAACTTTGGCACCTTATTAAGATTAGAAGTGACTTCTGAGATTGAGAAGAGTTGTCTGACCTTGAATTGTTGAAAACTAAACTCGGTGTGTTTTTGTGTCCAGATCAAAATTCTTGGAAACATGCTGGTTCCATGATGGAACACCAGGTGGGGTTACTAGTCAGTAACTATATTAATGAGATATTTAAGTTAATTGTGTTAAGTGTTCATGCTCTTCTTTCAGAGGATGATTCGGTCCACTCGCTTACTACCTGGGTGGTCACTGATCTGGACACAGAAGATGGACGTTTGCTGTTGTACAGCGCCATCAAGAGTCTGGTGAGTAAACTCTGTGTTTTGGGGTCAAGGGTCATGTGAGGTCATGTGCAGCTTAAGGATAATTTAACAATGGGTTGTATGCCAAACGAATCTTTAAACATTGTTAGTTTTGTTATGTCTTCATTGAAAAGTTTCATTAAATAACTTCAGAATCTTTTTAATGTTAATTAACTGATTTTTCATTTATAATGATTTGTAATCATTTTCTACTGATCAGGTATAAATTTACATCTTGAGATTTTATGTTATTTTGTTGTTTGCTTTATTTCATCAGTAAAGCCCTGATGTTATGTGCAAGATGACACTTTGGAAATGTTGCTTGACTGTCTTTTGTGTGGTTGTTGAGAGTTGTATTACTTTTTCACAATCCTTGTTCATTTGACTGTTCTAATTATATTTTGAAGAATAACTTAAAGGTTAGTAGTGATGTTATGTGTTAGACTTCATTCGGTTTAGTTATTGCGGTACATTATTTTGTTGTGTTGAAAGCATTCGATACCTAAACTTGCATTTATCTCCATCACCGTCCATATTATGACTGAACAATTTTAAGATTTGTCTTGTAGGGTTACCAGAGTGGTAAGTCCGTATGATTTTTCCTACCCAGGGTTGTTTCAGAATGAGGAAAGGTCAGGTCACAATAACAGACTCGGTTATTGGTGGTGTTTTGACGTTTGAATGCCTGTAGAATGAGATCTGATGAAAAATGTTTACCAACATGTAGCCTGTGGGATAACTCCCCCATGTCATTTCCTGAATGCTTACATTAATGCCAGTAGAACTGCCACTTCACTAGCGCCACCTGGTGGAGTCTGACTTTATCTTTGGAATCTGTTTTCTTCTTAATGGAGTAAGTGAGGTCTGTTAGTGATATGTGACTTGGTGCGGTTCACGCTCCTGATGTTACATAATACATACCTCATATAATACTGTTACAGAAGTCTACCAGTGACATGCGCCTGGGCGTGGTTCACACTCCTGATGTTACATAATACATACCTCATATAATACTGTTACAGAAGTCTACCAGTGACATGCGCCTGGGCGTGGTTCACAATCCAAAGGCGATACACGATGATGATGACTCAGCTCATTTCATCTCTCGAGCAGTGCAAGCCGCTCTGAACAGTCAGCAGATGAAGCATGCCAAATTGTTTGTCACTAAACTGCTGAAGGAAGAAAATGTTGTAGCGCTGACGGAAAAACAGAAATCTCTTGCTGACTTGGAAGTTAATGTAAGTTAAGTGTAATTATGTTTTTCTATTTAGATGATAAGTAGTTTTATTCATGGCTTACTGCTGAAAGACTTTCAGTTACGTGCCAGTAGTTACAGGATTTATCTCCCCTGTTTTATTTATACATGGTCCACTGATTCCACTGCATGCCTGGTTGGCGTTTCAATACTTGTTATCTTGAATATTATACCTAAAATCAATTGAAGTGTTAACATTCTACTGTTGGAAAATCATGAAACAGAAGCTTTAATTTTAGCCTGACTGCTACTCAGACACACAAAGTATTTCTCAAACTTTTCCAAACAATGATAGAAAATGATTTCTAGGCATCGGTGGCTAAACGTAACAAGTTCCAAAAAGATGCCAGTTTTGAGAGGTCTGGAAATCGTTCCAAAATCAGGCCTGATAATAATTATGATTATATATTACGATAATGATTATGATATTGATCATGGTTGTGATAATGATAGTAGGTTTGTAATATTGGTAATAATTTTCACAGGGCATGAAGATGAATCGGTTCAACTCGGCCATGGACAATTTGAAGAGCACCTCGTTTTTGAAGTGGGGACAGATGTTTGCCCAGCGGACACTCCGGTTCCGTCCAGGAAATCGCGGTATTGTGGCTAACGGCAAGGTGTGTGTTGGTCCGATTGAATTGAAGAATGATTTTTGTCATTACCAGAATGTAGAAGTTTTCTGAGAAAATTGTTTTAATTAATGCCTAAGTTTTCACAAGGACCCTAGAAAAATGTCCAATTTTGGTTAACTATGGAACATCGTATCTCAGAAATGGCTGACTGGATTCATATATGTAGCTTTCAGACACCATCTTTTGTGCACTGTCCTCTGGTCGTGTTGTTGTTTGTGTTGTTTTTTTCAGTGTATCTTTGTTTTTTGATAAACTTTACTGAAAATACATGGTCACGTGACCCAGTTAATGGGAAGTTGATATAAAACCATAAAGTTCTACAATCTTTGTACTTTAATAAAATATATAATTTTACTGTGTTGAAATCTGTAGTTGCATTGATACTGTCCTGCACATCCGAACTGCTATTTGGTAAGTTTCAAGTTCAGCATGAATGGCTCAACTTAATTTCACTGTCGTGTTGATTTCCTATGAAGATGCTTGAATAACTAATGATTGTTTATTTTAGATTTTGGGCCCCCTGCGGTCGGACGAGGCTTTTGTCATGGAAGATTTTGTTTTACTTGATCAGTTCACCGTAAAAAAGTCAGCTAGTAAGGTCAGGGATGCCATCCATCCTTTGAATCTCAGACCAGCTCTGTAAGTCGGCAAACAAAGGCAGATAGTTACTTTATTTGTACTCTTCCGCTCCAGTAATACACTCTGTAGGGATCAGTGATAAGTAAGGATTTCTCTTTTGTTAGCTGAATGAAATTCAATGAAGTGGTTACTCGTTGAAGTGTTTAACACTTAGTATTTAATAGGTTTTTGCTGTGTCAGTCCACAGTTTGCAGGTTGTGTTCAAGGTGCAAATATGGTGATAGGGACAAATTTGACCAGTTGCTGTGGGTATGTTTTTGTAATGCAAACATTGCAAGCACATCTTAAGTGTAAGACTTGGATCTGTGACCTCCAAATTTGACTTGAGACTTGTCTCAAAAAGTGGCCAATGGCACATTGTGCTTCGAGTAATATCTGCATGTTTACATGATATCATTGCAATTTTTTTTCAAGTCAATACGTTTATTATATTTACAACTATAGCTCACAGAAGAACAATGTGATGCATGTTATAAACATTACTCATGCAGCTGGGGTGTAAATACACAAGTCAAGCTTATTGTAATAAAAAACATACACATCCCATTCACACTGGAATCCACTTACACCACAATTTGTAGTTATTAGATTGTTAGACAAAAAGACCTTATACAGAGATGCATCTTTTTTCTAAAATGATCATAATTTAATTACCTTTCCTATGTTATGATATTCAAAAATTTGATTTTTCATCACAAGTTTTTAGTGGAAGTTTGGTGGTTGCGCGCCTCGGTCTCTGCTTCGTGGAATTTTGGATTCTTGATAAAATTTTTGCATGTTGCTGAGTACCATCAGTTGTTATGCTGTCTTTGTTGTTCTACATTTTTGTCAACATCATGTCAACATTACTCTTGTGTGAAGGCTTATAGTTGGTTGCATGAAGTGGGCCCCTAGTGAAGGACCTTTCACACAACGGACCATTGAGATGAATATTTATTTGTCGTTTTAGTGCCAGTGAGCTGATTATGAAGGCGTGTGCCCTGCTGGAATCTCAGACAGGCAGTGAAAGTGCCAGGAGGTCTGTTGAGGTGTCTGCAGAGAAGCACAGGTAAAGGGGTGGCATGGGGACTTTGAATGTAATGTAACTGTTTTATACAAGTCGTGGTGAAAACACAGAAAGAAAACAAATATTAAATTACGCTGTAATCATTTTGAGAAAGAATTAGAAATTCTTGCTTCAAAATTTTGCCGATTTTCGACGAGAATAATTTATTGTTGTATATTATGATTTGCTGTTCGTCAATAATTAATTTTTATTGAAATTGTATTGTGAATGCAGATTTTAGAACACAGTTAAGTTGTCAATTATTCTGGGACACTTATATTTCAATGACAAAATTACTGATTTTTGTTTGATGTTGCATTTGTCTGAAACAGAAATTTGAGTTTTCAGAGAGCGCCAGTTGGAACTTCGAGCTGGAGCTCACAAGTAGTGTTGACGCATAGGTGATTTTTATGTCTCCGAAAACATGGAGTCTCTCTTGAATTCACCAAAGTCGTTCAAGAAGCAAACTAATCCTTATCCATATAATGTAAAATAATTGCTGTATTGTTATTCCCCTTTCTCAGTGTGATCTCCCTGCCCGCAAAGCCTGACAGCCCCGCTCACGATGTTGTCGCCATCCTGGATCCTCTGAGCAGAGAGGCTCAGAAGTTATCTCCCCTGCTGATAGTCTTAAAGGAGGTCACCAACGTTAAGATGAAGCTCATCTTCAACTGCAAGGACAAACTGTCAGAGATGCCTCTGAAAAGGTGCGCCATCTTGTGGCCATTCTTTGTTTTCATCGAGTCAAAAGGTCCACATTCAGAATTGTAGTCATGTTAAGTAAAGTAAAACTATAAGTGTCGTTGGCTAGACAATCTGTTTTTTTTATTTTTCAATACTTTACATTATGAACTTTTCTTATTGTAACTAGTGCTGTATTTAGAATGAGGCTTTGACAAAATGTAAATTGACATGGAGCAAGACATTACATGTCAGCACCCATTTAAAAAGACCAACTCTGAAAATATGGTCATGGTGTAAGTTATTGACTGTTTAAGTTTTCGGATGCAGGCTTTACAGTACACACCAACATATCTAGACAAAATGTCCCAGAAATCCCTGTCATGACAGCTGAGTGGGTGTGGAATTTACGGTCAAACTAGATACCTGTCATGACGGGGAAATTGTAGTTTCATTGTCTGACTACTTTTGGCTTGTACTGTATATTGAGTGTTTTATTTCTTGTAAAGCAACGTTATGAATCCACAGCTGTATAAATTCCATCCACCCCTGTCTATTTTACCAGCTATTACCGGTTTGTCCTGGAGCCTGAGCTACAGTTCCGTCCCGATGGAAGCATGTCCTCTGGTCCTAGCGCTCGATTCACCAACCTACCATTGAAGCCCATCCTAACCTTGAACATGAACCCTCCTGAGAGCTGGTTAGTGGAGACCGTCAGAGCAGCCTATGATCTGGATAACATTGTCATGGAAGAGGTATGCATGTGTGTACTATGTCCTTGGACTCAGGCCAAAAAAATTTATTGGTTGGTTCTGGTCTTAACCCCGACTTATTTTGAGACCTGCGCTCACCAACTTCAGCTAAGGACTTGTGTTTTTTTAAAAAGCTTTTCAAAGGCACGAAAGCAAGGGTAAAGAAAGTTTGAAACGCTATCATTTACTTAACAATGAGTTAAAAAATGCATCAACTCAGTTTTCAAATCAGAACCAATTAATATGCTTTTTGGCCTTACCATTAATCAACAACAATTAGATGGTGTAAATTAGATATAGTTTTGGTCATGTGTAGACATCTTATATTCCATACAACAAACTGCCGTTACATCTTACATTTCCTGTTAGTAGTTAATGTAAAATTCTCAAGGGATGTGCCATTATCATGAAAAAGGTCTGATGCCTGTGTATGACACATTATTTCCCCTTGTTGAGAATGATTTGTTCAAACTCTTAATCAAATATTTGTGCTGTTCATCTGCTGGCTGCTGTATTTAATAAACCACGTGACCATTCCGTAACAGGTTGAGAACAACGTCAATGCTGAATTGGAGTTGGAGTATCTGTTGTTGGAAGGTATGTACCTGACGTGTGTTACTTACTCTAAAATGTTTGCTCTCTGTTTTGTATTGCAGAGCTTGAATTGGGTTTTAGCAACCTACTGTACCAAGGGTGGACTTAGAACTTGTCATTTGCGGAACTAAGTTATTGCTATTGGCTGATAAATATGTCATGTCCTATTCACGTCAGATTTTTTGTATTTCTGTGTAGTTGAAGACCTTTTGTATTTATGTGTAATTGAAGACTTGTTGTATTTATGTGTAGTTGAAGACTTGATGTATTTATGTGTAGTTGAGGACTTGTTGTATTTATGTGTAGTTGAATACCTATTATTGTATTAATGTGTAGAGGACTTGTCGTATTTAACAGCCACTTTCTGATGCATAGGTCACTGCTTCGACTCATCCAGTGGTCAACCCCCACGTGGACTACAGTTCACTCTAGGCACCAGCAAACAGCCCGACATGGTGGACACTATAGTCATGGCCAACTTGGTAAGACCGTCTCTTTCATTTTAGTTATCTTTGGATAATTACGGTCTAAAGAAAACTGCAATTTGGTGTTGCTGTCCTGTAGAGTAGTGTAATGTGTTGACTTGGTCTTATATTTGTTTGAAAAATGGTACGGAATTACTGCATGACAAAATAACTTAATACAGCAGCCCTAATTTCTCTTTCATGTACAGGCCTACTTGTGGATTCATTTTCACATTTTGTTTCCTATAATCGTGCCATACTGTTAAGGGTTCTTGTTTGTTGTTTCTGATACCAGGGCTACTTCCAACTGAAGGCAAACCCTGGCTCATGGCTATTGGACTTGAGGGCAGGGAGGTCTGCAGAACTCTACGACATTGCATCGTGAGTGCATTACATACAGTGTGATTTCATCTATGCCAATCATGAATCACCCAATCGTAGTTAATTTTGACGATAATTTCAGTTCAAGAGAATACGCAACATGAATTTTATTATTGTTATATTTACAATGAGGGTAATTCCATCAGTTTTCACTGCTTTCCATGGGGCCCTCATGGTACACTCTACATGACTTAGTCAGTGCAGATGTGTTTGTCATTGAAAACGAAGTTAATTCGCTTGTTAAGATTCTGAAATTTGACTTGCTGTATGCATTATCCAAAAAGTCATTCTCTTACTGGGAAATTCATTTCAACTCCAACTGTGATAGAGTTTGTAACAAACAAGGTTTGAATTAATTGGTTTTAACTTATATTTGATGAATTTGTTATCTGCAAAATAAGGTGTTTTAACTAGTTGAACATGATATGATTGTCTGTCGTATTTGGCACTCATTTCTATGGTCAAGTTTTCAATTGTTCAAGATCTTTGTTCACGGTTTTGGGGGTTTGCTACTAAACTGTGAGTAGTATACATTGTGCCTTAGAACCTCCTTTGTTTTATTTAATTATGAATGCTGGAGAATAGGTTCGTCATTGGTCTCTAGAGGCATTGTATATAAAATGTTCACTTACTTAGAGACATGGTTGGTTGGTGGCAGACGTTGCGACCTGGTCCGCCAGTCTTTGTCGATGAATGAGGGATTTCCCGCCTTACGCTTGTTAATAATGCTGGAGTACACGGGGATAGGTGGAGACCTCTGTCTCTGTTCAAGAGGGGGCGCTGACTGTTGAATGCATGAATAATTTTAACACCCGTCTATTTTACAGCCACGAATACACAGACTCACTGGATAACGAGCGCCCATTAACTGTAGTAATTGACAGTTTTAGAGGCAACACTGTCAAAATACATGTAAGACAATTTAGTTTTTTCGATTTTCCCATCTGTGTTTTCTATTGCGGGTGGTGTCCTGATTGATTATGGTTGAAAAACTTCATAAATATATGGTTTGTTGAGTTCACTTTATATATTACCTTATTGAGCACAGATGGAAGAACGACGCATACTTTCCTTTGGTATAGAAAAGTCACGCAAACAGCTTTCACTAAGATCCAATCTCGAAATGTCATTTGGAAAATAAGAATATACTATAAGTTGATGATCAAAATGACAGTAGTTTTCCTCATCAGCAAATATTTCATAATTTTTTTGGCCTATGGAATTAATTAATAATTTAATAAATGAAAGGTGTGTCATATTTAAATTTTGAGAATTATCAGATGACAAAATTCTCTAAGGTGCTCAGCGTTTATCAAATGAGAACATAGTTGTCTTTAATGCTGCTCTCTTCATATAGTTCTAGTGACACGTTGAAATTTAGGCACATTTTCTATAATTGTAACGGGGCTGAAGTTCATGGTGCGTGCTCTTTGTTCGGGCTCACTGATGCACTGTCAGGTTAATAACTACAAACGAGTGTTTATCTCGGTCACTCCGACTTGGATAGACGAGTTATGTCCATTTTTTCAAGGCTGCAATTGTCTTATTTTGAAATCATGCGTGTCTTTCCGCCAATGCCAGTCCCAGATTTTACTCAAAGCTCGCACAGTTTTCACTCCTGTGGGTACCCTGGACGCATAATTTTGTCGATGAAATTTGAAGTGTGGTATTGATAATTTGCAATAACATTCAGCTCCATGCTAACGAGACGTTTTCATAAAATGTCTGTGAAATGTGTTTGTGAGCAAAGTAATTGGCAGACGCGTGTCGCTGCTCCAGGTGAAGAAAAAACCAGACAAGTTGGACGAAGACCTTCTGAGCGAGGGAGATGACTCCAAGAGTATGTGGGACTCCCTGTCCAGCACATTTACGGGTGGTGATAGTAGAAGTGAAGATAAAGACGAAACTCTTAACATCTTCTCACTGGCATCTGGACATCTGTATGAGAGATTTTTAAGGTGAGTTGGAGCTGTGCAGTTTTGATGCGATTTTTACACTGAGTAATTACATTTTCTGTGCGTTTGTGCGTGCATGTGTGGTTGTTTGAGTGATGTCTGGCATTGTTCCCATATCCAGGGCTTGGAATTTTCCTCTTTTAAGAGGATTTCCTCGTTTTTGGTTTCGATTTCCTCTTATTTGACATCCATTTTCCTCTTTGTTCGTCACTTTTTTATCATTATTTTGACTTTATTCATGCGGCAAAAACTTTCATTTCAGCTAAATTTTACAACACAAAAAAAACATACTCCTATTTATTTATGGAACGATAGATGACGTGGAAATTTTTCCTTTTTTTTGTCATGGGTCATTCCAAGCCCTGCATATCTCAGTGATGAATATTTTGAGATTTTATCCAAAGAAATTATTTCATTTATGTAGATTTTCCATTTTAATACCAAGAAGGTGTATTTGGTATAAGTCAGGTATATCTTTGAAATAATGTTACCAAATTCCGGGACTTGTTTATTGATTTTAGTAGTACTGTTTGTTATTTATTGTTCATCATCCTAAACATAGAAAAGGTTGAATTATTATTTCTTTTTGTGTCAAACTATTTGTTTTCCTTTTGTTTAGACTCATGATGCTCAGCGTCATAAAAAATACTCAGTCGAAAGTCAAGTTCTGGTTCCTGAAGAATTACCTGTCTCCAACATTTAAAGTGAGTAGTAAGAATGCCGCTCTGTGTAGTTGTAATCAAGAAAATTGTTGCACATTAATAGATGCACGTCTGTGTAAAGCATAATTCAAAGCTCCCTACTAGTAGATGGTCTCAGTGAGACAGCTATCCTACATGCAGAGATGGCTTGTGTTTATATGGTTAGTTGGGACCTTTATTTGCAGAGTGTCTCCATGCTGATACAAAGCTTACTGGTCCGACTCTGTTGTGCAAATGAAACACATTTCTTCTCCGAGGAAATATTGAGTCTCCATCTGGTATACTGTTCATCAAAGTGGCAGTTTTATATGACGTTGAGAATACTAAATAAAAACACAATGAGTGATGTATGGATGGCACTCACTAAAGCGTAAAACGATTTAGAGACTTTCGGTTGTCAAGCGTGATTGTGCATCCCTCTTTGTTAGTATTTTGAAACATCTCTGTGTTTAGATTTCAAAATTTTTGGAAGGTATTTGTCTATTTTCTTATGAGTGACAAGAAATGCATAATTACGGATTCAATGTTACAGGATTTCATTCCTTACTATGCTGAGAAGTACGGGTTTGAATATGAGCTGGTCCAGTACAAGTGGCCGCGGTGGCTCCATCAACAGACAGAGAAACAGCGAATCATTTGGGGCTACAAGATTCTCTTCTTAGATGTGTTGTTCCCGTTGCACGTCAAGAAAATCATCTTTGTTGATGCTGATCAGGTAACAATGGTTATTTACAGCCTTCACCTTTGTTATGAAAATGCAAGACATTCAAGTCATGCCTGCTTGAGGTAAACGGCACTATTCTCTATCAGTAATACACTATTCTTCACTTTGTGCAAAAGCGAATACTGATATTGTCGTGTTTTTATTTTTCATGGACTTATTGGCATGCTGCAAATTATGGGAACTGAAATAATATGCTGTTTTATGACGTCTACAGACTATAAAACAAGCTAATGTCCCTCTTTAGATTAATTCAAATTTCGCTTTAATAGCCTCTGTATGCTAAATAGGTGAAGAATTACCATAGTTCTCATGTTTAATTTGTTCATATAATGATAAATACAAACTTGGTCCAGTTGGGTCCATGAAGCTGTGTTCCTAGCTGCAAAAATATGCACGTAGGCGATAAAGGTCATTTATTGTGAATAGGACAATACATTCTGGAAACTGTTGAAGACATCTTTACTGTAAAATAGTTCTCAATGATTTGTTTATTTTCTGTATCAGTTTTGCTGTAAGCCATACTGTTGATATTTACAGTGTATTGTCAGTAATCCAGTGTTCAAATTTGAGTACACTTTTGTGACAATACCATGATTTTCTTGTGACAGGCCACAAAACTGTTCTTCCCAGAGCCAACCAGTAATAAATAACTTCTGCATTTGGATTGATAAAATTTTATTACTTGTCATTCATTGTAAATGTCGACAAAAATAATTTTGTTTTGAATCCCTGCTATAATTGTGTTGATGGCTGTCCTCACATTTTACCCGAATGGCCTTCAAGTCCTGTGAGAACTTTGGGCGCTTGATGTTATTCACTATGTTCTAAGTCTGGTATTGTGTGAACTAATCATTGGTGCTGATATTACCATAAATTGCACCATGTGACCTCATCTCTAATAGTTGGGTTCTGTTTTGTATATGCCGCAATGGTCTGTACAAAAGCAATAGCTTGTATGTCTATTCCATGGTATTTGAAATGTGGACGATTTTGTTCATTTTGTGCAATTCTGTCTAAGGTGTTCTTTAATTATTTGTTCACATCAATTCCATATTCTCTTCCAAGACTGTTCGCGCTGATCTCCAGGAACTATATGATCTTGATCTTGGTGGCGCCCCCTATGGTTACACACCATTCTGTGATAGCAGAGAAGATATGGATGGCTTCAGGTAAAGCCTATGTCAGACACTATTTGTTTTGTAAACAATCAAACAAGCTGAAAAAACAACGTAAATAAACCCAGGCACTTGATTGTTCAATGAATCTTAAAGCGGCATTTAACTGGTGCTTTCTGTAAAAATGACAAGTTTTAATTCAAGCGGCTTATTCTCATAGATTCACCTCTAATTTGATTAAGAAACAATTTCAGACTAGTTTTATATTGATAAGTGGCCTCAATCAAAGTTTGTTTTTAATAGAAAGCATGAATTGAATTCAACTGAAGGACAGTGCATCCAGTTGGAGATGCAAAGGATTAATAATGTGTTGATGCCTTTCAACCATAGATTTTGACTGACAATCTCTGACTATTTCAGGTTTTGGAAGCAAGGCTACTGGATGAATCACTTGGCTGGGAGAAAATATCATATTAGGTTTGTTGAAACATGAATTTATAGCATGTTGGCCATTAAGTAAACTAAATGAAGAATGGCAGAGTTCCAATAATTAATTTAACACATGTCTCTCCCAAGTACTTCACACATCGATATGCTGAAAGTATTGACGTAGCAGTGTTTACTGGCTCTAGTGACACAAAGAACTATCACACGTCATGTTAAAATGGCTGTATATCCATGCCCTGTGGGTCAAGAAATGAACTAGGACGCTGACCGCTATATGTAAATTTGGTCTCGACTAGTTCTTTTTTCAGATGAGAAGTGGGTTCTGGGTTTGCAATGACTTGAGAGCAGGGTCGATGCATAAAATAGCTCGCCTTGATAAACCAACATTTTGAGCCTGGTCTTGAGCAATAATGAACTGTTACTTCTTTGCAAGCCCTGATATCATATCAATTTTGAATTATTTAAGGATTCCGAACAATTTGAGACCAATTTCTTAATGGTGAATGGCCTATATCAACAGTGTTTCTGCCATGGAAGTTGGGCCTACAGCCGCTTTGAGTAGAAATGGCTTTCGTCTAGAATAATTAGTCTTAACTACCAGATTAGAAAAATTCTGCAATGGAATAGTAGTTAGAACTTATCAGAATGGTTATATTTTACAGTGCCCTCTATGTGGTTGATTTAAAGAGGTTCCGTCGTATTGCCGCTGGTGACCGTCTGCGTGGCCAGTACCAGGGCTTGAGTCAGGACCCCAACAGTCTGTCCAACCTTGACCAGGTAAGCTATGTGTTAGATGCAGAGTGATAGTGCAGTGTGATAGTGCAGTGTGTTAGTGCAATGTGATAGTGCAGTGTGTTAGTGCAGTATCATAGTGTTGACTTAAGGTTCGGATGCTGCCCACTAAATGCCCATTTGCCAAGGTCCATGGAAATATATTGTTTCAAGTAATATTGTTATTCATCTGGATTGTATTGCATCAATCTTTCACTGGCTTTGTTAGGAGGTTGTTTGAGAACTAAACAATAAGTTGTGTGCACAATTCTCAGTGAAACTGTGTATTTGTGGTTGTGATAGTGCCCAGATTTCCCACTTGGCATCTTTTCTAACTTTTCAAGAATGTTAACTGAACAATCATCCAAACGAGTTCTTACTTCTCAATCTCCGTGGACAGCAGTTCTTGAAATGCACACCAAGACTGGGTTGTGCAAACCTTCAGTCAAGAACTGATCCCATTTGATATGCGTGATTGTTACATGATGTCAAAAGCATTGTTCAACTGTGGTGTTATGTCGTCGTTATCTAGCATATAACTTTTATGCAACCTGGTCTGAACTTGTTAGGATCTCTAGGACCACACTAGAAGGATTATTTGACACGTGAGGCCTGGTTGTGTTGCACCTGTCTTAATAATTGTTACCTCTTTACCTGTTGCAGGACTTGCCTAACAATATGATCCACCAGGTGTCAATCAAGTCACTTCCTCAAGAGTGGCTGTGGTGTGAGACATGGTGCGATGATGAAAGTAAAAAGAAGGCCAAGACTATAGACTTGGTGAGTACTGCTTGGATTTAAGTAATGTTCTTGCACGTTTCAGGTTCTTGGACTGTATATATCTTCAAGGCCAAAAAGCATAGTTGGTTGTAAATATCACATTAATGTAGTCTCCACCCAACAAAGACTATTTGAAAAGGTGCACCATTGCACGTAAGCAAGACAGTGTAAATAAGGGCAGTGAAGGTTTGAAAAAAGAAATCTGCATCATTTTTTCGTCTCTGGTGGATTTTCTTTTTTGAAAAAGTGAACAATTTTAAAATACCACACCACCGACTCTATTTGAAATAAATGAGAATTTGTAAATTAGGTCAAGTTAGTGATCCAGCCTAAGGATGTGCTGTGGTAGATCACTTGTATGATATTATGTAACATCCTGTGATGAACGCTGTTGGATCATTTCCACACTAAAATGAGTACCAGTGAACGCCATGTCAATCTTAGTGATAAATGCACCTGCACAGAGTGTTGCCATTGTGGCAGTCTTTTGTACTCCCACAGCATACTAAAGCCTGGGTAATAATGTTGCGAAGTCCTTGTCACCATAGCTCATTAAAAGAATGCTCAACAGTCAGGTAGTTGCACACTGAGTGGACCACTCTCTCTTGAAGCAATGTCATCCTGCCTGTGACTTGAATATTGATTCATGTTGTTGAGAATAATGAACTGTGACTATACTACTAGCATGTTTTATGTCTGACATTGCTGTTTTCTTTTTGTTGGATGTTTTTGGCATCTGCTTGGCAAATTAGCAGATATTGGCGACTGTGAGCCTGCAGTCACATAAGTTATACCAACATGCTTGCACCACTAATTGACCGCACAACTGTCACCTGTTGTAGTGCAATAACCCCAAGACCAAAGAGCCCAAGTTGAAAGCTGCTGAGAGGATCGTGGCTGAATGGAAGGATTACGACAATGAGATCAAACAGTTGTGGGATGAGTTCTTGAACAAGAGCACCACAAGCAAGTCACGACAAAGTACAGAGACATCTACAGGTAGATATCTGTGAGACAGTCACGTCGAGATGAGCGCATCTAAACAGTAGTTTTATTTATTTATGATCTGGTCAGAAAATGACTCTTCATTTCTCTCCCTCTCTACTCTCCCTCCCTATCTTCCTCTTCCCCTTCCTGCATCTTTCCTTCACTCCCTATCTCCCACCCTACATCCCTCCCTACCTGTCTCTATCCCCTCCATCTCAGGTGACATACTCCCTACCCCC